>VBSM01000361.1:41734098-41748302 GCA_008086735.1 Cheirogaleus medius
AAAAAAAAAAATAATAATAATAATAATAAACTAGCTAAGGTAGGAAAACAAACTCTGATCCATGACAAGGATGTGTGGCATATTACAAACAGCAATGAAACAAATGCAAGAAATTGCCTGGGAAAAAAAAGCAATGAAAATTATACTGGGATCATTTTTCATTAGAATACTTAGTTGCAAATTTTAAAAGTTTGTTATCCAGAGACATTATCAAAAGGGTATTAGCTAGCTCCCAGATTCATCAAGAAACTTAGAGTCAGCTTTGAAAATGGACAGCAAGCAAAGAAAGTGAGGCATGGCTAAAATCCTGCCAAAGAAACAGTCTTAGTACACAGTCCTGGTGCTGGAGGTCCTGGACAGAGGCTGCAGGGCTGCTGGGTTTGCCTCCAGCACAGCTAACACCCAGAAGGGCCTTTGACTGTTCTTGTGCCTTGGTATCTTGCCTCCAACCAGATGAGAACATCTAATTAATGGAGCCTGGTTCAGGCCCAAGTTGTTTTTACAAAGATAGAAGGCTGAGTGAGGATTATTAATAACTCCAGTCTTTTGGCTTCCATAGTAGAAATCAGTGCCCTCTCTCACAAGTGCCTTGGAATTCCTCCAAATAAGATGTTCTGATTCTAGATAGTCAAGAATGTCAAATGGCCCCTATGAATACTCCGTACAAAAAAATGTATGAAATGGTAAAAACAAAAATCATTACCTTCTAAGTGTCTCTTGAACACTATACTGAGTTCTTAACATCTCCCCAACAATGTACATTCACATATGTGACATCCAGATTTTTATGAAAGCCAAAAATTCCAGGAAAGTAAACAGAACTACAACCTTTTTTGGGTAAGACAGTCATTTAATAATTTGTAAGCATGTGAGTAATTAAATCGGCCCCTCAGATATTTCCAGATATTATTTTGTAAAAAATAAATATAGCTAATCATATTCTTAATTAAGCTTGATGTTTTTAATTGGATGTTGATTTCTGGATCTAGATGCCACCGCTGAAGTAAGGAAATCTATACATTTGAAGGATAAACATATGCTTTATTTTACTGGTAAAATCACAATGCACAGACTTTATATATTAGCATTAATACAAATTGTGTTCCTGAAAATTTCACTGACTCATCACATTGTGAAATTTTGATTTTGTGTCATAGTAAGAAATGCTTATAGCATCATTCCTGCTCCTCTACAACATAGATGTATTATTACTCTGTTCAAGTTTTCCTCATCTAGCCTTGCCACATCTCTCATCAAAAATCTATTTCTGAGTAAAACTGAAAATATGGGGCTGTAAAATCAGAGATCCCAGATACTACCGCAGAATAAAAGTCATAATGAACAAACTAGTAATATAACCTCAGTAACTGTTATTCTCTAAAAGTACAGCACAGATAACGTAGGCTGCTGGTTCCTTGAATAACTGATCACTGCTTAACTCTACCCCTCCCTATTCTATTCAGGAAAGCCCACAACAATACAAGTGACTGAGAGTAGCATTATAGGGCTAACAAGGAAGACCATATAATTCACATTTGAAACAAATTTTAAAAATAGATCACACAGAAAATACAGTACTTAAATTTTATCCCCTGTAACAAATTACTTGCCACCCCTTTGAAACTAATCAAGAAACACCAGTGGGCTCAGTATCAGAGCTTAGACAACTCCTAATCTTCATTAGGTGCCAGCCATAAGCTTAATGCCAGGGATGCCTAACACAGGGAGAAAAATGTTTAACTATTAGAAACATTAATAAATTGTAAAAATTAACACAAATTCATATAATTTGTGAAAGATCATTATTCTATTATGAAATCATAGGAATATTTTATAACTTTTCATCAATATAGAAAATGAAAATACAGAATAATTATAAGCACTTGGTGCAATTCAACAGACACAATGCTTTAGTAATGCCATTCTCTACCTCTCGGGCGTTCAGCTCACCTGACAGTTTTCACTCTTGTACTACCCAACTGGATTTGACAAAACTGTATAAAAGTATCCAAACACATTTCCTTATAAGTGAAATTTCAAAGTCACCTATTTTTTCAGACTTTTGAGCCATTTTAAAAAATTAAATCTCCAAATAAAATAACTTGGCAACTTCCTCCCCATTTGTGAGTTCCTGGAAGTTGCTTCCCTGTCCTTGTTGATGTATATTGCCCTAAGCTGCTCAGGACTTCTCGGAAATTTTTTCAGGTAACCTCATTATCATCCCTCCACGCTGCACCAGTTTTCTCCACTTTGCATTGTTGCAAAATATGGGTATAGTTCTGCCTTCGCTCCCAAGAGCAGCTAGTAAAAAACTTAGTAGTAAAACAAAAGCTTTACTAAGTAGGCATAACTGGAGAGAATTATAGTGAGAAAAAAAATTTAACACTCAATATATCAATGCTCCTAAAAAGCATTAACCAAACTCATAACATGGAGTCTCCTTTGGGGTCCCTCTTCAGTTCCCTTACTGTTAAGCACTGGAGAGCCCCAGGGCATGGTCCTTGGACCACTTCTCTTTTCTACTTACACTTACTCCCTTGGTGATTTCATCAGGTTTCAATTCATCTGTATGCTAGTGACTACCAAATTTTGATCTCCAACCTGGATCTCTGCCCTGAATTCCAGACTCAAAAATACATCTGCCTATTTGGCATCTCTGGTTGGGATGTTTAATAGGCATCTTAGCCATAACATGTCCTAAAATGAATTCTTGATCTTTCTCCCTCAAAATGTGCCAGTAACAATCTTTTTCATCTCATTTAATGGACCCTTCATCCTTCCTATTGCTCAGATCAAATCTTAGGGGTCATCCCTGGCCACTCCCTTTTTCTCAAACTCACATCCCCTCCATTGGTAAATCCTGTTGTCTTAGTTTAAAAAATAATCAGATTTTGTGGGCTGGGTATGGTGGCTCATGTACATAATCCCAGTGCTTTGGAAGGCCGAGGCAGGAGGATCACTTGAGGTCAAGAGTTAGAGACCAGCTTGGGCAACATTGCAAAACCCTGTCTCTACAAAAAAAAAAAAAATTAATTAATTAAAAATAGCCAGGTGTGGTGGCAGACAACTGTAGTCACAGCTACTCAGAATGCTGAGGTGGGAGGATCCCTTAAGCCCAGGAGTTCAAAGTTATAGTGAGCTATGACCACGCTACTGCACTCCAGCTTGGGTGACAGAGCAAGACCCTGTCTCTAAAACAAAACACAAAAAAACAAAACAATCAGAATTCTACTTCTCAAAAACTCCACAAATACCACCACAATCCAAATTACTGTCATCTCACCTGAATTACGTCAACAGCTTTTTAAATGAGCTCCTTGCCTCTACTTTTGTTCCACCTTAGTCTGTTTTAGTCTATTCTCAACATTCTCAATACAGCAACCAATGTGATTCTGTTAAAATATAAGATCATGCTGCTCACCTGCTCAAAACTTTTCCATCAGACTCCAAGTAAAAATGATAGTTACTGGCCGGGAGTGGTGCCAGCAAGTTAGGTTTCATTTTGAGGCCTATTCTCTTGGCTTGTAGGTGGCTGACTTTTTGCTATGTGCTCACACGACCTCTTTGTGCACACAGGGAGAGGTGGAGAGAAATCTTGCTCTTTCTCTTCTTAAAAGGCCACCAATCCTATTGGATTAGGGTTTCATCCTTATGACCTGTTTAACTTAAATTAGCACCTGAAGGCTCCATCTTCAAATATAGTCACATTGAGATTTATGATTTCAACAAATTTTGAGAGGACACAATTCAATCCAAGGGTGAAATCTATTTAAAGAAAACATGATTTATAAAACTATACATACAAAATTATGTGACTTAAATCATTCACATTATAAAAATGGAAAGGAACAAAAATGCAATCCTTATTATTTGATAGGCACTTCATCATCACAGGTATCACTTGGACTTTCCAGCCTCCAGAATTGAGAGAAGTAAATTTCTGTTGTATAAGCCACCAGTCTATGGTATTTTGTCATGGCAACCCAAGCAGACCTGATACACCCATAACTTCTTTTTCATCTAAATAAACAGAATATCACAATTAAAGAAAAGGTTGAGGATGGTATAAAAACGCATGTAAAATATTTTATTTTTTCAGTTCATCCGTGACATTTTAAATAACAATGTTCAAATGCTATGGATTTAAATTTGAATAATTAGCCTGATTAATTTTCCACCTGCCCATGAGAAGTTAAATGTGTAATGCTTGGTGTTAAATCACTAATTCACAAAAACTCATATTCTAGAAACTTTAAGTATTTAAAAATAAAATAGAACTGCCAACAAAACCTGTTCAAAAATTTATAACACCTAAGAACCATTTTTGAAACCTTGGGAAAAAAATTAATAGTATAATAGAATGTGTTAGCTCTCCAAATTATATTCAGAGTTTCCACATTATACAGCTTAGTGTCTAATATATGGCTGAAGCTCAATAAATACATTCTGAATAAACACTACAACCAATAACCAAATGCAAAATGCCCAACATTGACAGACAAATTTGTTTTAAGAAGAAATGTATAGCATGTTAAGGAATTCCAAGAATTCTAAACATTAAATCTTTAAAAATAATTTTTAAGTTAACTTTCAAGAAATATAGTTAATTCTGTATGTTTCTTTTGAAGGGATAACAGACAACATAAACTAAAAATCTACTTGTCTAAATTGTATAAACAAGCTTTGGGAATATAGTTACACACAATTCAGTGAAACTTAGTTGCAATCACACCACCACAAAGTATCTGTAAGTATTCAGTTTTCACACCCAACCTTGATAACCTGTCAGTCATCCAGCAAGAGTAAAGAAAAATCCCTTGTTTATTATGAAAAATTCATATAGGATGTTTTATTTATAGAAACCAGTTATTAACTATGTAGAAAATGGGGAAAAAAGGAAAATAAATATACTGAAATGTATCAACTCTATATAAGAAAAATCAGATCTTATTGTTCCTCCACACTAAACATAATTATTTTCAAAGTGATACAATACAAAGGTTATGAAACTCAGTCACTTTTAAACATTATTAAATTTGTATTAGTCTTTATTAAAACAATCAAAATTTCAGACACTGAAGTACATGATATATACAAGAATATACAAAAGTAAAAGAAAAATGTACATTTCTACTACACTAGCACAGCAGAAATTTCAACGAGTTATTCTATACCAAATCCAAATGTTTACATCCAGGATGTCACAGAGGTAACTTCCTTTTGTACCTAAAATGAAAATAAATCCATTTAATAGAGGCAATAAGATAAAGGATCATTTGTGAGTTGCCTAACACGCTCTAATGTATTAAAATTCTAACCTAAGAAATACATATATTATAAACCAAAAGAAATTGGTTGGCATATGCAGCATGTGATATCTATGTTAGAGATAAGGGCCAGGCGTGGTGGCTCACACCTGTAATCCTAGCACTCTGGGAAGCTGAGATGGGTGGATCGTTTGAGCTCAGGAGTTCGAAACCAGCCTCAGCAGGAGCGAGACGCCATCTCTACTAAAAAGATTGAAAGAAATTAGCTGGACAACTAAGAGTATATAGAAAAAATTAGCCAGGCATGGTGGCTCATGCCTGTAGTCCCAGCTGCTCAGGAGGCTGAGGCAGGAGGATCACCTGAGCCCAGGAGTTTGAGGTTGCTGTGAGCTAGGCTGACGCCACAGCACTCTAGCCTGGGCAACAGAGACTCTATCTCAAATATAAATAAAATAAAGAGATAAGAAAATGGCAACATACAGTGACAGACCTTATAAAGTCTCAGAGCTGAAAGTTTACTGGGGTTGATTCCCATGTAAACTGAGCATAAAATGTCTGTAATTGCCACCCTGTTCTAATATGCCCTTAATATAACAATAACTTGAAAGCTTAAAATAGGTAAATAGTCCAAATCTGAGTTTTCTCTATTGTATAAAAGTGACATTTCATTGTGAAACCATAGCCTTTAAAAATAGTTTTTCATCCAACCAAGAGGATTAGTCAAAAAATAAAATGGAAAATAATGACTTATACTTTTAAAACTCAAAACCCTCAAGATTCAATATAATAATGATATTATCATACTCTAATTTTAATTCATTTTGTGCTCTTGGGTTTACATAAACCCAACTGCTTTAAAAATTACTCAAGTCTCTGATTTACACAGTATACAGCGTTGCAGGCTTAAACTCACACCTTCCTCTGGAAAGGCTGTAAAGGGTCCCTGTGTGTTTGTGTTTTAGGAAGGGATAAAGTCAAAGCAGAGGCTATTCAGTTCCTATCCCCAAAAATCCACTCTTATGTTGGGCATGTTGAATAAAGAAATTTAAAAAGCCATTAGTCGAGGTTGTTCATTTTTTACAGGATCATAGAGACAAAGGTTTTATTAACCTTTGTGTTCCTAATTAAAATAAATGTCAGCATACCATTAAGACAGTAACAAATAAAATTGTTGTTTTTTTAGTTACCTTATTGAGCTCTGGAAACAGCTCCTGTATCACAATGTCCAACAACACATAAGTAAGCTAAAGCACCAAAATAATAAAAAGAAGAAGAATAAATTTTAAGGCACTAAACATAAAAACCATAAAAACGATAAGCACAAAATTGAGGAAGGTGGTTACCCCTAAATGACAAGGCAGCAAATGAGACTGACAATATAAAACAAGCAGAAAAGTAGCTTCAAATAGTATCAATAATGTTCTATTCTTAAATGGGTGGTAGGTATACATGTGTTTGCATGTGAATATTTTATTATTATGCCTCACAACTCACTTTTATGTTAAATATTTTATATGTAATTACTTTAAAGAAATAAGCAGAACACAAAATTCCAACTGTGGTTAAAATGTTAACTGTGGTTATTCTATGTGACCTGAATGATGGAATTACCATTTTTAATTTTTTACTGTATTTCATGAATTTTCTCTATATTCCAAAATTTCTACAATGAATATACATTAATTTTAAATCAAAACAATTCATGTTATTAAGAAAAAGGATATCAGCAAAAAAGAGTAACACAAATAAAATACTTCATCTGAATGTATGATTTACACTGCCTTGATTTAGTATAGTATCACTTACACAGCTAATAATATACCAGATATCCTTCTGTGTCATCCAACAAACCTAGTCAACAACAGCCTACCAGCTCTAATGGATTTTACCTGCTTGTTGAGTACTGGCTGCTGTAAGCCATCAAATAGAAGTCTGATGCTTTCATACTTGGTTTCTTCGCCAATACACTTGACTAACAGATCTACACAAAAAAGCCACATGTGGAACAATTTTATATTATAAAGTGAGTCATCATTAACTAGATAATAAAGCAAAACCCCACCGTTTCCCAGATATTATGCAAAAACTGTTAATCATTATTTCCCAAACCAGTGTTTTTGTAAGAGGCTCCTGGAAAAATGGGTTCTATGGTCAAGAAATGCAGTATCATGTATCTCACTTTTTGAGATTCACAATACACAAAAGCACACTGAAAGTTCTGAGCAATGTTACAGTAAAAATATCTGCTTATTCTATTATGTAATAAAAGACAGTTGGAAAATAATACATACTGTATTATCCTATCAGTGGAAAATAAAAAAATTAAACTCTAAAATGATGTTTGTACATTTGTAGATACACATATAGAAATGCACAGAAAACATCTGCAAGGATTAACACCAAACTGGAGCATGAAGCTACTTCTACAAAGTGGGGAAGAGAATAGCTTCTACTTTTTATTCTATATATTTTCATAAAGTTCTTAATATTAGAAAAAAATTAATTTAATTTTTAAAGGTAGACTTTTTGCAATGACTATGACCACTTTATTTCTGTACTTTTTATATAAATTGCTATTAATCATCTTAAAGACCAATCATTCTGAAAAACACTACAAATGTTTGAGCACTAATTTAGGATCCAAGTTCAGATTGTTGTCCAACTGTGCAGCTGTCATGTACCACGCATATCATTCCTGTTACCAAAAAAGTCAATCCTTATTAAGATCTCCACTTAGGGGTGGGGGGCAAGATGGCTGACCAGAGACATCACTTGCTAGACTACCCCAGAGGGAAGGAAGGGTATCAGATAAAGCAGAGGGGAGAGCGGATGCATTTCAGGTGTGAGAGAGGAAGTGCCAGAGCCTGTAGGGGACCTCATGGAGGAAAACTGCATAGCAGAGAAGGAAGAGGATAAAGGAAACAAAGGTCTCAGCGAGGATCAAACCCAGAGAGGCTAGTTGCCCAGTGAAGGAGTAAGGGGGGGATCCCTTTCTCCCTCCCACACTCCTTCAGTGATCAGAGGGCTGTCAAGTTTTTTGGAAGCTTTTCTAACCCCAAGAGCCCAAGCACTGTGGCAACCATGGAACTGTGGGGAGAACTTGCATGATCCCAGAGTTTCGACATTCTGTGCAGGGTTCCCCTCCAAGGAGGGTGCTCCAAGAAGCTGAGAACCAGCTTTCTTCCATTCAGACTTTTGTCCTTCCCTGCCCCTCCCCCACCCGCTGCAACCAGGAGAGCAGTTTGAGATGAAAATTTGGTGAGCAGCCACCTCTCCCTAGCTGGCACCCTTCAGTCTAAGGTTTCCACATAAAGTGGGGCCCACATCCTTCCCCTTGAGGACCTGCAGTGGACCCGAGGTGCTCGATGTGGGAGCTCCCTTCCCACTGGTATTTCTCAGAGAGGAAGGCCAGCAGGTCAGACACACAGGCTGGATCCCGTGCCCCCTGGACTCAAGCATGTTGCTGGGAGGGGCAGGATGGTTTAAGAGTTGGACTCGGGCCAGGGAGCCCACGTGGGTGGAAATGACAGGAAAATACTGTGGGGGTCCAAGACACAGCAATCTGGGAAAGCGCCCATCCCTCCTCCAAAGCCATGGTGTTGGACTAGGGTGGGTCCTCCCATGGGAAGATCCTAGCCATGGTGCCATAGCAACTGAGGGTGGGGCACCTGTTTGCAACCAGAGTGGTAAGGCAAGAGAGGCAGAGCTCACTCCAAACAGCCAGTTGGGGAACTGTGACCCCTTCCTCACAAACAGCCTTCCTGATCTGGAAAGCCTGCCTTGACCCTCCTCCAGTGTCTTTCCCTAGCACCAAGAAAATGACTTTGGAGTCCTGTTGAGATTCAAAGCCATGCCCTCAGACTAGGGAGGATCTCCAGCAGGGAAGATACCAGTTCGAAGTGCCATAGCAACTGAGTGTGGCATGTAAAAGTATGTCTGTGTGAAACAGACACAGGAAGGCAAGGGTAACTTACACAAGAGGAGCGGAGTTCACTCCCAGAAAAGAGCCAAAAGACTTCTGGAATTGATAAATTAATTCATCAAAGTTTCAGGTTATAAAAATCAATGTATACAAATCAGTAGCATTCCTATACACCAGTAATAATCAAGCTGAGAGTCAAATCAAAGACTCCATACCATTTACAATAGCTACAAAGAAAATAAAATACCTAAGAATATACTTAATTAAGGAGGTGAAAGACCTCTACAAAGAGAACTATGAAACACTAAGGAATTGCAGATGATACAAACAAGTGGAAAAACATATCATGCTCACTGATTGGTACAATCAACATTGTTAAAATGTTCATACTACCCAAAGTGATTTACAGATTCAATGGAATTCCCGTCAAAATACCAACATCATATTTCACAGATCTAGAAAAAATAATGCTACACTTTGTGTGGAACCAGGAAAGAGCCCAACTAGCCAAAGCTAGCAAAAAGAACAAATCTGGAGTCATCACATTACCTGACTTCAAACTATACTCAATGCTATAGTAACCCAAATAGCATGGTACTGGTACAAAAATAGAGACATAGACCAATGGAACAGAATAAAGAACTCAGATATAAAATCATCTACCTACAAACCAACTTGATCTTTGACAAAGCAGACAACAATATACACTGGGGAAAAGCCATGTTCAGTAAGTGGTGCTGGGAAAATTGTGTAACCATATGCAGAAGAATGAAACAGGACCCCTATCTGTCACAACTCACAAAAATTAACTCAAGATGGATAAAAGACTTAGACCTAAGGCATGAAACCATAAGAATTCTAAAGGAAAATATAGGAAAAACTCTTCTAGATATCAGCCTAGGCAAACTACCGTGTTTCCCCCAAAATAAGACAGGGTCTTATATTTATTTTTCCTCAAGAAGACACCCTAGGGCTTATTTTCAGGGGATGTGTTATTTTTTTTAAGTACGGTACAACAATCTACATTTATTCAAATATAGTTAAGTCATCTTCTTCTGGAACATCATCATAACTCTCCAAACCCCAAATTCCATCCTGAATTTCTTGTGATTCTATTTCCTTTAGAACCATTGGCCCTAATCTCTCATGTCGAGCAATAGAGCTCTCATGGGGCAGATGAGAAGGGCTGCTCATCTTCTTTACCGCTCCCAGACGAAATGCATGGGTTGTGCAGATACGCTGCATGGCCACGCCCATCACTAGGTCTTATTTTTGGGGTAGGGCTTATATTGTGCAAATGCTTAGAAATCCTGCTAGGGTTTATTTTATGGGTAGGTCTTATTTTTGGGAAACACGGTATTTATGATTAAGACCCCATGGACAATCATGGCAACAACAAAAATAAATGGGATATGATTAAACTAAAAAGCTGCTGCACAGCTAAAGAAACAATCAACGGAACAAACAGACAACCTACAGGAGAAAATATTTGTGCAAGCTATAAATCTAATAAAGTGCTAATAACCAGGATTTACAAAGAACTCAAGCAAGTCAGCAAGAAAAAAAGAAGCAATCCTATCAAAAAGGTCATCCACATTGTTACTAGGATGTAGTGGCAACTTCCAGCTTCTTATGTGCCACACCAGAAACTGGCAGTCTCTCTCTTCTCTTCTTACTCTGTATTTTCTCCTTGGGCATTAACGATCACTCACACATGATTCCCATATCTCTATTAATATACCCTATATCACCTTTCCTCCAACTTCCAAACCTAGATATCCAATTGCTTATTAGACATTTCCTCCTGAATAATCTATAGGCACTTCACATTAAAAATGTCCTAAACCAGTTATCCATTGATTTGATCCTTTGACATTTTTCCTTGTATCTTCTACCACAGTTAGAGGTCACAATCATTCATTTACTTAGTGGCCCAAACCTACCAACTCTGCAAGAGAGGTGACCATCTTCCTCCTTTGTGACATCTCTGTAACATGAACATGCCTCTATTATCACATGTATGTTTTATCTGTCTATCTTCCTGCTACACTAAGCTACTCAAACACATTTTTTATATCCTTTGTACTTTGTATAGTCCCTGGAACATGGAAGGTGCCCAGTAAATTTGGAATGAATGAATGGATTCAGTTTGGAATCAATGAATGAATTCTGATCTTTTAGTCATACCCACTTCTGTAGCTATTCTGATCATATAGTAGGTGTAGGACTTCAACTGTCCTACAACATGTCACTTTGATCAGTCTGATTCTGAGTTATTTTTGAAAGAATCTGGCTATTGTATGAGTAGAAACTGCCTTGTCTTAAAGCTCTTAGTGCTAACATCAGAAAGAAACAAATTTTATATAACTAGTAAGTTAATTTTAATTGGTCCGTAAAACTATTTCTAAAATGAAAACTCACAGTAAAAATCAGCTTCAATAATTACTATACATTGTGACCTCAAAGGAGTGCTAATCTATATGAAATTAAGCTACTTCTTAAATATTATACCTGGAATGTAATTCATCATTTCTTCAAAAGTCTGTTTTGCTCCTTTTTGCTTTTCATGGAGAGAGCGAGGCTCAGTGTTTTCACAGAATATAGCATCTAAAAAAGAGTAAAAAGAAATATTTATGGAATTTTCACCTATTTATATACAAAGTAGCTCCTCATAGTAGAAATACTAATAAACCAAAAACAAGACTTCTTAGTCTTTTAAATCCAATTAAGATCACAAAGTACATAAAACATAAACACTTGAGAAAACACAAACCTCTAAGAAGTGTTATGAGTGAGACCAAACGGTGTTCCTGAAATAGCTGTTCTAGCTTACATTGAAGATAGTAGTCAGTATACATTTCCAGGGTGTTTTTAAAGAGGATTCGCATTCCCATTAAGAGATGATGAAGCCAGTCAGGAACTTGGAAAACCACCCGTCCTGAAATGGATCAAATGGAATACCTCATTGTTCCAGATAAATTGATATTTTGAACATTTTCTAATATAGAATGCACGAATGACAATAGTCAGTAATTTATCTGTAAATGCTAGCAACTTTAATATGTTTGAGACCAATTATATTGAATTCTTACTAAAAAAAAGTACCTCCAACTAAAAAAAACTTATGATGGGCAATACTCAACAGAAGAAATAAGATAGGTGACTGAAAAACAGGTCTTAACATAAACCACTTAGATCTTACCTACATACATCAAGTAATCGTAGACTCCTTCTACAGTCATCACCTCCATAAAATAATTCTGATTTTGCTTTCTCTCTGTATTCTCAGCACGGTTTGCATTATTCTTAAATAGATCATTGAAAAGCTAAAGTTTAAATAACAAAGACATATTTATTAATAGACATATGCTGTTGATAATCACTAAAGTGACACAGAGCAAAGGCATTTAAACTTTTCCAATCAAAACGGAATATCAGATAGGTTAAGATATGTTTCTAAAATTCTACATTTATGCCCAAAATTGCGTTAAAAAATACATGTTCCCCTTAATGTGACATAAAAGTCTGCATTCATTTTAGGCACAACAGATAATTCATTATTTATAAAGACCCACTCCTTTGTTTTTATATACCAAAAGGAACAAAGTAACACATTAAAATATATAAATATATTACTGATTATTAATTTTAAAACTAACATGATTTAAAAATTATAAATCACTAATTAATTTAATGAGTAGAGGTGAAAATTCACCTTTAAGCAAAGTTTATTGAGACAATAATATTCAAAAACCAGAAAGGCCTAATTGATGTGAAAAAAACAAAATTATGAAATGCAAGTAACTCTCACCTCTACTTACTCCAAAACTATGAAAAAGAATCTACTATCAATAACAATAATCAAATATGTCTTAGGTAACTAAGTAACTAAAGCAATATTTTATTTATCCACACATTCATTCAATAAACATTTAGTAAGTAATTTCTACGTGCCAGACCAGATAGCGTGCCAAGGGCAAGGAATACAAAAATGGGTCACTGTTCTCTAAAAAATTTAACATCTAATAGAAATAGGTTGAGAAAATAAATGAAATGGCATAAAACAGGCATTGTGAGAGAAGCAAAGTACAGAGGACTCTGGAGGAAAGTATATTCAATTTTATCTGAAGATGAATTTTTAAAAAGCTTCCTAGAAAAGGAAGACAACACGCAGAATACATTCTATTGGCTCTTTTGTCAGATAGTCTTAATGCAGAGGCATAAGTTTAAAACATTTTTCCCCAACCAAAGAAATACACAAAGGGCTCTGCCTCCTAATACATTCCCCATACTCTTCCACATCCTTAGTTTAATTTTTTCATTAAAAAATAGTAATAGGCCTGTAATCCTAGCACTCTGGGAGGCTGAGGTGGGCAGATCATTTGAGCTCAGGAGTTCGAAACCAGCCTGAGCAAGAGCGAGACCCCATCTCTACTAAAAATAGAAAGAAATTAATTGGCCAATATAGAAAAAATTAGCCGGGCATGGTGGCACATGCCTGTAGTCCCAGCTACTTGGGAGGCTGAGGCAGAAGGATCGCCTGAGCCCAGGAGTTTGAGGTTGCTGTGAGTGAGGCTGACACCACGGCACTCTAGCCGAGGCAACAGAGTGAGACTCTGTCTCAAAAAAAAAAAAAAATAGTAATAGTACAGGAAGTCTAGAAAAGAAGGAGAAAAACAACTCAACCACCTAATACCACAACTATTATACTTTGGTATATTCCCCTCTAGTCTCTATGTACATAGCTGCAATGAGTGGGGTTCAAAAATTATCATGTCATACTTATTTCACTTAGTACCATATCAGATATCTTTATGTTACTTTTTAGTTTTCAGAAGCACAATTTTACCTGCAACAAAATATTCCCTGAGCAGATGTTCCTTAAAATAATTAATCATTCCTGTAAAGCTAGAGTTTCATGTTGTTTCCGATTTTTCATTTCTATAAACAACACTTTAATGAACATCATCACATGTTATAGGCTCTTCTATTATTTTCTTTTCTTTTCTTTTTTT
>VBSM01000361.1:41748402-41764620 GCA_008086735.1 Cheirogaleus medius
TTGAGCGATCCGCCCGCCTCGGCCTCCCAGAGTGCTAGGATTACAGGCGTGAGGTGAGCCACCACACCCGGCCCGCTTCTATTATTTTCTTCTGACAAATGTCTAGCATTTGAGTCAGGAGTCAGAAGGTCAAAGAAGCATAAACACCTGATGGATTTTGTTACAAAGTACCAAATTATTTTCCCAAGAGGTTGGGCCCATTTATAAGTCACCAGCAAAGTAAGTTTCTGGTATGACCAAACTTTCATAAGCTATTTTGCAGAATTCACACTGTAGTATAATGACTCTTTCCTTATGTTTCCCCTGAGTAATCTTCTAAAATCCTACCCAATAGGTTTTTCATATTCCATCATTCATAGAAGTATGCCTACATAGTGAAAGCCAACAAAAAAAAATTTCATAAGAAGCTGTTACATCTTTTCAAGCAGTTCTGAGTTTCAATCTCTAGGTATAGTCACAACAATCCTGAGAGAGAGGACAAATACTACTAAGACTAATGAATTGCATTTGTGTCTATTTCTCGGGAGACAGAGCTATTACTGAGGAGGGCTGAGAGTTACTCTTGAGAGCCACTTAAGATGATGTTTGAACAGAGAGGAGGAAAAAATTAACGCCTGTATCTCAATTCCTTCTCTTGAACATTTTAATGTTTTTTACTTTATAATGGTATTTAGTGAAATTTTTGTGTTCAATAAAGACAAATGTAAAGGATCTATTAAAGAAAGCGAAATGTAGATTAATATAGATAAAACACAAATAAAATTAACATAAGCCAAGTTTTCAGCCACTATATTCTTTAGAGCAGTAGATAAGTTAGGTTCTTCTGCTTCTGCCCACCACAGCCCTGCACCTGTATGCACTCACTACTCAAGAACCTTAAGTACCAAGCAGGGTTTTATAACACAATCAACTCAATTCCTGTTTTGCCTGAAAATGTCTGCAGGGAATAGTAAACCTATTTAAAAAGATAGTAGACTTTGGGGGTCAGGGGGCAAATTATATACATATATATGAATAAAACAAAACTTTTTAAAAAGTTTGGATAGGTTTAAACAGCAGATCTGACATCACTAAAGAGGTAGGAAGACAGATCAGAAAAAATAAACAGAGATAGACCAGAAAGTAGCAGAAACAAAGAAAATAAGAGGGAAAGGTTCAGATATATAAGAAACAGAAGGAGAATTAAATCAGTATTCCAAAAGCAGGTAAGAGAGGGAGTAGGGAAAGGGCAGTATCTAAAAAGATAATAGCTGAGAATTTTTCAAAACTGGAAAGAGAACTGAGGTAAAAGTAACAGCCCCAGTGATAACGCCTCTCTATAGCTACACTCTTGTGTAGTCCCCTCCCACATCAATTCTGGGCTTGGCTACATGACTTGCTTTTGCTGATGGGACAAATGCTGAGCAAATAGAGTCCTGGAAAGTTGTGTGTTGGGGCCTGCCCTCTTAGAATGCTGCCGTCATGTGAGCCCAGGATTGCCTGAGGACACATGGCCCAGCCAACAGGCCTCCAACATTCAGACATGTGAATGAGGCTATCTTTGGCCATCCAGCCCAAGAAGAGCCAAGACTGCAGCCCAGTTGAGACCAGTAGACATGCAATACAACTGAGCCAAGCCCAAATTGCTGACCCTAGAATCGTGAGCAAATAAAATAGTTATTTTAAGCCACCAACTTTTGGAGTGAATTTTAACACAATGTACAAGTGACACAGAAATCTGTACCTAAAAGAAGGGTGCTGCCATAACAGAAACCTAATATACAATGGCATTGGCTTTGGAAGCTAGAGGTGAGTAGGCTAGAAAAGTGGCAAGGAGTCTCTTAGTAAAACCTGGAAAAATGACAAACAAGTATTACTGTAAGTTGGAAAAGCAAGGAGGTAGCTATTACTGAAAATGGAAAAACTTATATCATATGGGTTGTGTTCTTTGACCACAATTTAATTAAACTAGGATAACAACGAGAAAAGGATAACCTGAAAATTCAAAAATGTTTGGAAATTAAGAAACATTTATAAATAACCCATAGGTCAAAGAAGGAATGATAATGGAAAATTTTGCACTGAATAACAAAAATGCTACATGTGGAATTTATAAGCCATAGTCAAAAACAGATTTAAAGGGAAATATACATATTTTAATGCTTATATCAGAAAAGGCTAAAAATTAATAAGTTAAGCATTAGCTCTACCTGAAGAAGTTAAAACTATAATAGAAATATAAGCTCAAAGAAATACAAGGAATAAAATTTTTTAAAAAATAAGAGTCTGGTAGAAAACATCAACAAAGCCAAAAGACAAAACAGACAAAATCTTGGCAACGTCGATCAAACAAAAAAAAGACAAAAAATGTTGGGAATAAAAGGAGACATAACTGCAGATGTCAGAGACAATGAAAAGAGAATATTATTGATAACTTCACATCAATAAATTTTCATATTTAGATAAAATGGAAAATTTATCAAAAAATGTAGCTTATCAAAACTGACTCATAAAGTAATACATGAATTTTATAATTGTTAAGGAAATTAAATTGGCTGTTAAAAAAATCTTCATACAAACAAAATTCAAGGCCTAGATGACTTTACCAAGTTCTATCAAATATTTAAAGAATAACTCCAATTATTAGATAAAAGTCTATCAGAAAATATAAAAGGCTAATATAACTTTGATACCAAAACCTAACATGGATAAAATTAGAAAGAAAAATTATACGCTATTTCTACCCATAAATATGAACATGAACTTCCTTAACCTTATAAAAGATATCTACCAAAAAATCTATACTATACTACTTAACGGTAAAACAACAAAACAATTTCCTTTGTATAGTAGGTTCTAACCAGGAATGAAACAAAACTGCCATGATTTGAGTTAATTGTGTATATCTAAACAAATTAACAGATATATTACTAAAACTAATACAAGTCTAGCAAGAATGCTGACTAAAATTAACTGTATTTCTGTTTACTAACAACAAAGTTATAAAATGAAAACATATTAAGGATACTATTCATAGTAATAACAAAAATGAAGATGGAAGAAGGGGGCCTGTCCCTTCAGCTCCCATAACTCCCCATGCTGAGCACCACACCTTGACACTAAACAGCTTCTTTTTTTTTTTTTTTTCCTTTTTCTTTCTCATCTTGTATTTTTAAAGGGGAACTAAACAGCTTCTTGAGGACAAGGAATATATCTTTATATTCCTAGTGCCTGGCACTCAATAATAGGCACACAATAAAATGTTTATTTAATGAATGGATTAAATATTTTACAGGCTATTAAAATGAGGTAATACCATCAAATAAACATAAATACATTACAGCAATGAATTCCTTGACTATTAGAAGTTGGTGATTTATAACCTAAGAAAACCACTTTTAAAAATCCCTCAAACACAGAAATGGTAGAAGTTTGTAAATACAATACCTAAAGAAACATTTACCACATTAAAGCAAAGAACTAAGTAATTACACACAATAGCCTCTGTATACTGTATAACTGTTTTTCATATAAAGGAAATGTATAGTCCAATCCATTTCATTAACAAAGGATTCATTCTCCTATAATGGAAAAGTCATCTCAAGTAGAGCAACTTAAAAATTAATGGCTCTTTAATGCAATATGCAATACCTTCTTGTTGTTTTCTGAAGTAGGGCTGAGAATGGTCAGTTCTGGTCTACTTGGTTTAGGCTTTGGAGATTCACAAGAGTTAATGAAATTCATGATAAAAGGTTCCAAATGCTGACCTTTCTGTGGTGATACAGAGACCATTTTAAGAAAACAAAAAATCAAGATGATTTTAAATATCATACAATCCATCAAAATTCATCAATATTTAAATATGCTTATGACTATCATGGTATAAAATACATATAAATCAGTTATTCACCTCTTTCATTAGTTTTCCAGGAACAGACTTTATAATTTTTCCTGTAATTAAAAAAGTAAAACATTATTTTTTATGAAGACATGATATACTTCATAACTGCTCATGTGAATACTTCACTAGGTAATTTTAAATACTAAATAGCCAAGTAAAAACTTTACAAAGTATTTATAATTGACTATTTCACATGCAACAGAAATTTTTAATAAATACGATATTCTGAACTATTTATAGATACAACATTTGGGATTTACTTTAAAATAATCCTGAGAGGTAGGAGGTAGGGAAGAGATGGAACAAGGTAAGCGTTGGTAACATTTGAAGTAGAGTGAGGACTTTATTATACAATTTTCTCTACTTTTGTGTTTACTTAAAAATGTCTATAACTGCATGATCTCACTTATATGTGGAATTTAAAAGTAAAACAAAAAACCTCAAATAGCATGGAAACAGAGAGTAGAGTGGTGGTTATCGGGGCAGAAGTTGTGGGGAAATGGGGAGATGGAGGTCAGAGGGCACAAAATTACAGTTACGTAAGATGGATAAGTCTGGAGATTTATGCAGCAGGGCCAGGAATGTACTTAATGATATTGTATTGTATAATTGAAATTTGCTAAACAAGTAGATTTTAGATACTTTTACCACAAAAATGATAACTATGTGAGATGATGGATATATTAATGTTCTTGACTGTAGTAATTATTTTACTATGTATCTATATATCAAAACATCATGCTATACTCCTTAGATATATACAATAAATAAAACACAAAATTTCTACTAAAAAAATATGTCTATAAGAAGTGTTTTCAAAAGATTTTAAACAATGGTACATATATATTATATGTAAAGATAGGCAAAAGCTAGTCAAAAGAAAAAAGTTTTAAGAAATCCTCCACATTTAAACTATCTGAATAGTTTATATTCTGAATTTTAGATTAAGAATTTCTAGTCGAATCCTATGTTTGACAAAATTACTTCTTAATTTTATCTCCAGGTTCCCTGTAAAATATCAAACACCTTGAGATTTCCTCAAGCATTTGGAAATGACTGCTAAAAATTAATCAAGGCCGGGCGTGGTGAATCATGCCTGTAATCCTAGCACTCTGGGAGGCCGAGGCAGGTGGACTATTTGAGCTCAGGAGTTCGAGACCAGCCTGAGCAAGAGCGAGACCCCGTCTCTACTAAAAAAAATAGAAAAAAATTAGCTGGACAACTAAAAAAATATATATATATATAATTAATTGGGCATGGTGGCGCATGCCTGTAGTCCCAGCTATTCGGGAGGCTGAGGCAGGAGGATCGCTTGAGCCCAGGAGTTTGCGGTTGCTGTGAGCTTGCCTGACGCCACAGCACTCTAGCCCGGGCAACAGAGTGAGACTCTGTCTCAAAAAAAAAATAAAAATTAATCAAACTTGACAAATACAACTTAAATTTCTATCAGGTCAATTTAGAAAAAAGTATAGAGTCATGGCAACAGCAGGAGATATTAATAATAAAAAATAAAAATAGATATTGTTTTGTGACAAACAAAAAATGCAAACTATCCAACCTTCCCACCTAGCTATTTACGGTTCACGTATCTCTAATAATACCTTCTTCTCTCCCCCTTAGAATGTTCCCAAGATCCTTAAATTATAGGGTTTCATCCCTATGCTTTTTTTTCTCTTCTATGTGTTCTTCCTAAGCCAAATTATTTGCTCAATCTGATTTCAAATATTAATAAAACTCAAATCTCTAATCCTTACCTGTCTCTTGGCCTTTCCTGCCTAATAAAATTCCTTCAACTGGATTTTATAAATTCAAAACTGCTCTTAATTTATCTCATTCAATTGTTTAAACAGATCATTTTTTTCCTCCAGTCAAACCTAGTCAATAACCAGGTCTACCCAACTCTATCTCCTTAACATCATGTACAAGAAATATAAAATATCCTCATTTTTCTCCTGGTAAGACCCACATATACCAAATATTTTGGCTCAACTAAATGTATTAATTTGGATACAGACAGAAGCCAAATTACCCACTTGTAATATTTAATTCATTAATTTAGTTCCACATACATACTTAAGATTACATCACATAAAATATATTTAGAAACATCACTTTTATCCCATATTATTTTCAATAATTTTATTCAAATTTTTCCAACTTTTATCAGTTTGGTCTGTTTTGAAGTTTTCATAAAAAGAATCATGCTGTATATATTCTTTTGTGTCTTGCTTCTTTCATTCAACATTAAGACACTGTCAGCAGCTTCATGCAATAGGTATTCAATGTTATGAATCTATCACAGTTTATCTGTCCATTCTATTGCTGAAAACCATTTGTGCTATTTCTAGTTTTGGCTATTAAAAACAATGCTATAGGCCAAGCATGGTGGCTCATGCCTGTAATCCCAGCACTTTGGGAGACCGAGGCAGGAGACTGCTTAAGGTCAGGAGTTTGAGACTAGCCTGAGGAACAGTGAGAACCCTGTCTCTACAAAAAAAAAATAGAAAAATCAGCCAGGCACTGTGGTGTGCTCCTGTAGTCCCAGCTACTCTAGCTACTTGGGAGGCTGAGGTAGGAGAATCGCTTGAGCCTAGGAGTTTGAAGTTGCAGTGAGCTACGTGATGCCACTGCACTCTGGCGGAGGCAATAGAGCGAGACTCTGTCTCAAAACAAAACACAAACAAATAAACAAGAAAACAATGCTACTGTGATTAAGGATTAGAGATGTAATGGTCTTACACATACATACTCTAGGTTATTCCCAAATACTGATCCTAATTACTTTCAGTATTGTCCTCTAAACTGCTGCCAGGGTTCTGTTTCTGAAATCAAAATCTAATTAGGTAACTCCATTATTTAAAACCTACCAGTGGCTCTTCTTCCCTATTTATAGAGGATCAAGTCCAATTTCCTTACCATGACACATTTGACCATAACTTATCTTTCCAGCCTCACTCTCTTACATGTACTCTACCTTCTAGATACTCCAAATGTTCCCAGCTGATTCCCTCTTCTATGCCTCTTGTACATGCCAGTCCCTCCAACTGGGATAATCTCCTTATCTATCTATTTCAGCTAATCAAGAACTAGATAGATGGGCAGGGCATGGTGGCTCACGCCTCTGGGAGGCCGAGGCGGGAGGATTGCTTAAGGTCAGCAGTTCGAGATCAGCCTCAGCAAGGGAAAGACCCCATGTCTACTAAAAATAGAAAGAAATTAGCTGGACAACTAAAAATAGAAAAAATTAGCCGGGCATGGTAGCACACACCTGTAGTCCCAGCTACTTGGGAGGCTGAAGCAGGAGGACCACTTGAGCCCAGGAGTTTGAGGTTACCGTGAGCTAGGCTGATGCCACGGCACTCTAGCCCGGGCAACAGAGTGAGATTCTGTCTCAAAAAAAAAAAAAGATCTGGATGGATGATACCTTCCTAAGACAGCCCTCCTTGATTCCCTAAGCAGAACCAGCTGTTCCTTTCTTTTAGCTGGATCTTCAAAGATGAGTAACTGCAAACATACAGCTATAGTAGAACAGCATATAAGGTGAAAGAAAACAGTACCAAAAAAAGGCACTGGAGCAAAAGGAACAGAGGGGTTCAATTTTGCTATAAAGTGTGAAAGGAAGTAGTAAGAGACGAAAGTGTTAAGATACACTGTTATCAAAGCACATAGTGATTTTCAGAGGGTTCCAGATTAAGGAATAAAGACTTCCTATGTTAAGAAAGAGAGAGAAACCAAAAGTTTTTAGATATGATCAAAGCTATACTTTAGGAAGATTAATCTGGCTGTGTTATATAAGATAAACTGGTTTAGAGCAGGAGGAGGATGAGAATCCAGGAGACTAGTAGGAAAACTTAGTAGAGTTCAAATAAGAGGCAATGAAAGACCAAGCATGGTGGCTCATGCCTATAATCCCATCCCTGTAATACCACTTTGGGAGGCTGAGGTGGGAGGATCACTTGAGGCCAGAAGTTCTAGAATAGCCTAGGTAACATAGGAAGATGCCACCTCTACAAAAAATTTTAAAAATTAGCCAGGTGTGGGTAGTCTCAGCTACTTGGGAAGCTGAGGTGGGAGGATTGCCTGAGCCCAGGCATTTGAGGTTGCAGTGAGTTATGATGATGCCATTGCCCTCCAGCCTGGGTGACAGAGTGAGACCCTGTCTCTTAAAAAAAAAAAAAAGCAGTGAAAAGCTGAATTAAGGACATGGTAAAGAGTATGAAGAATATGCCAAAGAGGTAAAAATGACAGAATTTGGCAACTAAAAAGATGTGCAGTGAGAGCATGGGAGAGAAAATCCAAGGTAATGCCAAAGTTTCAAGCATAACTGAGATGACCGTACTATCATTAGCAGAATTAGATGTTAGTTCTGAAAAGATAACAAGATATCAAGTGGCAATTGATGTCCAATTGGTTATTGAAAAGATATAACTAAAGGTCAGACTGCGTTGGAAACATTTGCATATAAGTACAAACTAAAATAACAAGTTATGCTGAGACTGGGAGAAAGATAACTAAGGACACAGCCTTGGGAAACACCTATATTTAGGTGTACAGAGATAGAGGAGGATTGTGCAGGATGGAAATGGAGAAATAGAAAGAGGAGCGAGCCAGTTAAGAGAACAGTATGCATTAATGAATGCCAGAGAAGAATTTCTAAAGGAAAGAATGCTACAGAGGGGGTCACGTAGAGTAAGAAGTGAGAAAATGTCTTGGCCTTTGGTAACAATGAGATCACTGATTATCAGCAGGTGCAATGGGGATTAAGGAGCAGTTTTTAAGCTAGTGGTCTCCAAAGCAGAATGTGTATACCCTAGTGGGTTTGTGAGATAATTCTTTGGAAAATTTTAGAACCACTATTTATTTAATTGAATCCTTTGTTATATTTCTATTTTTTGATGTACACATACAATGTATATAATATATTAATGGTTAGAGAAGACAATCTATCTGGATTTTTGTTGACTTTATTGCTATTTAGACAAACTACAACAAATAATTCATCAAAAGTGATAGCTAGAATTAGTTGCTCAAGTATTACAACACAAAAAATATTTTCTGAAATGTTATCTTCAGAAAATACTAATTTCATTCTCAAATAGTAAAAATTATAATAAAATGTCTTCAGTACCCCTGCATAGTGCTTTGACTATGAATTTTGTTTTGCCATAATAAAAATTAATTAATATATTTTAAAACAGAGCAAATATCCTTCTGATGCATCTTCAATTTGGTAAAATTAAGGCAATCTACTGACTGAAAATGGTTTTACTAATTACAAAGTTACTTTTAAATTATGGATCAAGATTTTATTTACCTAAATTATTTTTCTAAATTATTAAAAAAAATCAAAACAAACGAGAAACACTGAGATTCAAAGCAGAAATGTTTCCATATAGGCTATTCTCATGTATAGATTCCATGTCAGAGTTTTATAGCCAACAATTAATTAAACTTTAAATAAAATCCATGTATAGAAGTACCATGAAATTTGTTCAGAATGCCATTAAGATTGATTCAAGTTAACTAAAAGCCAGTTTATACAAAGTTCACTTATCTGAATTACTACTACAGGCTACCCCCAAAAAATTAGGCTTTAAGGAATATTTATAATGCTTAAAATAACAAAACAAGGAAGGATATGATACAACCTAAAGATGAAGGAAAGAGCAGCTAAGCCTTAAACTAAGCCAAATGTCAACTGATCTGGTCTTTTTTGAGATATTTTATGAGACATTTCAAATACCATAGCTATTCACATACACTGAAAAGACATGTCCATGCATGCTGAATATACCATCTCTACTTTCCTCATATTTAAATTTAGAAAATAAATTTAAATAAAATGCATTGGCTAATATAATTTTTTGTGATAGAACATATGATTAGAAGTGACTGCTTAAATTATCAGAACCCACAAAATGGACAGGTTAAAGTCATCATCTAACAATATGTCTCTAATGCAGAAACAAGGCCCTTGCAGTTCACCACGTGGCTATACTATCTAAACTATTTTTCTAAACTAATCTGAAAATGCTCATTCTTTTCTTTTCAGTACTTCCTCTTATACATGATTCTTTAAACTGACTTACCAAGATTTACATCTGGTAGTATCTTATCAAGAAATTGTGTTTCCCCACCATTAGGGGAGAGAAAGTCAGCCAGAAGTTGACTATTACTCAATTCTGGATGCTGCAGAAGTTTCTTGAATGAACAAAAAAAGGAAAACAGTTTAGAAATCTATAAGGGTAATCAAAACCGTATTAAAATGATTTTTTAAAAATTTTACATCCCCAAAAGCTATTTTACATTTAGAAAAATAACAAAGCAACTGTATTTATAGAGGAAATAGTATAAGACAGTTAGGTAAGACCATCTCAGCCTTTACAGTTCTGGCTCTTCTATATGCTAGCTAGGTGACCACAGAAAAGATCCTAAATTACTCAACAGTCAGTTTCCTCATCTGTAAAATGGGAATAACAACACTACCTAGTTTATAGTGTCATTATGTAAAGCATTTCACATAGTTATCTGATACACAAGAAGATTAAACATTAGCTAATATTATTTCCGTTTCTCAACTATAAAATAAATATTACAGTATCATATAACTTCCTTGATAATTAAAAAAGTTGGCATAAAGGATTTTGTAGAAAACTAAATGTAAATTTGTGAAATAACTTGGAAAATCTATTGTCTGTTCTTGCAACACTACTTTGTAACAAGATAAACTGACTTTTAAAAATCAAAATTAAACTAGTCTAACCTGTTTTCTAACTATGAAACAGTTACAAAACTTTGTGAGCAGAAATCCACATAAAATACCAGTACAGCAATCTCTAATATAAGTCCATATTACCAGAAAATATTTGTTCTAGAATGAGATACTCTCTAGTTCTTAAAAAAATAATTAGTTAAAATAATGGGTTAATGGATCAACAAAGAAACAGGTTTGTGTTATACCAAAACATCCCTACAACAGTTAATAGTTAATTCATACTTCAATCTTCGTACCACCAAAAAGCTATAAAGTAAATACTTGAAATTGAAAGCATTCAACAGTTCAGATAGAGGAAATAAAATGCAAATATATCTTTACACTGCTTAATATTTTTAATTTAAAAAGTACTTATTTTTGCCTAGGAGGCATCCAGATTTAACTGAATCAACAATAAAAAACTATAAAATGCCATGTTCCAATAAAAGAAACTTTTCTTAAAGCAATTAAAAGCATCCTCTCTTTGGTCTTATACACTTGATAAAGAAAGATAGTCATTAATTTTGAAGAGTCAGATATCTCAAGTAAGTAACTTTTATGCTGACTGTACTATCTACTGAAATAATATACCAATTACATTTTAATATAATGTAACGTGCACACACGGAGGAAAATGGAATTCAATTACAAGTAGTAAATGATAAATAGTTGATCCCTCTCCCAGGAAACTGAAAAAGCACCTAGGAACTTCAAAAGAAAAGGTACTAAGTAATAAAACAGGAGGAAGAATTCCGAAGTTCAGGAAGTACTAAAGGCAAAATCAAACAAAAAACAGAACAAACAACAACAAAAACTACTCAGTATTCTCAGAATGCATTTCATCTTTTACACTAAAAGTTTTTCTGTTTTTTAACTTCCCATACCAAGTTTTAATTAGCTTAAAACTAATTAAAAAAGACTTTTTCCCCCCAAAAATCTGATATTTCATTGGTTATCAATTTAAAAGAAAAAAGAAAGTATACTGTTGACAAAAATTCATTTTAAAATCCACATGGAAAAAACTTTTTAAATAAAAAAGTTTTAAAAATCCACATGGGCAGGTATTTATAAAGCAAAGCACATATATACAAGAGAGAAAGAGACAAATTAGAGAATACAACAATTAGCAATGTTTTAAATTAGCAACATAGTTGATGCTATCTATACCTGTAGATATTCCTGAAACTCTTCTCTCTTTGACTTTAAGAATTCGTAATTTTTGGGGCCAATGATCCTCTTAGAAGGAAGCTGGGCATCAGGAAATGTGCCTGAAATAAGTACATATTACAAGTCATTACTATATTCTGCTACTATTTTTAAAACCTAATGTAAACTCAGATTCACAACACTGACTTGTAGAGATGTGACATTATTCTGTAAATAATCTTCACAAAATCAGTTTCAATTCAGAAGTCCAAAGAACTTGAGTCTCCTAATATGCAAAATATTACTCTCTCAGCAACTACTCTTTGTTGACAAAGATTTGTCAGCCTTCTATCCTAGTAAAATAACTTCAAAAAATGATCATGATATTATTTTGAAATTGGTGAGATTCTATAAGACAAAATACTTCTTTTACAAAAGAAGTATCTACTCTTTCATGGGGAAAAAGGCAGCATTTTGTCAATGGTATATAGGCTTAAAAAACAAATGCAAAAACCACAAATGTGCTTTCTCAAACAAGGCTGACTTTGGAAATTTAGCATCAAAAAGGTACAATATAAAAAATATATATATATATAAATTTTTAAAAAAAGGAACAATAATGTTGAGAACTCAACCAACTTTCGTTGATCTAGAATTTTAAAGTACAGAGATAAATGATCTTTTCTCAGCCTTAAACAAAGCAAAGGTTTCAGAGAAAAAACAAGACAAGGATAGTACTGCACCATATTGGCAAAGAGAAAGAGAAAACCATTTGAAGTACAAACTCAAAATCTAGGCAAAAACTATGGAGTGGTATCCTGCATTCTTTATCTTCCCATAATAATCACCTTATCACAGACTTTGCTTTCATAGCAGGGTAAAAAAGGTTCCTGGCCCTTCTCAATTCAGAACCAACCTGAATTTGAATCACAGGACACTCCACAGAGCTTTTCTAGAATAAAAAGATTCAGAACACACAAATAAAACTCACCAAGCTACATACAAAGTGGCTGGAAATACTTCATAACCATATCCTGATATTAATTAAATAAATTGATGAAAGAGTGAGAAGAACTAAAAAGGAAGAGTGCTCTTTTTTTCCGATTGATTTCTCCTCAAAAGAAACATTCAACCACAAGTTTTATACATCTATTTTTTTTTCCTTTTATTTCTTCTTATTATGGGGGTACAAATATTGTTCGGGATACATATATTGCCCCTGCCACCCCACCCCCGCCCCGCCGTGCCAGAGCTTCAAGCGTGTCCAACCCCCAGGTGGTGCACACCACACCCATTATGTAAGTATATTACCCTTCCCCTCCTCCCCCCTCCCACCTACCCACCACCCAATAAAAGTTTGTTTTGATTTTTTTTTAACATTTTGCATATAAATCTAAGAGCTAAATCAGGACATTTGCCAGGATGCATAGCAAACTTGTTTACTAAAAAAGATGGTGGGAAGCAACACTGAAATGCCTGGTTTAAATTCTCTGCCATGTCAAGATAAAAATTAAATTTGACAGAGAACTTTTTCTAAAATATAAAGAATAGCTATCTTTTAAATTTAAATTTTATCATTAAAAAAAACCATAAATGTGTATTTGCAAAAACTTTAAAAATGTAGATAAGCAAAAATAAGAAGATAAAAACAGTATATTTCTATTACCAACAAAAGTGTACACAAGTGTCACTATATTTCTTTGGTATAATTACTTTAAAAAATTAATCTGGTACAACAGCTTTAAAGAGTGTTAATGCCAAAATGTAATGTTTTATCCAAAAAGAACAACATACCATGAAATTCTGTTAGTTTTGATTCAAGTACATAGAATTCAAGGTATCTTCTATAGACAGACCAATGTTCAGGCTCATGCCCAACTGTAAATTGAACAAATATACACTGAGTAACAGTTTTACAACCCAGTACACTAAAAGGATATAGTATTTAAAAAAAATAAGAATACAAAGCTGAAAATTATTCCACAGTCTTGGTAATTCATATATTTGGCATCACATTATTAACATTTTATCCCATATTTTAATTAATTACCTAGAAGAGACTGATTAATTTCATCTATTTATGAAGTTATCTCAAGAAAATATATTTTTTATACAACAAAAATAATATAAAAAATTATATCATTAGTTATTTTTAAAATGTCACCAAAATAATATATTTCATAAAAATTTGTGACTGATTGTGGGTCTCTCAAATATTTACCATGCTGTCCTGATCTAATATAGTATAAAGCAGTGCTATCCAATAGAACTTTCTGCGATTATTAAAATGTTCTATGGATCTGAATTAATATAGTAACCACCAGCCATACGTTGCCATTGAACACGTGAAATGTGGCTAGTATAATCAAGGAATTGAAGTTGTAATATAATTTTATTTTATTTACCACATATGGCTAGTAGCTACCAAATTGGACAGTACAACCTAATGGTTTAAAGAATGAATCTGGAGTCAGACTGCCTATTCCAATCCCAGTGCCCACCATTTACTAACCATGTGGCCTTGAACAAATAAACTCACCATAGTTTGCTCAGATGTAGAATAATTATGCCTATCACATATAATAATCCACATAAAACACTTCTGTACAGTGCATAGCACAGCAAGCAATCCAAAAATGTTAACTGCTATTGGTAGCATTTCATATCATTCTAATATAGATTTGAGAATGCACTGGATGAAGTCAAGCAACACCATAACCACCCCAAAACAACACTTCTTTTATTTACAAAAAAGCAAACCCTAGTTTTCTTATTTCACATTGGTCTTAAAAGCTCTATACTGGGCCGGGCGCCATGGCTCACGCCTGTAATCCTAGCACTCTGGGAGGCCGAGGCAGAAGGATCACTCAAGGTCAGGATTTCGAGACCAGCCGGAGCAAGAGCGAGACTCTGTCTCTACTAAAAATAGAAAGAAATTATCTGGACAACTAAAACTATAAATATATAAAAAAATTAGCCGGGCATGGTGGCGCATGCCTATAGTCCCAGCTACTCGGGAGGCTGAGGCAGAAGGATTGCTTGAGCCCAGGAGTTTGATGTTGCTGTGAGCTAGGCTGACGCCATGGCACTCTAGCCTGGGCAACAGAGTGAGACTCTGTCTCAGAAAAAAAAAAGCGCTCTATACTATTTTTAGGTTTGGTTTTTAAAATCCTAAAATTTCTATTTTGCTAACATATAAAATCATTATAGTAGATGATAATACTTTTTTCTCCCTCATAGGCCATAGTTTCCTATGAGCATATTACATTGACAGTATAAGTCTCCAACACTGCTGGCAAAAATTACCTTTAAAATACAAGTTTTAAGATTGTTTGGTTTTAATTTAATGTTTAAATTACTAAGCCATAAATTACTATAATTTATGTTTAAATTATTAACCTCTTAAAATGAAGAACAAAATTTAAAGATGGTTGTCCCAAAGGCAAAAACAAAAGTATGTTCCCAAACAAAACTAAGCTGGAAACTGAAATCAGACTGTAATATTGACAATGGTTTGGCTGTACACCTAGTAGAATGTGGAGAGAACAGCAACTAGCAAGAATGAGCAGCAACTATAGCAAAATCAAGTAGCACTGCCTACAACCTGCATAGAGCAAGACTCTGCCTGGTAATTAGTTACAACAGGAAAAATCATAGCTAACTATCTTGAGCACACTTCTGTCTCTATTCTGTTTTATGTTCTTGAAATAAGATCAGCTTCTGAAAAAAATCAGAAAAACCTAATACTTTTTGAAAAATAAACAGAATGATTAGATCTCACACTACCACTTAGTTACTCCCCTCAGAACCATTTCCTAACACTGCAAGTTTTTTTTCCTTCTTTCCTCACAGATAGTTACCTCTTCCTAAGCTCAACTTAATTTTTCTGTTCATCATTCCCAAAATGTGCACACAACTTTGTGCTTTTCCCACTAACTGCCCCACCTCTTGGACAAAGCCTAGAGTGATGATTGTTTATCCCACTACAGATGCTGTTTAACCCTTGTCTCCATTACAGTCCACATGTGAAACAACTGAAAGAAAAAAATACTGCAAAACATGAAGAAAACTTGTAGAGTTGAGTCTGACCATCTTTTCGTAGATTCTAATTAGCCCACAACAAGGAGGGAGGGGAAACGCTATCTTAAATTGGTATAATACCTGATATAGTCTTATCTGCATTAATGACAGTTAATTAACTATAATGGTTAATGATGATGGCAACAAACCCATTTAAAAAACATTATATAAAATGCCTTGCTAGACTATCAGGTGTCTAGCAGGCATCTACTCAACAAGTATTGGTTGAACAAATTAATTAGTTAACTGTTAACAGAAATAACCTAAGAAATCCTAAGTTGTCATTAATTTTCTGTTCTGGACATTTATCTTTTAGATATATAGTCACATTTGTTAGCGGGAATCTTTTTTTTTTTTT
>VBSM01000361.1:41764720-41775737 GCA_008086735.1 Cheirogaleus medius
ATATCTTTGCCTCTCCCTAAGAAGGGTTAGAGGTATGCCCTTCCCCTCCACAATTGTTAGCGGGAATCTTTTAAGAAACATACTCATAAACGTTCCTACCTGCTCTTCTATCATTTCTTTCAACATCAATACAAAACACAGGAATTCTCTCCTTTTTCTCCTTCCTTTCAGAGGAGGGATCTTCAAAAAAATCTACATATGGAATGCTAATTTTCCATGCAGCCAGGTTTCGGGGAGTATTAGGGGTGCTCACAGCCTCCACTGGAGAATCATCTTCCATTACAACAATACCTTCTTCAATCTGGAAAAAGATTACCAGGATGAATTTAATATTTCCAGTACCTTTAAGACTATAGCATATGAGTTACAACTATTACCATAAAGTAATAAGCCCATACCAATTTGATAATGTTTAAAACTTTAGAAATTAGATAATGAATTTTCTACTGAAAAAGTAAAAAGTTAAAAACTAACAAGTTACTACCATCAAATCCAAGTTTTGTTATATCACCTATACATGACAATACAATAAAAAATAGAGAATAGACACTTCAAGATTATGAAAAAAATATTAAAAATACCCAAATATAGAAAAATGTTCAACCTTGGTGAAAAGAAATAAAAATTAATTTACTTCTGTCTGTTGTCTTTCATTTAAAAAAAAAGAAAAAATTAATGTACTGATATTTTTCATTTAGAAACATAAAATTTTATAAATGATAACAGCCATTGATGGAGACTACACAGATAAACTAGATCTGTGATATACTGCTGGTTACGAGGTATACTGGCACAACCCTTCTGGAAAGAGTTTTGGCAATATGTACCTATAAAGAGCCATAAAACAGTTTCCAATGAGTAATTCCATTTCTGAGAGTTTATTATAATATAAATATTTACTCCAAAATTTTTTTCAAACTTTGAAAAAGGCACAAGTATAAATATATTCACTACAGCATTAAATAATATAAAATTGGGAAAAAAGTCTAAAAGGAACCCACCTCTATAGAATTGTTTTTTTTTAATTTCCTCATTTCTGAAGTTTTAACAATATAAATGCTTGAAACACTAAATATTTTTAACAACAATTTTTTTAAAAAAATTATATGCTCTAGAAATATACACACTACGCAGGGGGAAAAAACCCTCTAATTCTTTACATTGGAAGAGACTCTTTGAACCTGGCATATTACAAACATCTAGTCACCTAGACATCTCTTATTCATGTTAAAGGAGGCAAAATATTAAAGATAAGACACATTCATCTTCAACCACACTTTTTTTAAGTCAATGAGTCAGTTTGCAGCACTTAAAAGAATTCTCAATAGCCCAGTCAGAGCAAACCAGTGGTAGGGAGGAATTTATTTCCGGAATTCTAACACCATACCTTCACTTTCAGTTCTTTCTTCCCACATCTCACACTTACCTCTCTTCTACAAAAATTCCTTTCCTCCTCCATGAAGCCCCTTTGCTTTTTTCTGTTCTTGTCCTAAATAACTTTCCATAACCCTTAATAAGACTGTTAATGATCTTAGGAGGACTTCTTAATGCTCTTTTAAAAACAACTTCAAGGCCATAAAAAGTAAAACTATAAAAACAGATGACAGATATTGAGTTTTGCCTTTTAAGGGACAAGATTATCTTCTTATAAACTTGGAAGAAAACAGAAATATGTGAGGGAAATGTCCACTCCACTGCTTAGAACCTGAGGTTCAAGGTAGCATTTTCCATGGTTATTACAACCACATTTTTGTTAATGGATCTGGCTTCTGAGGAGAGGGCAAAGTAGATCACAAAATGACAGAGCATTTTTTTAATAAACTGACTAAAAGCCAAAAACTGAGATATTCTTAAATAAAAACAAGCCCCTCCAAATCAATCTAGGAAACAAAATGGGAGATCAAAATTCTTAGCAACATAAAAATATCAATGAAAAATAAAGGTCAACGTTTTGCAATTCACTACGGTTACCACTGAAATGGTGTTTATATCAATAAAGTCTAATGTAAAATCTCTAGGGTAATATTTCTCTTAAGAATTTTCACAGCTTCCTTTAATGTTATTTGAAACTAAGTAAATACTGTAATCAAAATGTTAATAAAGCAAAATGAAGTACTTTTTTGTTTTCAAACAGATGCTCTCTCTATCAAGAGGATGGGGATTAAGGACGGCAGAGCTAAAAGATAAGATGTCCTCCTATTTCCTTAAGAAATGTTAATGTTTCTTATTATTATCTTTTCCTACATGGAGATAACGGCCAACCTACCAATAAGCATATTATATTCTAGAAGTTTATTTGTAAATCAGTTCTGAATTTGGATAGAAATGCATTTTCAGACAGACCAACCCAATCTTACATACTAGGCTTTGATTCTCAGGCCAGCATACATATGTTTATTTAATCCAAATTTGCATTCATACAGTTACAAGAATCGATGGTATTATAATACTGCGTAGTGCTTACACTACTTACTATGTGCAAGGCACTATTCTCAGTGCTTCATACACATTGTTTAATCCTCCTCACAACATCCCTATATAAGATAGATACTATTATCTCCATTTCACAGGTGAGAAACCAAATCACAATAACATAAAGCTACTTGCCCAAGATCACACAGCAAGTAGGCATTGCTGACAAACGGTCACAACGACGTTTCTAAAAAATAATGTCTCCCAGGTCCTAATTTAAGATTGCAAACCACTTTATCCCTGGCAGTGAGACTGTCAACTTCTCTTTCCCCTCAACTTCCTACACACACAAACAACATTCTCTGAGGTCCCACAGATTAGAAGTAACTAAGTGGCTCTATCTTGGTCAGTATCCTACTGCCCTGCTTTTTCTTCTGAGAGTTGGATTATGGATTAGTTTGTCTGCTTCTCCTACTTTCTGTTATTGTTATCTTTATCTCCAGTCAAGAATTTCCTTCTTCATTGGGCCACCACAAAACTGAATGAAATGTCTCAGCTTTTTAAACATACCCTGCTATTCCTGAAAGTAAAGTGTAACTTGTATTTCAAGCAATCAAGGAAGGCAAAAAATAAAAAGTACATCTTCCCCCAGAAAATTCAAGTTTTAAAAGTTCATAATAACATGAGTAAATACTTATAATAGAAGTGGTTATTGGGTGATAGGATTATGAATGCTATTTAAAATTTTTGTCTACTTTCTATATTGTTAAAAATTGAGATCTCTACTAACAAGAAAAAAAATTGAGACTATGCCTAAAATTAGAAAAACAATATTTTGAAAAAGACTCCTTTCTTTGATCTACAGTCTTTTTTCTACCCAGACTTTTAAGGAAAAGTAAGGGCATCAAAAGAAAAAAAAAATGCTGTATTTTTATTATCAAAAAAAGACTTAAATAGATTTTCTTCCATTTAAATTATCACGAAGAATCAGTGAACCTCCTTAATAATTCATCAGTACAATGGGACAGTAGTCAAAAGGAAGAGGTAAAACGAAGAAAGGGGTTTATTTACTCTTCTCTCCCCGCCTCTCCTTCTACTTGGTCACTGTCAATCCAATCAGTACTATTAATATTCATCCCTTTTATACCCAGGTTAGTGAATTTCTTAAGGACAAGGTCTATGTCTTGATTATCTTTTTATCCCCAGTGCCCATAGTTATTAAAAGGCAAAATGAGGATCCAAGATAAGATTCAAGAAGATCTGTTGAACAAATGAAAAGTACAAATGAGACAATATCTGCCTTTATGTGACTATGTCATAGGGGAGACTATCATAAACATATAATTTCAAATACATGATGGTACATGCTATAACATATAACAGGCACACAAAAAGAAGAAATATTCAGTTCTACTTGGGACTCAGGTAAGGGTTTATGGGGAGCAACTGAGTTTTAAAAGATAAATATAAATTTTCTAGGTAAATGAGGAAGGAAAGGCATTTCAAGTAGGGCAACATGTGTAAAGGTACAAAGAAATAAAATAGCGTGGTAAGTAAAATGTGCATATAAATCAACTGGAGACTTTGTTAAAATGCAAATGGATTCAGTAAGTCTAGGATAGGGCCTGAGATGCTACAGTAATACAAGCTCCCAGGTAATGCCAATGCTGTTGTTCCACAGCAAAGGGTTAGGGCATCTATTAACAACTCTGTATGCCTGAAGTATAGGGTGGGAAAGGGATAACATCAGAATCCGAAACCTAACCAAAGATGGTAAATTGTTTGATTGCTAGAAGTATCTCAGCTTTACAGGAACCACTCTGCCTTATTAAGCAATAATGTAGTACTCAGGAATTTTAAGAATCAGATTAGCACCATGACATTATAACTACTAATGAAAGAATGAGAAAGATAAAGTCCGAAGAAACAAATAAAGAACGGAAAAATAACAAGTGAGCATATCTAATTTTTTATGCTATAGTAAATCTGAAGTTATATGTAAATTAAATTGAAGAATTTTTACTTACAAAATCATCTTCACCTTCAGCTAAACCATAATTAGGCAACATAGCCCCTTCCATTGTGGTACTCTTAAATACTCCTTTAATTTTGCTACCTATTCTGCTGATTCCAAATGATTCTCCTCTTTTCTGTGTGCTCCTAAATATTAAACAAAAATGTATCAAGTACATAGCAAATTACCACAACAGTCTAGTTTACTATAAACAATCATAAATAAAAAGAAAAATAGTTTTGAAAATGATAAACTAACAGTTATAGCTAACATAACTTTTGGAGTTTTCAAGCACAGATTAAGTATCAACATTTCAGAAGCCAAAAAAGACATTTAAAGTTTAAATTTGGGGGACAAATAAATGAAACAATATTTATTAATAAATATTTGAAATTTACCTACTACAAACTTCGAAACATTAACTGAACTAAAATTTTTAAAAGATGAAATCCCCCTAGTGGTATAAAGTTTGTATTGCCATACTTTGAAATATACAAAAGTGTATAAGATCTGTTCAAAACAGAATATCCATTTAGAAAAACTATACTGATAAAATAAAGCAAAAAATATATATATAACTCTGACCTTCTCAGTACTTCATTTTCAGATAGAAACAAAAAAAAGTCTTCTGTAACTTACAAAGGTTTAAGAAAAATGCAATTTTATAATTATATAAATACTCAAAAGAGGAATGACGTATAAAATGTATCTTATTTAACTTCAAAGTAATAAAAAGAAAAGATAAAATGCCAAAGGGAAGAGTTGGCAATGAATATAAGGAAAAAAGCAAATGTTGCCCAAGGAAGCAGCTTGCTCTGCCATAAATATTAAATGTTAGTTTTGCAATTTTTTTCAAAAGTGAATTTTCTAAAAGCCGAAACAGCTGAAAAACAACAAAATTAAAAAGTTAAAAATAGTGAAAATTTCCTCCATTAGAGGCTACTGCTCGATGTTTCAGCAAATAAAACTGTAACTTTTATCCAATTTAAAACTCATGTTCACAATGCAATACTACTCTTAAAACAGATACCCAAATAAAAATGGTTATTTTAAAATCTGAGCAAGTTTATTTTCAATGCTTTACTTAATGTATAGCTATTATTCCTATAAGCAAAATTTAAGTTATCTACTGATGTAATACAATTACAGAAATAATAGTAAACTGATCAAATTTCAAATATACCAACTGTATAGTGATGTGTATTTTACATATGTCTGAGAAACAATCAAACTTATTTTAAAACTGAAAAAACACTAAGTAGTAAGTAGTAAAAAGGGTATTTAAACTACCTTATATTATCTAAACAAGCACACAATTAGTGTTTTATAAAAAAATCCACAATTGTAGACACAGGTCTGATAGAAGAAATGTTTCTAAAGACAAATATAAAAATGTTGACAAAATATTATTAAAATCTCTAGAATCTAGATAGATTATTATATTCTCTCGAACCTAGAGATTATAAAACAATTAGGACTTTTGAAATATAACATTTAAAAAGTATCTCACTTGTGATTATGCCCAGAAATACAGAAACATCATTATTCTTCTTAAGGGAAAAAAAAGCTCTTTAAACATAAAAAATTCTAAAAATAATTTAGCAAAATCGAAAACAACAAAAATTAGTCAACAGCCTTGAAAAGTAAGATACCGACAAAATACATGATGAAAACATCTTAAAAGTATCAGGATATTCTTATTTTATGATGGAATATATCATGCTATTTCAAAAATGAGATATCTAGAATCAAAGAAGAAATTCACTTAAAAAAATTCTCCTAAATAACTGATACAAAGGCAGTAAAACCACAGTATTTCATTCTTTCCCTTTTTAGTTGTAATTAAGTTATTTGGAATATACTTTCTGGATTTAAACAGATAATACTGAAAAGAATCACATGCTTAAAACTTACCGAAAATCATCCAAACTTAGGCTACCTCTGCAATAACAGATATGTGAAGTTATGTAAGGAGAAGAAAGAGAGAAAGCCCAGATATTAAACAAATTTCACTTTAGAATACAAAACAAAATTTAAAAGCTTTAAAAGTTACACAGGATAGCATTCACCTTTGCAAAGAGAAGAAATCCTTAAGAATAACATGATAAAGGTAAGAGAAACACAGGGCTGTTTTTGTATTTGAGGGTATTAAGTCTACATTATTACAAACAAGTTGTTAAAAATTCAAAAAATCAGGAAATAATTCTGTCTTTTTTAGTCTTTAGGCATACCATTTGTTTGACACAGTGGAAAGTATGTAGAGACTAAGCCACCAAAAACTTGGCACAAAAACAAACCCATATTTTCCAACATGGAATTCATGTCCTTGTTAGATACAATCATTCATGCTTCACATGTCTTTTTTGGGTTTTTTTTTTCTGAGACAGCGTCTCACTCTGTTGCCTGGAGTAGAGTGCCATGGTGTCAGCCTAGCTCACAACAACCTCAAACTCCTCGCCTTAAGCAATCCTCCTGCCCCCACCTCCCAAAGTCCTAGGATTACAGGGATGAGCCACTGTGCCCGGCCTATGCTTCACATATTTTTAACTTATTTTAAAAAGTATGTTTTAAGCTAAGAAGCAAAATTAACAAAAGATCCCTAAATATTAAAAAACAAAAGTTATGCATTAGGTATATAATGAAACAGAGAACAAGATAACTAATATGCATTAAAATTTTATTTTTAAAATACAAATACAAAGTAGACATAAAACATATGAATAAATAAATATTTTATATATTTTAAGTCATTTAAAAGCAAATTAGCAAAGGTACTCTAAATTTTCAGTGAAAGAATGTTAAGAAATTCTTTTACTTATTCTATATAGGTAAATGAAAGATTTAGTATCATAGAAGCAAAGTCCTTATAAGACTGTTAGTTAATGCTAAAATCAGATCAAGATAAAGAAAAACATAGTTTAGAAAGTCATAATCAGTACCCAGAATGAGAAGAACCCATATTTCCTTCTTGTCTTTCTTATATTTTAAAGCCAACAAAATTAGTGCCTTCATATGCTGAAGACAATCAGGTGTTTTCAAAGTGGCAAAGAAAGCTTTCCATCTTTGAAGTTATGACCTTGACTTAGATTGAGCTACTAAGCAGGCTTCTGAGATCACAGAACTACTTCCCTTTAAATGGTCCTATATAGACATTCCATTAAGCTCAATATCTTGGTATGAGACTCCAAACATCCTAAGTCTATAAACAAGGATAAATTCCAGCTGCTTCTCAAGTATGCTGGGAAACACGATAAAAGTTCTTGAAAAAGTATTCAAATGAAAGAAGAGGTGTGTGGCTGAGCAAAGAATGCTATTTTAAATAGCATGGATATGATTTCTGTTAAAGTTTATGTTTCACAGCAATAACAAATTCCTAGGAAAGGGGCAAAGGAATATTTTCACAAAAAATCATAAAGATTTTTTCCATCTTTCAGAAAAATTATTACATGTATATGAGGCATTATGTAAGAATATTCAACATTCAAAAAAATTCAGGCCAGGCGCAGTGGCTCATGCCTGTAATCCTAGCACTCTGGGTGGCCAAGGCGGGAGGATCACTTGAGGTTAAGAGTTCGAGACCAGCCTGAGCAAGACCCCACCTCTACTAAAAATAGAAAAAAACTGGCCAGGTGTGGTAGCATGTGCCTAGAGCCCCAGCTACTCAGGAAGCTGAGGCAGGAGGAACACTTGAACCCAGGAGTTTGAGGTTGCATTGAGCTAGGATGATGCCACTGCACTCTAGTTGGAGTGAGAGAGTGAGAGTCTCAAAAAAAAAAAAAAAAATTCAAATCTATTCCTTAACACTTTGTTTTGCCAAAAAAATGCAATATATTCTCCCCATGGCTAAGGTTTTCACATTTTTCCTTGTACTATCTATCTAAAATCTGCCCCATTTTGTGATTTACCTATTTCTCTCTTTGTACCACATCTCTAATTTATCTATATATCGGACACTTGCTCAAACTGGAAGATGTTAATAACAATGTGAATATCTATTTTGTGGACTTATAGATTTGATGTCTGTGTCATTTTTGTATGTATTCAATATAACATTATAAAAATAAATCAGAAGATTATCTAGTTTATAATCCAGTTTATAGATGGATAAAGCTTCTCTCTTCTGTTACTTTTCTTTAGGTTATTTAACTTCACACTTATATTTCCAGAGAGCCAGAAAGGAAAAGGAGAAAAATTTCACCACTTTTATACCCAGTAAACACTCTAACAAAAAGTATCCTCTGGGGAAAAAAAAAAAACACTGTCTAAAATTCCGAGTTACCTGTGGATTTTGCACATGCATTCAGTCCTTAAATAGCTAATAAAGACAATGATGCTATCACAGAATGATAAGCATCAGCAAACAAAATATACAACCTACCTGTTGAATTTTGAATTGCGTGTTGGTGATTCTGCACCTCTTAGGAGTTGTCTGAAATACTTCAAAAAATGAATAACAGTTACAGTTTATTAAATTAATATTTGACATTGAAACATGCTACTTTACCTTACTACTTTGCAATGTGCAATTTTTTCAAAAGGCATTTAAATCAAGTGAATACAACCACAGTCAAATAGGGTGAGGATAAAAATAACGCAAATGGAGATGATTTCCACAGGTCAATAAATAACGTGTATATAAAAGGAATGTGGTTTCTGCATCACCGCAGTGCTACAAAACCACTCAGGCATATAGCAAATCAGGCAGACCAATGTGGTCCCAATCCACATACTCACACAAACACAAACATGGTTTTGGTATAGAGACTTGTTTTTACAAATAACTTCTAATCTCCATTAAACTATACAGTAGAAAAGAGCATCTGCTTTCTTAATCTTGTTTTATTTTTCTTTTTATTATTTGAATTACTCATCTAACAATATCAGAGCCACTATTAAATTCTGTATAAAAATCCTCAAATAAGGTTAATATTTTGACTTACCTCATCACTGTGGCAGAACATAGGGGTAAATACATTCTCCAAGAGAGAAAGAACATGTTCATATGCTTCAAAAAGACATCTCATAGTTTGAAGCTTCACAACATCTATGTATGGGCCTTCAGCAACTATTAAAAAAATTCTATTGTAGGAATTATTTATAAATAGCATATATACATCATATATTGTTTTAAAATTCACTATAGTGAAAGAGCATACAATCCTAAAACTATGTTTTACAGAAACTCCACTATAAGAAATACACTAGAATGAGAAATTAGAACCAAGCTCCAGTTCTGACAAATACCAGTTATGTCAACTGTGAATAAGTTGTTTCCTCAAAGCTTTCCTCTCATTAGTAAAATAATATAACAACTGCCCATATACCTCATAGCTATTGCAATAAATAGAGAATTCAAGAGAAAACTCTTTGAAAACTATACAAGAGCTAAAGAATTCAATCTCATCATCTTTGACTTACTTCTTTGAATCTCTTCTACAATGAAGGGATCAAATCTAATTTTGTCAATACTTTCATCCAAACAGTATGTTTTATAAATCTTCTGCAACTCTTCATGAAGAGATAGCATTTCATCATTTGATAACTCTGGTCGCAAAATTCTATCATTAAATTCCTCTAACAGATGAGGGAAAGAATAAAACAAAATAAATTACTTTAATATAAAGCTATTAAAGAAAACTTTATATTTCCATTCTAACTGTAGCCAATATTAAGGCAGCAATTAGAAGCAATCTAATTCATTTTAAGGTTTAAAAAGTATGTGAGAGTAAAATAACTACTCTAATAACAGAAACAGTGGACCAATTCTTACACGTTAATATAAAATATCTTAATATATACATAGCAATACAAATTTGCTAAAATTTAAAACAGTAAACACATTTCTAATAGTTCCTTTAAAGAACATACTAGATTAATTTCTTATATCAAAAGGTTTTTAATATTTTAAAATTTAATTTACTAAATAAAAATAAAATTAAAACAATGCTTTTAAACAATATTTCTCTCCATTATGGAAGCTGCAGGCTAGTGGTGGAGTTGAGAGTCTGAACAAGTAAATCTTTTTTTCTACAATGAGAGATGGTAGCATTAGGATAGCCAAAATATTGACTGCTTTTTAAATATTGACTGCTTTTTATTATTCTAAGAGGTGTTAATCAGGAGTTTACCCCTTAATTCTTAATTATACAAACTGAAAAACAAAAAGGGAGAAAAAAAGAGTTTAATAAAAACTGGAACAGAGCATATAAGAACTGTGGTACAACTGCATATAATTTCAGTCTCTCATGACTTAACATGCATATAACTGGAGTTCCAAAAGGAAAAGAGAAAATGGGACATAATATTTGAAGAGATGGCCAAGAATTTTCAAAATTGATGAAAGACATCAACCCAATATCCAAGAATCTTAGCAAAATCCAAGCAGAATAAATAGAAAACTACACATTATAGTCAAACTGCTGAAAACTCAAAGAGAAAACGGCAAAAGCAATCAGGGAGAAAAGGGACACACTACATAGAACAAACAGATTTGAAACTGATTTCTCATTAGGAACAATGGCACCTGCAGAAGACAATGTAGGGCCGGGTGCGGTGGCTCACGCCTGTAATCCTAGCACTCTGGGAGGCCGA
>VBSM01000361.1:41775837-41790295 GCA_008086735.1 Cheirogaleus medius
AAAAAAAAAAAAAAAGAAGACAATGTAAAAATGACTTTAAAGCACTGAAAGAAAAAACCCCAAAACTATCAACCTAGAATTCTCTCTTTTTTTTGAGACAAGAGTCTCACTGTGTCACCCAGGCTAGAATGCAGTGGCATCATCATAGCTCACTGCAATCTCCAACTCATGGGCTCAAGCAATCTTCCTGCCTCAGACTTCCAAGTGGCTGGCACTACAGGCACATAACACCACACTCAGCTAAGATTTTTTATTTTATAGCAAGGGTCTTGCTATAAAAGGCTTGTCTCAAACTCCTGGCCTCAAGTAATCCTTCCTCCTCAGCCTCCCTGCCTAGGATTATAGGCATGAGCCACTGGGCCTGGCATTAATACTTATTTTAAAAGCAAGATCAACTATACGCTGGTTATAAGAAATACATTAAACATTTTAATCAGACAGAAAAAATACATACATGCAAACCTAAGTATAAAGAAAGATGAGGTAGCTATATTAACATCAGACAAAGTAGACTTCAAGACAGAGAATTACCGGAGATAAAGAGGAACATATTATAATGATAAAAGGATAAATTCATAAAGAAGATATAATAATCTTAAATGTGTCTGCAGCTAGTAATAAAGTTCAAAACATAAGAAACAAAATAACAAAACTAAAGAGAGAAATAGTAAATGCATTAAAAAATCAGAAAGAATACCAAATATCTGAACAACACTATCAATTTAACATAGAACACTATCCAACACAACAGACAATGACTCTTCTCACATCCACAAAGAACATTCATTAAGACAAACAATATGGATCGGCCATAAAACAAGTTTCATTAATTTTCAATGGAATGAAATCATACAGAATATGTTATCTGATCAGAAAAGTATTAAATCCCCAAGTGTATTGTTTAAAAATTAAACAATACATTTCAAAATAATCCAATGGTTAAAAAGTAAACCACAAAGAAAATTTAAAATTATTTCAAACTGAATAATAATCAAAAACACAATATATCAAAATTTAGCTATAATAATCCATAGAAGAATTAAATTTATAATTTTAAATGCCTATACTGCAAAAGAAGGTATACAAATTAATCATTTATGCTCTAACCTTAAGAAACTAGAAAAAGTGCAAACTAAACTCCAAATAGAAGAAAAAATAATAAAAAGCAGAAAATCGACAAATCAAAAATGTTAATAAATTTGGTAAAACCGTAGCAATGTAGATTTAAAAAAAGAAAATACAAATCACCAATTAACATAGGACATTACTACAGCTTCATAATGAGGGAACATTAGGAATAACTTGACAATAAAGTAGCTTGCTGTGATATGGTAAAATCACTAAAAAAAAAAAAAAATTCAATATCCATTCATGATAAAAACTCTCAAAATAGGAACAGAAGGAAACTCTCAATCTGATCAAGAAAACCTATAAAAAACTCAGACTTATATAAATAATTTCCTCCTAAGATCAGGATCATAGCAAGGATGTCAGCTCTTACACTTCAATTCAGCATTGTAGTGAAAGTCCTAGCTATTGCAATAGGAAAAAAAAATAAAAATAAAAATAAAGGCATAAACATTATAAGGGAAAAAGTAAAATTGTATATTTGCAGACGATGTGTATGTAGAAAATTCTAAGGAAATCTACATAGAAACTACTAGAACCAGTAAGTGAATTTAGTAATATCACAGGACACAAAGTCGATATGCAAAACACCACTTCAATTTCTGTATATTAGCAACAATTTGAAAAATTATTTTAAACATCATGTGCAAATATATCCAAAAACATAAAGAGCTACACTGAAAATTATAAGATACTATGGAAAGAAATAAGACTGAAATAAATGGAAAAATATATATATCATATTCTTTTGTTGGAAACCTAAATGCTGTTGAGATGTCATTACTCTCTAAGTTGATTTACAGATTCAATGCAATTCCAATCAAAAAAATCCAAGCAGGTTGTTTATATGTATGTGTGTGTGTCTGTGTATGTAAATCGGAAACTTGATCCCAAAATTTATATAGAAATATGAAGAACCTAGAATAGCCAAAATGATCTGACAAAGAACAAAGTACAAAGCCTTAGACCACCTGATTCCATAACTTAATATAATATATAGCCAAAGTAATCAGGACTGTGGTATTGACTAAACAGACATATGGATAAATGGAAAAGAACAGAATTTAGAAATAGACCTAAATGTACATGGTCAAATGATTTTACAAAGATGCCAAAGTAATTAAAGAAGTAAAAGAAATGTCTCTTCAAAAAATGGGTACTAGAAAAACCAAACATCTATCCATATAGTAAAAAAAATGAACCTCCACCCCTACCTAACACAACACAAAAATTATCTCAAGATAGAACACAGATCTACATATAAATCTAAAAGTATAATACATATAGATAAAAACACAGGAGAATATCATCTTGACTTAGGGTAGGCAAAGACTTCTTATGGAAGTCACAGGAAGTACTAACCATAAAATTGAACACTGATATATTGGATTTCACCAAAGTTAAAAAGTTATGCTCATTTAAAGACACTTCAGAAAATGAAAAGACCAACCATAGTCCAGAAAAAAATACTCATAATACATATATCTGACAAAAGACTTGTATCCAGAATATTTACAGAACTCCTATAATTTAACGACAAAAAGAAAAACAATTCAATAAATAAATAGGCAAAACACTTAAGTAGTTCAAATGGCCAGATACCACAATACACCCACTGAGATGGCTAAAATTAAAAAGATAAACACCACCAAATTTTGGTAAAGATATGAAGCAACCAGAACTCTCATACATATAGTAAAATAGTATAACCACTTTGGAAAACATTTAGCCATTTCTTATAAAATTAGACATACACCAACACTGCGACCTAGCAATTCTACATCCAGTTATTAAACATATGCCCACCAAAAGCTCTGCACAAGAATGTTCATAGCAGGTTTATTCAAAATAGCCCCAAAGTGGAAGCAGTCCAGATACCCATCTATAAGGAGAATGGATAATGAAACTGAAGTATATTCATACAACAGACTATCACTCAGCAATGAAAACAAACTAATGATTTTTACAACACGGAGGAATCTTAAAAAGCATTATCCTGAATGAATGAAGCTAGCCACAAAAGAGCATATATGTTATATGTGATTCCATTTATCCTTTTTTTTTTCTGTAGCATCTCATGCTCCATGTGATTCCATTTATATGAGAAAATTGTACAGGCAAAACTAATCTGTGGTGAGAGAAATTAGACCATTGATTACTTTGACGTGAGTAGGGGCAGGTGTGGATCTCTTTAGGAAGGACCCTAAGCGAACTTTCTGGGCTGATAGAAATGTATGTTACATGAATAAAACTGTTACATGTGTAAAATTGATCAAACTACACATTTAAATTTTATGAGTTTCACTGTATAAATTATACCTCAATCTTTAAAAAGTATTATCAAAAAAGGAATTAGATGCATTAAAGCTAATCTTCTCATAGATCATCCATGAAGCTTTTATAAATCCAATAATATGCAATGCTATGGAGCATATAATCAAAATGAAACATTTTTGTATTTGATGATGTAATCAAAATAATCCTTAACAAAGACTGTGACAAAATGATATTAACACGGGCTACTGATTGAAGTCTTTAACAGTTTTCTTTTTCTTTTTTAAAAACAGACAAGATCTTGCTCTATTGTCCAGGCTGGAGTGCACTGGCACAATTATAGCTCACTGTATCTGAAATTCCTGAGCTCAATCTTCCAGGCTCAGGCTCCAAGTAGCTAGGACTGCAGGCACACACCGCCATGCCCAACTAATCATTTTTCTATTTTTTGCAGAGATGGGGTCTCACTCTATTAGCCCAGGCTGGTCTCAAACTCTTGGGCTCAAACGAACCTCCTTCCTCAGCCACCCAAAGCACTTGGATTACAGGCAAGAGTCACCATACATGAACCATAAATTCATTATACTGAATTTTTAGATTTTTTTTCTACTCCTAAAGTCAATGATAGATTATATATCCCAATGTGGAAAGGAGTGGGCACTTAGAAAAATGCACAGTTATCTAGTAAATGAAATCTAGTAAATGAAATATCTAGTAAATGAAATTTAGTACATTGAAAGATGGCTACCGCAACATCAGATCTGATTTAAATAATCAATTACATTAAAAAGTTTAAAAATTACTTCCATAAAATACACAGGTAAGCCTCACCCACAGTCAGACAAAACTGCAACACATGCACTGCTCCTTCTTGTTTCAGAAAGTTCATAAAGCGAAATAAAAGATCTTGTTGCTCTCTGATTTGCTTCAATTCTAACTTCAGCACCTTAATACAATATGGGAAAAAGAGTATGTTAAAGCTATATAAATGTGTTCTCAAATTGTTTATATCAAAAATAATGTTATTGCTGAAAATACTTACAGATGGCTTTTTATTTCTAGGTTCTGCAAATTTCTGCAAGAATGGAACCAAAGGAGAAGCTGGTTCAGTTGCTTTTTCAGGCTTTGAAGAAAGAGAATTATTAACTCAGTAATATTCCCATTTGATTTGACATACAGAATCAAAATACAACTCAATCTGAAGTGTTTTCTAATATGTTCAATACTCACTGGACTGTCATCTATGAAGATGATAAGCAAATGATTCACAGTATCCTAATAGAAAATAATAAACATAGGTCAACATAATTTCATTACTGTATTCTGCCCAGAATTCTCAGGACTTTTATCATATTATGAAAGTTTCCAGAAAAATGAAGGAAAAAAATGGAGCAGTGGCAAAGCACCTGTATTTATGTGTTACAGAGAGAGTTTAAAAATCTATAATGCAGGTTCTTAACCTTTGTGAAAATAGGCAAATAAAAGCTATTCTGATTGTGGAATTTAAAATGTTTATAAATTACTTCTGTTTCTTCAAAATCTTATTGGATCAAATGGATGAGCAAAATGTGGTATACACATACAATGGAATATACCCAGCCTTGGTAAGGAAGGAAATTCTGACACAGGCTACAAAACAGATGAACCTTGAGAACATCATGCTAAGTGAAATAAGCCAGTCACTAAAAGATAAATACTGTCTGATTCCACTTATATGAGGTAGCTAGAGTAGTCAAATTCTTGGAGACAGAAAGCAGAATGGTGGTTGCTAGCAGCAGGAGGGAGGAACAAGAAGTTATTATATAACAGGTATAGAGTTTCAGTTTTGTAAGAGTTCTGGAGATGCGTAGTGGTAATGGTTGCACAACAATATGAATGTACTTAATACCACTGAATTGTACACATAAAAACGTTTAAGAAGGTAACTTTCATGTTAAGTGTATTTTTACCACAATATTAAAACAATTATTTTAAATCTTACTGGATCAGCTAGGAAATCCAAAGAAGGAAGGAACACAGAACCAGACAGGATCTCTCTTATAAGTAAGGTCAGGGATCTGGAAAAAGACAATAATTGTATATTTGTATATACACACAAACACACACACCACATATATATACATATATATATATAGTGATTTATATTCATCCTTAACTTTCTTTTTTTCTTTTATTTTTTTGAGACAAAGTCTTGCCCTTTTGCCCAGGCTAGAGTGCAGCGGTATCATCATAGCTCACTGCAACTTCCAACTCCTGGGCTCAAGTGATCCTCCTGCCTCAGCCTCCTGAGTATCTGGGACTACAGGCCCATGCCACCACACCTAGTTAATTTTTGTATTTTTAGAGACAAGGTCTCACTTTGTTCCTCTGACTGGTCTCAATCTCCTGGACTCAAACAATCCTCCTGCCTCGGCCTCCCAAAGCAACAAGATTACAAATATGAGCCACCATGTCCAGCAAGTTCTTCACTTTCAAGTACACATGATTTACCTAAGGTTCTAGTTCAAATGCAGACTACTGCTTTATAGATCACACTTTGAATAGCAAGGACTTAGAATCCTTACTTGGCTAAAAGGTAATACTACTTAAGAGAAAAAAAATATTCCCTTAATAGAAGGGACTTAAGGGACATTAAAAAGTAATTCCTAAAAAGATTTAAAATATTTAATATATATTTAAATTAAAGTTTAAGGCTAATATGTTTAATAGCATAATTACCTTACAATTGTATTAATAATATGTAAATTAATATTATAAAATAGTCTAGAATAATCTTTTAATTAAATTGTTAAAATATTTTTTAACAAAATAAAAACTTAAAATAAAGTAATATTTAAAATACATCACTAAAAATAAGCCCTGGTTTCTCCTCTAAAGACTATTAGAGTAAGAGCAATAAGGAAACTTTTGGAATGATCTAAATATGCTCCTGCCAGAAAAAGGGAGAAAAGACTAGATGATCTCAATTATTCTTCCCAGATGAATACCTTAAAACCCAAACTTGTCTATATAGTTCATTCAAAGTGTTCCTGTCTGTAACAGTTATAGTGTGCGTGTCTTTAAAAAGGAACACCAAGAAAATAAAATATAATGATCTCAAATAAGAAAATTAATTTTATTCATATTTATCATTGATGTCCAAGATCAGTTTTCAAGAAAAATTCTAAGTAACACTCCACAAATACTTCGCACCTAAATTGGCATTTTAAGATCTGATAAATTACTTTTTTCAAATGAAAAATTGTTCAAATCATAGGCTAACCTCAAGTTTTAGTGTACTCCTATCATAATCAAGAATAGCAACACACATATGGCACAGTATACAAATACTACTATGATATTTTCTAGTATATTTATACCTGCAGTCTGTTGCTTTAGGAGGCAAAATATAAGGAAAAAGTAGTTCAGTAAGTTTCCTTAAATAGTGTAATTCATCTCTTCGACTTCTCAAAGCAACATGAAGTTCTGGACCATATTCTTCTAAGGCAGCTTGCTGTAAAAACTCTGTATTTTTTACTACAAAATGGAGATTAAAAATAAATATTGAAACAAGTTAAGCAACATTAAATAACTTCAGCCATTTCCACTAACAAAGAGGACAGCATCTAACCTAGACATTTCTTTTCTAGCCCCTTTTCAATACATATTCTATGGGGAAATTTTTCAGGAACAGACTATAAAGAGAGAAATTCCTCTGTTTATTCTGCAATAAATTAGTAAATGGACCCCTTTCCCCTCGCAAACAAGAATTTAAACTCATGTTTCCACTTTATAAATTACATAAAATAACAGCAAATGATTTTTAAATGATGGAAAAAAAAGTAGAAAACATCTTTTAGTATACATAAGGCTTTTGTTATCAAATGTTACATCTTGTTCATCCTCTGAAAAAACAAAAAACACCCTACTCAAAATTCCTTAATTCAGCCAGGTGCAGTGGCTCACGCCTGTAATCCTAGCACTCTGGGAGGCTGAGGCGGGCGGATCACTCAAGGTCAGGAGTTCGAAACCAGCCTCAGCAAGAGCAAGACACCCCCCTGCCCCGTCTCTACTAAAAATAGAAAGAAACTAATTGGCCAACTAAAATATATAGAAAAAATTAGCTGGGCATGGTGGCGCATGCCTGTAGTCCCACCTACTCGGGAGGCTGAGGCAGGAGGATCGCCTGAGCCCAGGAGTTCAAGGTTGCTGTGAGCTAGGCAGACGCCACGGCACTCTAGCCCAGGCGACAGAGTGAAACTCTGTCTCAAAAAAAAAAAAAAAAAATTCTTTAATTGCACCTGCTTTCACAACAATATAAACCAGGTAACCTTTTGAAGCAAATATACAAACTGGCTTCTTGAGTTAAGTTCTGGATCTTCTGCCCAGAGCATAGAACACAGTCTAAAACTGTATAAGGTAGAAGTCTATGAATGAATATTCCTTAATAAATATTAACTGATGATAAAAGTTATATTAACAGGAAGTTTTTTAAAAGCCCAGGCACTAAATTAATATTTTAAAACTTAAAAGTAACAGTATTCTCTCCTTTTTATATATCTCAAAAGACTAAGTGGAAAGATAGGTCATGCTTTCCCCTTTCTGCACTCTGTACCAAGTTTTAAAATCATGGAGTCTGTGTAGGGAATCTTAACCCTAATTCAGTGGTTTTTACTTTAGGACTATTTCCTTCTATTTTTATGGAAAGATAATCCAAGCATGTTCACCAAAAAAAAAAAAGTCAATATATGCATTCTAACAGTGTGACTATTAAGATAATGAAGGCTATCTGTACCCTTACAAGAAATACATTTTAAATTATTAGCCAAGCTTTTGTTACCCACAAGAACTTAAGGCACGGGTCTTTTAGAAATTTATGTCATGGGCAAAGGATTTAAAATCAGAAGACTAAGCTGTGCTAAACTTCCCAGCTCTACTTCTTTACTAATATGATTTTGAACAAATGATATAATCCCTTTGAGTCTCAGAATCTACATCAGTAAATGGCCATTAAATAGTTATTAACTCTGAAAAGTCATCATGTAAAATATGTAATAATTATAATATTTGGTGTGATTAAGCATTTATAGATAATATATAAATTAAATCACTGGACTGGAATCTATTCAGCAACTGTCAGATGTAAGAGATTTTTGTAGTTCTAGGTGATAAGAAAGTAAAGGGATCAGGCAAAACATTTTTAAAAAGTTAGGAGGGAGAGACTCCTTAATTGGGAATATAAACAAAATAGATATGCTAGAATAGAGAGTATGGATTAATCCCCACAAATCAGTAGTATCTAATGTCTAATCAGTTGGTGGTTTTCAAACCATAAAAAGAAAGGTCAATATCTATGACAAAGAGATATCTTCAGGTTGCAAGAAAGGAGTAAGGTCCTTCTACACAATCATCACTGAATTTAAATTAAGCCAATGCTTATACTGCATATATATATTCAACATTCTGAATTTAAATTAAGCCAATGCTTATACTGTGTATATATATTCAACATTTCTAAGAGCCACAGAAGTATTTACATAGTCAGAACACTTCTATATAATGCCTATTCTCAAGAGGCAGATTAAGCACATAACATCAAAAGAGTAAGGGTAACAATGTATGAAGAGATGAATCTTTACTTCCTGAATTATGCTCAATTGTGGAACCAAAGAATTTATGAAATAAATCTGTACATTAAAGAAATGAAAAATCCAAAATTTGAAAATCTTTTTAACAAGTCTATCTAATTCACTGTCATAATATTTAGAACACTGGGATCTTAGGATAAAATTAGAGACCTCCTTATTCTCTGGCCTTTTACTTCTATGGATTTCATTAATTACAATATTATTAATAAAAACGATCTAGCATTTTATGGTGGTTTTATAATTGAGGATTATTTTTTACATAAATAGTAGCAAATTAGCAACTCCTGTCTTGCAAAGATTCAATAATAAATTTCAGTCAAACTAGTCTGTTTATATATATAACATCACTCTCACAGAGACAAAATAATTTGGGGATTTTATTAAACTGATCAACTAAAATTAAAAGATGGCTCCATTTATTGCAACCTGAGGGGTATTTTGTCTTTACTGCTTTTGTCTCTACAACAAAATTAAAACTGTATTAAAATACTTTTCCCAAAAAACTTACCAAAAAAATGTTTATAGCAACTTTATTTATAATTGCCAAAAATTGGAAGCAATCAAGATGCTCTTAAATAGGTAAACGGATAAAAAGTGTGGTACATCCATACAACGAAATATATTGAGTTATCAAACCACGAAAAGACATGGAGGAACCTTAAATGCATATTGCTAAGGGAAACAAACTAAAACATACGGTATGATCCCAACTATAAAACATCCTGGAAAAGTCAAAACTGTAGAGACAGTAAAAAGATCAGTGATTGCCAGGGGTTCTCTGAAGGACGAATAGGTGAAGCACAGGAGACTTTTAGGGCAGTGAAACTATTCAGTATGCTACTGAAATGGTGACTAGATGATCGTACATTTGTCAAAACTCATAGAATGTATGTACAACACAAAGAGTGAAACCTAATGTAAACCATGGACTTTAGTTAATAACAACATATCAATATTGGTACATCAATTATAACAAATGTACCAAATAATGCAAGATGCAAATACTAGGAAAAGGGGGGAGTATATGAGAACTCTGTGTACTTTCTGCTCAATTTTTCTGTAAACTTAAAATTGTTCTAAAATTTAAAATCTACTAATAAGACTAAACTTTTCCTATACTTTCTTCTGACAATAAAGTAGCCTTTACAAAGTGACTACAACAAAGGCACTAACTTCAAGTGTGTTTTTGCCAGTGACAGGACAATAATTTTAAAAGTTAATTTTTTTATTCAAAAAGTTAAAGATACTCAAGCTCTTTTTTTAAAACTATGTTGAAGGTAAAATTATTTTTACTTGTTATAAGATGAACACAATAACTTTTAAATATATAATTTGAAATGCTTTTCATATCTAAGGAATTATGCATATCAAAGGGCAAACTAATAATTTCATTTAATTTAACTTCAACTCTATCTATAGCATAATTTCCCAAAATGTGCTCTGATTATTAGTTGATATTATGAGGGAAGAAAAAAATGGTCCCATAGTCAAATGAATTTGAGACACCTAGGTTAAAGTTAAAGCTATTTCTTTGCTGCAGGACTACTCAGAGCTTCTGATGTGCCAGTACTTACTGGGAATCTCCATGAGGGGAATACAATAGTAATTACCAACAAATATGACCATGAAATTTCTTCTGGTCATATGGTCATCTATGTAGAGTAGTATTCTGCAGAACATACTTAAGAAAGCAATGACAAAAAGAATTCCAAATGCAAACCCAAGGAAAATCTCAGTTTTGCACAAAACTAAGTGTATAGAAGTAATTTTGTTGAAAAGAAACATTTGATCTAGAGTAAGACAAGTCCCAAATGAAGATTTCACATTCAATCAGAAAATATTTACTAAACATATGCTATGTGTAAATCATGACAGTAAAAAGGCCAGGACACACATAAGACACAGCAAATAGGTCATCCTGGCTAAGGCATAATATATAATGAAAGACAAGACTATATCAAAATATGTGACTACATAGAAAAGGGTTTATATATACAGTCTATATGCTATATCAGAGTCACTAAGATTTTTTTAGTAGAGAGATAACATGAAAATTGTCATATTGTAAAATTAGCAAGGTAGTGATATAAAGGATGGGCTAAAATAGGTCAAAACTTGAAATCAGGCCGGGCGCGGTGGCTCATGCCTGTAATCCTAGCTCTCTGGGAGGCCGAGGCGGGCGGATCGCTCAAGGTCAGGAGTTCGAAACCAGCCTGAGCAAGAGCAAGACCCCGTCTCTACTATAAATAGAAAGCAATTAATTGGCCAACTAAAAATATATAGAAAAAATTAGCCGGGCATGGTGGCGCATGCCTGTAGTCCCAGCTACTTGGGAGGCTGAGGCAGGAGGATTGCTCGAGCCCAGGAGTTTGAGGTTGCTGTGAGCGAGGCTGACGCCACAGCACTCAGTCTACCCAGGGCAACAGAGTGAGACTCTGTCTCAAAAAAAAAAACAAAACTTGAAATCAATAAGGAGAAAGTGGGAAGAGACATGAAAGATACCTTAGAGAAATAGGTTATCATTCAAAAAAGATGAGCCATCAATAATATATCTAAAAGCTAACTAACTATATTTAATTTTCAAAGATGTTTGCATTTTCACACATGATTATTAACAAACTGTTGAAAGGGATTTCAGTTTCAAAGCATACTCTCACAGCATTTGTAAATATATCAGTTAATGTATCAGTACTCAGATATTTCAGGATAAGGTTGATGTATAAAAACAAAATCACTCAAACTGTAGTAAAAAACTGTATTACCTTTCTGTCTGGCTTTAACTATCACTTCTATATGCTTCATTGCTGCTTTTAATAATTTCTTGGTTATAATAGATGGAATATCCACCTAGAAAAATTCAACATAAAATAAAATTTTTGAAGTAATTATTACTAAGTTACAATGGCAAGAACACTATAATTGAGATATTGGAACATATCTTAAAATTAGAAGCATTCAGAATCTTTCAAAAATATAACTTAAAATACTTTATATTCTTAGATCATACAACTGTTACATTAGACAGTTTTTTTAACAAAGTTCTGAAAATTTATCTTAATATACATACTCTAAATACTAGATTTTGAGTATGGGGGGGCGGAGCAAGATGGCAGACGAGAAACACCACCAGATAGAGTGCCTCTGCAGAAAATACAGCTTCTAGAAGATACTAGAAGAAAGAAGCAAGCAGACGACCTACATCGGAAGGAGGGGTACCGGAGACTACGGGAGACTCCACGGGAGGAGGTTACAGAGGAGAACTAGGAGAGACCTCCTGAGCAGTCTGGAGACCAGCGGCAAGGGTAGGTGGAGCGGTTAACTTCCCCCTCCCTTGCATCTCGGGCTGCTGGTGGGCTCCCCAGAGGTTGGAGAGACCTGTGGACACCAGTCCAGAGATGGCCGTCACTAGTGAGCGGTAAGCCTGTAGCGGAGGCAGCACCAGGCTCCCAACTCCCTCGGGGCCCCTCCGTGTGCACAGACCCGACCGCGCGGCAGGCGCCATATTGCTACACTCTCCTATCCCCATCCCTACCACAGCTGCCGAGAGAGACAATATAGCCACCAGCCGGAGGCATCTCCAGGGAACGGGACCTTCCCTTTTGGGGCCCTACAACTGACTGAGGGGTACTCAGACGGGGAGCTCCCTACCCGCCAGCCCTCCAAGGTGCTGCTGGCCCGGTGATTCTGGGAGAACGGGGCAGACCCTGAGGCTGAGAGACATTGACCCAGCTTGGTCTCCCCATGGGGGAATTAGGACTGGCACTCCTCTCCCTGGTGGGGTGAGAGACTGAACTCAGGGGCCCAGAGGTCAGACCTGCAGACCAGATCCCTTGCACCCAGGTCTCGCATTGCCCAGGGCACAGAAGGGATATTCGGAAGGAGCCTACTAAGGTGAGTGTGCCTTCAGGGGCAGATCAGCATGCTTGAAGGCAACCCTGCTCCTAAAGGGGAGCCGTGTGCCCAACCCAGGCAGCGACCCAGTGCAGGGAACCTCCCGGCCTGCATTACAGCCAGGGAAGACCCGGTGGCGTGACGTCTGGCCTGCTGGCAGAGGCCCAGAGGAAGCCGCGGAGTTGGAGAGGGTGGAAAGGAACCAGGCCTGCTCCAGACTGCAGGTCTCAGACAGCCCCACGCCCACACGCAGACTTTCTGACTGAGTAGGGCCATCCCAGCTGCTCCCTGACAGCTTTTCCAGGAAGCAGAGAACAGACTTTGACCCCTGCTAACAGCATCTGTGGTTCTCAAGGGCAGGCTTACCCAACCCAGCTCCGCCCAGACTCACACACAGACCAACCCTCACTGAAGTGGAGAATAAGGACACACCTGGAAATCCCAGGGCCCCACCCACCACCTGAGTGCCTCTCCAGAGGAACAAGAGCTGGTTACAGGACCCAAAAACAGCAGTGTAGCCTGCTCCTGCGAGCAAGCGGCATCTACGGACAGGGAGGACATTTTGCACACCCTTTTACAGCATCTACTGACTCACCGTACAGGGTGGGTCGAATCTCACCCACAAACATCACCTACTGGCTCAAAAACTAAACAGGTTGTGTCATTATCTGAACAAAAACCTAAAAGTAAGAAGCAACAACTGATCCAGATAGGAAGAAATCATCAAAGGAACTCTGGAAATATGAAGACCCAAACGTAAAGCACACCACCAAAGAGGAATCCCAGCCCCTTAGAAATGGACAGCAACCAAAATCAGACACTAAAATGACAGAAGAATAATTTTGAGCGTGGATAGTAAGAAAATTCAACAACTTGCAAGAAAAACTGGATAACCAACACAAAGAAAATGCAAAAAGATTCCAGGACATGGAACAAAAATTCACTAAACAAATTGAAACAATGAAGAATACTTTAACCGAACTCCTGGAAATGAAGATTCGATTCAGGGAACTACAAAACACAGTAGAAAGCCTCAAGAATAGGGTAGATCAAACAGAATAAAGAATCTCAGAGATTGAAGATAACACCTTCCAATTAAATAAATCAGTCACAGAGATAGAGCAGAGAAACAAGAGAAAAGAGCAAAGCCTACAAGAGATGTGGGATTATGTGAAGAAACTTAATGTGAGAGTTATAGGGTTACCCGAAGGGGAAGAAGAAAACACTCAAGGGTTGGATAAACTATTTGAAGATATAATAGAGGAAAATTTCCCAGGCCTTGCTAAAAATCTCAATATACAAGTTCAAGAAGCTCAAAGGACCCCTGGGAGATTCAATGCAAACAGGAAGATGTCACGACATGCAGTCATCAGACTGACCAAAATATCAACTAAAGAGGCTCTTCTACGAGCTGTAAGATGAAAAAAGCAAGTAACATACAAAAGAAAGCCAATCCGAATAACGCCAGACTTCTCTATTGAAACTTTTACAAGCAAGGAGAGACTGGGGCCCCATTCTCACTCTTCTGAAACAGAATA
>VBSM01000361.1:41790395-41827895 GCA_008086735.1 Cheirogaleus medius
AAATTGGTATTAACGGATCAACACCTAAGTGGACATATAGGAATAACATTTGTGAGGTGTCGGGCAGGTGGGAGGGGTGAGAAGGGATGGGTATATACAAACATAATGAGTGAGATATGCAACGTTTGGGGGATGGTCATGCTTGAGGCTCTGCCTCGAGAGGGGAGGGGGGACATGGGCAATATTCGTAACCATAATATTTGTACCCTCATAATATACTGAAATAACAAATAAATAAATACATACATACTAAATTTTTCCCACAAAATGACATTTTTATTCCTGGCTGGCTTCTTTACGTGTCTCTGTGTTAAATGTATTCAAGGAAAACTCTAGTAACTTATCATCTCCTTGATGCTATAAATTTTGTTGGTAAGATGTTCCTGGAAAATGAACTTTTTCATTCAGCTTACAAGATGAATTCTGGTCTTAAGATATATGGAAGCATCCTATTTTAGAATAATATTAAGTTACATCATTTCCCACCAACATTTTCCAACCTAAAGCCTAGAATGTATACTGATAATGGTAGGTTAGTGAGGGAGGGCTGAGGGCCTATATGCACACACAGAAAAGAAACAAAACATAAAATAACTAAAAATAAATTACGAATAAAATAAATCACTAAAAAACAAGTTTATTGGACTTTAACAGGCTCATCTTCTACCATAAAAAGCCTAACACTTTATAACTAACTTCCTGTTATCAAAGACATGAAAAAACTCCATCACAATAGTGTTAACTTCCCAATTCTTTTTAAATTCCATATTAAAGAAGAGAACAAAATCCCAGGGTAAAAAGTCTAACAAGTATGATGGACTATAAACCCCACATTTTAGTGACTTGCTGATAAAATCCTGAGCAAAGATCAAACATGTTCTATAAGAGGGAATATTCTTGCTAGTACTATGTCTCATTGTAAAATAACATTACTCTTTATTTATCCTCAGCCACACAGTACTCAGTGTTTATAAATTACTCTCATATTTATCAAATAAACAAGATGTTTTAGTTTTTAAACATTTTATAAAATCTTGTCTTCTGACAAAGAAGAAATCATGAAGAATTGCATTTGTAAGTTCCATTCTAGGACTTTGGGTCAGAATTAAAATGATAAAATAACAGGTTTCTCACTAAACTTTGATTTTTAAAGAAAATTGGGTACCTTAAATGACTCTTTATTTTCACTATCCCCAAACTTCCAATTTATATTATTCAAGCAATGGTATCAAGAACAGAACATTGTAGATGGAATAAGATGACTGCTCATTAACTACCTCTGAGACTTTGACAAAGTTCCTAACTTTCTATAAAATGGATATAAAACGGATATAATGACCAATTTATCTCCCAGGACACTGATGCAGATAAAATGAGAAGAAAGGCCAGGCGCAGTGGCCCATGCCTGTAATCCCAGCACTTTGGGAGGCCAAGGTAGGAGGATCGCTTGAGCCAGTCATTCGAGACCAGCCTGAGCAACACAAGTAAGACCACCCCATACCTATAAAAAATACAAAAATTAGCTGGGGGTAGCAGTGTACACCTGTAGTCCCAGCTCCTCGGGAGGCTGAGACAGGAGGATCGCTTGAGCCCAGCAGTTTGAGGTTTCAGTGAGCTATGATGACCCTACTGCACACTAGTCTGGGCAACAGAGCAAGCTCAAAAAAAAAAAAAAAATTGTGAGAAAATAACTAGTTATGGCAAGGATGTGGAGATACTAGAATCTTCATACACTGCTGGTGGGAATGTAAATGATGCAGCCATTTTGGAAAACAGTCTAGCCGCTCCTTAAAGTACTAAACATAGAATTATCATTTGATACAGCAATTACACTCCTAGGTATATACCCAAAATAAATAAAAACATATATTCAACAAAAAAACTTGTACACAAATGCTCATACATGCATAAAAGTCAAATGTCCAAATTTCCATCAACTGATAAATGGATAAACAAATTGTAGTGTATCCTTTCCATACAATGTGATATTATTCAGCCATAAAAAACAATGGCATATTGTTAAATGCTACAACATGACAACATAGATGAACCTTGAGAACGTTACGCTAAGTGAAAGAAGCCAGTCACAAAAGTCCACATATTGTATGATTCCATTTATGTGCAATGTTCACGAACAAATAGACAAGAAATTCATAGAGACGGAAAAGAGATGTGTGTTTGGATATGGCTGAGGGGATAGGAGGGTTGCGATTCATGGTGAAAGGATACAAGGTTTTTTTCTGGGTGATGAAAATGTTCCAAATTTGATGGTGGTGATAGCCGTACAACTCTGTGAATATGCTAAAAACCACTGAATTATGCACTTTAAATGGGTGAATTGTATGGTATGTAAATTATATCTTAATAAAGCTGTTATCAAGATATATATATATATCATGTTTCAAGTAAGAGGTGCTACTATCTCAGAATTCAGTAAGTTATCTCAAAGCCTAACATAGCAGAAATTTTTCTATCAACTAATGCCTTTTAACTAATTCATTGTACTAAAGCAACCAAAATTAATTTTGAAAAATTAATTTAGACTTATTCCAAGTTATAATTTAAAATGGTTTATCACCAACAAATTAATAATTCTTCCTAAATCTTTCATTCCAATTAGTCTATTGAGACAATTGCCCCAAACCTCTTTTTAAACAATATCATGTTTGTTAACTTTTTTCAAAAATAATAAAAGCTCAATGCAAAAAAAAAAAGACAAATACAAAGAAGTAAATGGAAAGAACCAAAATTCAGCATCAGCCTAACACCAAAATAAGGGTTAACAGTGATAAGGATGTATGTCCTTAACATATGTATTAACCAGCTTTATTATATATTTTGTTTTCAAAATGGAAAAATACCACATATATTTTCTAGCCTCTTCCACTTGACTATTTAAGATAAATATTTTCACGTGAAAATAAGTACTATTCTCCAAAGTGATTTTTCATGGCTGTGTAGAATTCTATAGTTAAGATGTATTGTATGTACTCAACACACAATTCCATCACTAAATATCAGTTTTTCTTTTTAGTTTTCCTTCTTATAAATTATAGTGGAATATATTTTTGAACATATATTTTTAAATACATCTTTGATCATATCCTTAACATATATTACCAAAAAATGGAATTAAATTTGGAGTATAGACATTTTTAAGTCTTAATAAAGATTACTAAACTCCCCTCACGTGTAGTTATACCAATTTGGATTTGTACTTGCTTTGCCTTTTTCCACACAACCATCATTACTAGACAGTAACATTCTTTTTTACCTTTCCCAATCTGACAGATAAAAATTATCTCATTAAAATGTTTTATTTATTTGATATGAGACAACATATTTTCAAGTGTTCATTGGCCATTTTATATTTTTCTTTTGTGAACCACTCATTCATATTTTTTGTATGCCTTTTCTACAGGGGTTGACTGTATTGTTCATTTCTCAAACAAGTATGGGAACATTTAACAAAATTAATCTTTATTTTATTACTAATGGTAAAGATATATACTAATTTATTGTCAATATGTTCAATCCTATTGAATTGACAAAGCAGTAGACAAGTGTGTATGTCTACAGCTAAGGTACTACAATATGTATATAGGCAAAGACCCAAACATACAAAATATGGCTCAAAAAAAATTTTTTTTAAGTAGATCACAATCATTGCCATTTACTCAATAAATTCATCTAACTGGAACATGACCTTTTTTGTATAGTTGCCTTTTCATTTCTAGTTTTCACAAACCAAGATAACAAAGCATTAAAATTCAAGAAAGCAAAACTGATCAATGAGTAAGTGATTCAATAATTTTTAACCTAAGAAAATGAAAAATGAAGAAAAAAACATATAAACATGATAAAGGAGAAAGTAAAAATAAGATTTAAAATACTCTTTTTCATAAAGAGAAAGCTCCAAATTCCCTAATTTCTCATTATAAATATATACCTTGTGAATCCTTCGTATTAAGACAGATGCAAAAAACCGTAACGTTATTCTCAGTTCATCAACAAAGGACTCATCATCTGTCACATCCCTTCAATTAAGGAGAAAAGCAAACATTAGGAAGTTCAAAGAAATAGTTTTCACCTTCTAGAAACCAAGGAAAAAGCTTCCTTTTTCTCCCCATTTACTTAAGCTATTTTTCTTTTATTTACAAATAATGCATTTTATTGCAGAATAACATATATAAAAACATCTCCCATAATTCTAGTACTAAGACATAATCACTATTAACTAAACTGTAGTATATATTTCTTTGTAGACATGCGCATAGTCTTACTTGTACAATATTAAGATCATTTTCTAAGTATCATCAAAGAAATGTCAAAGAAACAAAAAAGAATGAATAATTTTGGAGAAGCAACAGAACACAAATTTCAAATCAGTTTAAAATATTCATAAAATAATAATATAAACTAATTCTAAAAGTTAAATAGTGTGCTCTATTTGAAAAAGAAAATGAATTGAAACTCAAATATTTTTAACAGAAATTTTGACAACCTTCATCTAAGGAGCTACTTTTCATTTTCCTGTTGTTTTAAGGTCCCTAGAATGAGGATACTTCCCTAATCAAAGGCAAGAAAGGAAGGCATGTATAATGGTAATATCCTGAACTTGAAGATGATGCTAATAGTTAAGTCCTTTGGCAGAATAAGGAAGATAATTTTATCTACCATACTTCCCACTATTAACCCCCAAGAAGAGGATATTACAGCATCAATAGCTAGACTGAGGAGAAAACATATATTTTAATACTTAGAAATATAAGATTTTACATCTGAAGAGTCATAATGTAGAAGTGGGGGAAGGTAAAAGAGTCTTTACAAAGGGATTCATTTTACAAATGACCTCACCATCAGCTTTACTTAAATGGCAAATGTTGCTGGGCATGGTGGCTCATGCCTGTAATCCTAGGACTTTGAGAGGCCAAGGTGTGAGAGTTACTTTAGCCCAAGAGTTCAAAACTAGCTTGGGCAACACAGCGAGAGCCTCTCACTACAAAATTTACAAAAACTATCCAGGCATGGTGGCATGCACCTGTAGTCCCAGCTACAAGGGAGGCTGAGGCAAGAGGATCACTTGAGCCCAGGAATTTGAGATTGCAATGAGCTATGATGACACCACCGCACTCTAGCCCAGGCAACAGACCAAGACCCTGTCCCAAAAACAAACAAAAAACTTAAAATAAAAATGGCAAATGCCTGATATTTAAGACAGAACTCAATATCAAAATTTAATTTACACAGCTTTTCAGGAAAATATGGTATATAAACTGGATATCAAATTTGCTTTAACACACTCTGGATGAACACAACTTGTAGCATTTTTTTAATTAGAAAATTCAAACTATATTGAATCAATATAAAATTAGGGTGTTGTCATTAAACATTACATCTATAAGTCATATAGGTGTAAGTGTTCAAATATTTATTAAACAAATGATGTTTATTTAAGGAAATATGTATTTATTAAATGGTATAAGTTAGATCTCTCTTTGATTCTCAAACTACATGATTTTTCAGATCTAGAGTATTTTCTGTACTTTAGAAGGCACAGGGCCCTTGTACATACACAGCATACATCAAAAACAAAGTTATTTTGGAAAAAAATACTAATTTTTCAGGAAAACTACTGAAGTTATCTTTCATTTAATGAAACATCTGAATATACACTTTTCTCCCAAAGGTTTAATTATTTCAAATGTGAAAACTACGTACAAAATTATTAAATCAGTACATTTAAGAGTGATAAATTCTATAAGTTACTTTTCTTTCAAAAAGCAACCTAGGTTTTCTTCCTCTTTACTACCACTAATAGATTGCCTACATCAATGATTCTTAACTGGGGCCAGTTACACCTTCCAGATATCATTTGGCATGCTCTGAAGACATTTTTAGTGGTTAAAACTTGAGGGGGCTAGAGGGTACACCTGCTACTAGCATCTCATGAGAAGAAGCCAGAGGTGCTATTAAATATCCTATAATGAAAGTACAGCACACCACAACAAAGAATTATTTGGCCTAAAATGTCAGTAGTAACAAAGTTGAGAAATCCTGGCCTACACTGAAAACACATCATTAGCATGTTTAGCTTAATGGTATTCACTATATTAAACAAAAAAGATCTTAAAGAAAAAACATACCTGTACCATGGATAAACAAAGTTTTCCAACACTAATTCAAGAACCTGCATAAAAATTATTTTTAAAGAAAAATAAAATTAATTAATTCTTGGGAAATAAACTGTACTACTTGGTGATATATAATATTTTATACTCAATATATAAAATAGGTTTTATATATCACAAATAAAACAGTAATATACTTTCACATGACACCATATTTCAACCTTATACAATTGTGAAGATCAAAGAGAGCACATGAGAAAACACTTGGAAAATCATAAAATTTCACAAAAAGGAAAAATTAGTATTACAATGACACATGTTTCTAAATATTCCCATAATCCAACAAAAAACTTAAATAAACTATTCCTGATTCTGAAGTTTCACTGAACCAAAAAAGTTCTATGGAAAGGGGGAAAATATTAAGTTGGTCTTTTGCATTCCTAAGTTTCTCTAAGTCAGTATTCCCAGAATAAAATAAAGAAACAAGTAGCTAAGACTTATATAAGGGGTAAAAATTAGGTGTTACTGATCACCTTTGAAGGAAGGATAGTGATTCAGAAGGGAACACGAAGGGGAGTTCTGGGATGCTGGTATTTTTTTTAAAGGAATACTGGTTATATGGATATGTTCACTCTGTAAAAATTTTAGCTGTATACTTAAAATCAGTATATATAAGTTATATGTGAAAAAGTAACAAACTAAATAAACCCTGGGTGTTAAACTTTCCATTTCTTTGGTCTGGATGTAGCAGTATATTATAATTTTTAAAAGAGTTATAGCAGAACGGGGGGCATGGGCAATATATGTAACCATAATATTTGTACCCCCATAATATGCTGAAATAAAAAAAAAGAGTTATAGCACTCCTTTAAAGTTACTGTCAGGGACAGTAACATTAAAAAACAGTAGGGAGGGAATGGAGCAATGTATCTAATCTATATGCTTCCCAAATCAAACCATAAATCTGGTAGCAGTAACAAAGGTTGTGGAGTCTCTAGTTTAAATATTAAAGCAACAATAATTTAGATGTTTTACTACAAAAACTAAGCATTAACTAGGAAATAAAGATACACATAAAACAGCCATATTAATGAACAGGAGACTAGAAAAGGTTATTATTAAACATTTGCTCTCCTTTTATTCCACACATCTAATCAGTCACCAAATCCTACCGATTTTACATCCTAAGTTGTTCTCTCCTACAGCGCAACTGTTTGGGTCCTCATCTTCTCACCCCCTATATTGCAGCAATACTCTCTAAATTAGTCTCTCTGCCTCCAAGCTTACTTCCCTCCAGCCTCCATAGAGCTGCCAAAGTGATCTAAAACATATTTGACCACATTACTCCCTTGCATGCAATCCTCAATAATGTCAAACCACAAAACATGAAGAAAAAAAGGTGAAGCTGCATTGATTTTGAAGGGGAGCTGCTGGCATGCAGCAGCTGTGACCACTAACTTCCTTTTCACCTCCCACTGCATCCTATGAGTCACACCTGAAAATTCAAGTTACAGTTTGAAAATCACTGGCTTCCAGTAGCAATTAATCTAAACTCCATCAGCATAGCCCTTGAAGTCATTTGATGATCTGATTTCCAAAAAGCCATACAAGATACTGGTTAAGATCTAAGCCAGATCCGAGTTTTTGACTGAGTTCTACCACCAAATGGATATGAAACTTGAGAAAATTATTAAAACTCTCTAAATTCCAGTTTACCTTTGATAAAATTATCAGTAATAGCACCCACTCTGTAGGTTATGTATAGATTGCATGAAATAATGTATATACTTAGCACACTGCCTAATATATAGTAAGTATATCATTAAATATTAACCACTAGAATATTGTTTCCTAATTGCCCACATCCTCCCTCACATTTTACCCTCCAGTTTACTGAACACAACCACCTTGTTTCAAAGCTCTCTTTCCTTTAGAAAGCTCTACACAAACCCTGAAATACCCTTTCCCACACTATCAGTCTGGCAAACTTCTAGTCATCCAATCTGACTGTCCCCCCCCATCAGTTATGCACTTCCTCCTCTACACTAATTCTATATACCTTGCACATTTTTTCCATTATTGTCTGTATTAAATTATATTGTAATTACCTGTTTATATGTCTACCTCCCCCACTAGGCTGAAGTTTCTAGTAGAGAAGGACCACATCTTATTTCTATCTTAATCCCTAAGGCCTAACCCAGTTCCTACCTAGAGCAAGATTTCAAAAACTTTAATTGTGGGAGCTAATATTTATTGAGCATGAATATGTGCCAGGCCCTGTGCCAAAAACTTTACATAAGTTCTTTCACTTATTTGAAGGAATGAATGAAAAGTCAAAAACACAAATAATACTCTTGTCAGAGGTTTTCTTCAACAGACCTCAACTCCACACTCTCCAACAGAAATACAATGTAAGTCACACATTAATTTTAAATTTTCTAGTAGCTACATTTCTTAAAAAGTAAAATAAAGAAACAAAAAATAGGTGAAATTAATTTTAACCTAATATATCCAAAATATTATCATTTCCACATGTAATCAATATAAAAAATATAACATATTTTTTTTTCTTTTTTATTTTTTTTTATTTCAGCATATTATGGGGGTACAAATATTACGGTTATGTATATTGCCCATGCCCCCCTCCCCCCTAAATATAACATATTTTACATTATTTTTCTTACTAAGTTTTCAAAATGCAGTTTATATTTTATATACAGCACATCTCAATTTGGACTAGCACATTTCAAGTTTTTATTAATAGCCACATGGGGCTGGTGGCTACGATATTAGACAGCACAGTCTTAAATCAGGGAATCTTGGAGATGAAAAGGCCTTAGAGATGCAATGAAAAAGAAAAATGCCAAGAGTTTGAATGGCATTTTATACAGATTACCTTTAATCAAAGGAGAATACAAACTAGGATAAAGGACCCTTAGGCAAGATTCAGATGCCTAATGCTATTCTTCAATTAATTAGCATCCAATTTAATTCAATACATTTCTATCATCTACCAACAATACATGTGACCCCAAACTTGGTGCTGAGAACAAATAAGATCCAATTTCCTGCCTTCAAAGACTTCACTGTTTTCTCAGATCCATGGAGAAGACAAGTCTCTAAAACAAATATCTAAAATGTATGGTCCAGGCCAGGCATGGTGGCTCACGCCTGTAATCCTAGCACTCTGGGAGGCCCAACGCGGGAGGATGGTTTGAGCTCAGGAGTTCAAGACCAGCCTGAGCAAGAGCGAGATCCCGTCTCTACTAAAAATTGAAAGAAATTAGCTGGACAACTAAAAATATATAGAAAAAATCAGCCGGGCATGGTGGCACATGCCTGTAGTCCCAGCTACTCAGGAGGAAGAGGCAGAAGGATGGCTTGAGGCCAGGAGTTTGAGGTTGCTGTGAGCTAGGCTGACGCCACAGCACTCTAGCCTGGGCAAAAGAGAGAGACTCTGTTTCAAAATAAAATAAAATGTATAGTCCAAAAAGGTACATATAAAATGTTACTATAACAAAGATAAGAGAACATGCTTTCTATTCCTGTTATTATACAGAAATAGTAAAAATTATACCATTCCTTACTCTACCCTTCAGCTAGTGTCAAAACTGGGGTAATAATTCAGTAAACTATACATTTGCTCCTTGCAGTTCAGGGCTCTTTTTAGAATTTTGAAATGATTATTTCTACTATCTTATCATAATAAATATAACTGTTTTTATAGGAGGTAAGCAACAACCAGGTAAAACAGAGCTTTTCCACAGTTAAAATGTCTATTTAAATTAAACATAGGCTCCAGAAACATTTCTAGCTTACTATTCACATTGCTTAGTTTGTAATAATCAACTACTTAGCCCAGGATTGATTAGGTGGCATATACTGAGATGCTCCATGAATAAATTTTTTGATGAAAACATCTGGAAAAATGTCCTATAATAGGTATTGAACATCTCGGTTAATAATATTAAATCAGTTACCTCTGAGAGAGATGCATCAACCTTGGAAGGAATTTTCAGGTCTAGCCATGGCTGGTAGTTTTCAAGTAGCAAGGAAGGTCTAAAGAAAAAGACCATACAATTAAATCACTTGAATCCAAAATGTAATTAGAAGGATCAACGATTAAAAGTTATTTAACTTACCTATGTCGTTTACATTTTACTTTACCACAAACTGCACAGCTATGACCTTGAGGAAATAATTCTTGAAGTCCTAACTGCTAAAAAAGGAAAACAGGGGAGGGGGGAGATAGTTCTTACTTTACATCTTTATTAAAGAGAATCAACCTTTCAAAAGTTTTTTTAATCAATGTATGAATTCAGAAGACATTTTTAAAAAAAAAAAAAAGAAGAAGACATTTTTTGGCATGCTTTAACAGTGAAACCATTCTTTGCAATAAATAATACTTGCTAATGTCCCAATTAACAGAGAAAAAAATTCCTGATGAAATGCCAAATTTCCAACCTTAAAGTTAAAATAAATTATTATGATCACTTATAAAAAAAAATCTATATTTGAAAGTGATACTCTACTGGAAAGGTATAATGAAAAATTATTTTCTATTTCTCCAAAACTTTGAATTCAATGAGGAAGAAGATATGTGATAACTGGTAAGATTCCTGACCAAATATGGGACACCACTTTCATTTGTATTTCCTGTGATTAGAAATACCAACAAATCCGAGACAGGGGACTGCATCAACTTAAAAGAATTATCCAGTAAAAAGACTTCAAGATATCGCATTAAACCCTGATCTACAGACTAGAACCTTGCCTACAGAGATAGATTCAGTACACTATTACCTTCATTAAATTTCAGAAATACAAATTATTTGGTTATGCAAACTGCTTAATTACTTCTCTCTCCTTTTTTTTTAGCCAAATTTAGCAGTGGGGAGGCTATATACCAACTTTAGTGACACTAATATTAATAAGTTCTGATAACAAACTACCATCAGACCAGTCACTGTTCTAACACGCTTTCAATAATAAATATTAAATAGCATAGGGTCATATATATTGGCTCTTAAAAATTAGAGCACATAATTTTACCTTGGGTTTGTATTTTATTGTGTAGAATATATTCGGTAAAAGAGAGTCAGGTCCAAAAGAGCAGTAGAATGTGACAACTCCAGCAACAAATGACCAGAAGATCATTAAAACATGAAGATACCTTAGAAATAAATTAAAATAATTATTAAAACCAAAGAAAATATATAAGTCATCTTTTCATTAATTTAACAAGTATTTATTAAGCACCTACCATATCAGATTGAAACAATTCTTCCAATCATGACTAATTTTCTATAATGTATTTATTAAATATAAGAATCATAAAATGTATTCTATCAAATGTATAATTCATTTAAAGTATAAGAAAGTATAAATTCTCAGTATTTCATAATTGGTACCTATGTGGTCATTTTTAACAAGCCTATACCATATTCTTCCAGAATACCTTCTAAGCATATTATAGTATTTACACCCTACCATAATTGTGATTATTTTTCATTAAATGAAAACAATTTTACTAAGTGCTTATTTTTGTGCTAGACAGTGCTAGGCTCTGGGAGTAAAGTAGGGAAGAGCACTGCCATGGTCTCTACTTGCATGGAAAACACTGTCTAGTAATGATAACAGGTAAGTAAATGAGCACAATACAATGGGATCATGTATTTGATATTATGACAGAAAGTATGCATATGCATGACATGGGAACATGACAGGCCAATTACTGAACCCAAATTTGAAAGGACAGAAAAGGATTTTTCAGAAAAAGTGATGTCTACAGAGAAACTTAATGGGTAAGTAGGGGTAAACAAACTGAAGAGGGTAGTGTAGAGGAATGGGGGCACTGGGGAAGAGGCAGGGGAATTCAAACTTGAGAGAAACACATGGGCCAAGGCATAGTTCCAAGGAAGAAGTGGCCTTGAGATGAATCTTAAAAAGCAAGCAGAAGCCAGATGATAGTGTCATATAATAGGTCATGTTAAAGTAAAGTGTCTTAACACAGGTAGTCCTCACATTGCACGGTTCTGATATGCAAGAATTTCAGTCACCATGAATTTGTTAAATAACACTAGTCTCCCATAACATAGTTCAAATTCCAATGTATATTCCACAGCATATTTATTAACTATGAGTCACTGGATAAAGTACAAACTTTTGCTGCTAACTCTTCAGTCCACAAATCACTATATAAGTAACAGATATGTATCATGATCAGTGACCAATCACATCACTTCTGTCAGTGACTGGTCACTCACTGCACACCAGTTTTCATTCAGTTCATGCATAGACAGCAAAGTTAGGAGTTGTGTTACTGCCTTGTCTCCCAGCAATAAATCCACATGACATTTTACAAAAGTGGATAATTTAAAGAAGAAATTGGCCCACAAACATGAAAGTACAACAAAGAAATGAACAGTGACAATGCTAGGAGTGAAATTCAAATAAAATGTAAATGAAGTTAGAGAAGAAATAGCTAACTGTGGGAATGACAATGCTGCTGCTTGAGAGACTCTAAATATGCAGCCAGAGGAACTTAGCGAAGGGAACTTATTAACATCAATGAGGAAAGTGGTTGTGACAGAAGGATAAAAATGTCCCAGAAGAAGTGACACCAGCAAAAATCTCCACATTAAAGGAACTCTTAGAGGTTTCATGACATTAGATAAAATGCTGAAAGCTGATCCAAACTTAGGAGATGGCAATTCACCTAGGCATAGAAAATATACTCCATATCCTATGTTGTATGATGAAAAGATTAAAATCACTTTGCAGATCCTGCTTACATTATCATTATTACAGGCCCACACTTCTAGACAAAGTGGGGACTTGCCTGTATTATCTTATAAGAAAATGCATTATAAAGAACTAATAATTTGTAGACTCAGTGAAGACTACTACTTCTGCAAAGTGTACTTCCTACTCACCATGAAGTTCAAATGGGAACAGGAGGTTTCACCTCCTTACAGATTCTATCTCCCTCACTCAAGACTGGACTAAGGGTGGACACAAAATCCAAAGTGGGCCAATCATAGCATCCTCTTCCCCTGCATACAGTTGACTGGTTCAGGGATGGGACCATCTGAATTAACCTAGGAGGTAACAGGCATTCTAAAAAGAGTGAACTGCATGAACTGAGGTCCAACCAGAATCTCAGTCCCCTTTATGATAGCTGTGACACTCTAATGATACTGACAGCCATATGCTCTGCCACTTGAAAGAAATGGTAGTGAGAAAAGAATGAAGCCAGACTTCAGAGAGGAAGAGAAAAAGTGGAGGGAAGAAAGTAATGAGGTATTTCAAATACTAGTTTCATGTGTCTCTGGGGCCCAGCTAAATTTCAGTTTAATAATATTCCTGCACTTACAAAACCTTCCAATGTTCCCACTGTTTGCTAAACCTAGTGTGAGGTGAGTTTCTGTCATCTACCATCAAGAGTCCAGAGTAATACTCAGAAGACAATGAATAGTTTTAAGATGATTTTAAGAATTTTTAGGAGTCTTAAGAAGGAAAGTGCCAAACCTGGGGTTCACACATATAATTCTAGCACTCTAGGAGGCCAAGGTGGGAGGATTGCTTGAGGTCAGGAATTTGAGACCAGCCTGAGCAAGAGGGAGGCCCTGTTTTTACAAAAAAATTCTTTTAAAAATTAGCCAGGCCTGGTGGCACACACACCTGTAGTTCTAGTTATTCAGAAGGCTGAGGCAGGAGGATCATGTAAGCCCAGGAGTTCAAGGCTGTGGTGAACTATGATCACACCACTGCACTCTAGCCTGGGCAATGGAGCAAGATCTTGTCTCAAAAAAGAAGACAAAAAAAAAGAAAGAAAGAAAAAATAAAGAAGGAATGAACAAATTAGAGAATCACCATGTTACAACCTATAATGAAGTACCTGAGTCAAACAATAAATAAATGGTAAAATCAAAAAGAATGTTTGTTGGAAAAGGTATTAGCTGTCACTACATGAATCCAAAAAGAGAGCAGTAACTCCATCTTACTTGCCCCGATGTGATGCAATAGAATGCACCCATCCCTGCAAAAAAACTGAACTAAATCTAATTGAGCCTACAAACAGATCTAACTCTCAGACTACCATAATAAAAATATGGATGTGAGAATAAAAAAATATGACACCACAAGGAAACCATCAGTGAAATCCAGAATGTGAACAAATGATCCAGTTTCCTGAAAAAGTCAACAGCAAAGGAAAAAAAAAAAAGGCAGGTGAAGAATCTTCTAGATCAGGGTTGACAAACTATGGCCTGTGAGCCATATGCAACCTGTTTTTGTAGGGCTCTCGTACCAAAAAAGGTTTTACATTTTTAAAGTGTTCTTTGAAAAGAACATGTGACAGAGACCTAATATAGTCCACAAAGTCTTAAAAAAAAAATTTAGGTTATTGGGGATGAAATGTCCGATTTCCTTAAGTACTGAATTTGACAGGTGATATCTCTGACATTTCTCTTTGACACTCTTGTTTTATTTTATTGTGAAGGTACATCCTCAGTCTTTCAAATGCATGTTTTGGCTTGTGGTTATCTTTCAAATTTTTGTTTAGAGTAATTTTTGTGAAAGCTTGTATAAGTCAAAAATTTGTGTTATTTTTTAATATGAGTTCCATCGTGGAACCAATGCAGCACAGACAACTAACTCAAAGTGTCAATGAAGTTTCTGGAAAGGAAATGAAAGCACAACACGTCACCCGTTCTGGTGATTTTAATCGTGAAAATGAGCCACCTGGGCAACCTGAGACCAAAGAGGATAATGATGAGCTGAAAGCTGTAGTGGAAGCGAATCCATCTCAAACTACACGTGAATTAGCAGCAAGGTTTGACATTACTATTCCAACAATATTGGACCATTTGAAACAAATCAGCACAGGAAAGAAGCTGGATAGATGGGTTCCTCATGAATTAAAAGAGCGTCAGCAGAGAAATTGTCTTGAAGCGTGACTTTCTTTGCTATCAAGACATAAACACGAACCATTTCTACACTGTATTGCTATGTGTAATGAAAAATAAACTCTTTTTGGCAATCATAAGCATTCGGCACAATGGTTGGATAAAGATGAAGCAATGAAACACAGTCCAAAACTGAATATTCATCAAAAAAAGCTAATAATGTCTGTCTGGTGGTCTAGTGCTGGTATTATCCACTACGGCTTCATGAAACCTGGTCAGTAGATTACAGCAGCTGTCATTGGGTGAAATGATGAGGATGTTTGCAATTAAGCAGTCAAGATTGGTCAATAGAGACAGGTCAATCATCTTACAAGACAATACTCGACCACATGTTGCACAAACAATGCTGCTCAAACTACAGAAGCTGGACTTGGAAACTCTCTGTCATCCACAGTATTCACCAGACCTTGCACCAGCTGACTGCCACTTCTTCCAGTGTTTGGACCACTTCTTGCAAGTGAAAATATTCAATTCTCAACAAGCTGTGGAAAATGCCTTTCGCGATTTCAACGCCACTTGCTCTCCAGGCTTCTTCACTGCTGGCATAAACAAGCTACCGTTAAGATGGCAAAACTGTGTCATTAGTTTAGGCACATACTTTGATTAACTGTACTGCTTCTTGTTAGAGATATAATAAACTACACTTTTGATTCGAAATCGGACATTTCATATTTAATGACCTAATACTGACACTTTTCAAAAAAAAATCATTCAACACTTGTTCTAAATTATAAGAAATTTACTAAAGCTTAAAAAATGTAGCACCCTTGAGATGAGAATGTCTTGTGTGTCAAAAAAAAAAAAAAAAAATGTAGCACCCAAACACAGTGAGTAGAACTTGTTTAGATCCTGATTAGAACAATGTACTATAAATTTTTATACAATTAGGAAAATTTGATTATGAACTGTTATTAGATGACATTAACCTATTATTGTTAATTTCATAAGATTATAGTTTTGTATAGAAGTGATTTTTTAAAAAACGAAGAAGTTTAGACCAAAAATATGGCAAAATATTGCTGATTGTTGAAATTGAGTGATGGGTGCTTACAAGTTCTTTGCACTCTCTTATGTATTCTTGGAAATTTTCAAAATCAAAAGTTAATAAAAATGATAAACTTCTAGCAAGACAGATAAAGGAGAGAAATATTATACAAAATACAGAATGAAAAAGAACTAGCCATAGCTATAACTGAAATAAAGAATAAGACTATGAACAACTATATATTAATAAATTTGGAAACCTATGTAAATTTTTTTAAAAGGCAAAAATGCTAGAAATTAGTCAGTGAAGAATTAGAGAATGTGAATAGACCAATGATCATTAAAGGAATTAAAATAGTAATCACAGTACTGGCTGCCAATAAAAAGGCCCTTAGCCCAAATGGTTTCACCAAACTTTCATGAAACAGATAATGCCTATCTTATTATATAGACTCTTTTTTAGGAAAGAAAAAAAGGAAAAAAGCTGATAATGTAAAATGACTGATATAATTTCAATTTCTAAATCAGATAAAGACAATTAAAGAAAATCATTAGATTGAACTTAAGAATATGGTTATGAAGTACTAAATACAGCTTTAGTTATAAAACCTCCAGTATATGATAAAATAAAAATAAATCGGCCAGGCACAATGGCTCACACCTGTAATCGTGACACTCTGGGAGGCCAATGTGGGAGGATAACTTGACGTCAGAAGTTTGAGACCAGCCTGAACTAGAGCAAGATCCTGTCTCTACTAAAAATAGAAAAAATTAGCTGGGTGTGGTGGTGTCTACCTATAGCCCCAGCTACTCCAGAAGCTGAGGCAGGAGGATTGCCTGAGCCCAGGAGTTTGAGGTTACAATGAGCTATGATGATGCCACTGTACTCTAGTCAAGGTGACAGAGGGAAACTCTGTCTGGGGGGAGAAAAAAGGTATTTTGCAAAAGTGCAAGGTTTTCACACCTGCAGGATGGCTTTACAAATTTCCTTTTCTTTTATTACAGTGGCCCTTCCTTACACTAGATTCATTTATCTTGAAATGGCAGGCAATCACAGCTGCAGACCTCAACCTACAGTACATATCAAGCAATTTAATGTTTTCTTGTCATGTCATGACTTTCTGCTTCTGGAGAGAACTTCTAGCATAGCTAGTGGCACTTCATATGGGTCCCATGGTGTTATACTCAGAGTTTGTATGGGGGTCGGTGGCACCTCCAACCCCTGCAACTGTTTTTAAATTTCAGAATAGATGTACCTAGTAACCCCTACTCCCAGAAGGTACCACATTTTCTTGTATAACAACCAGAAATATTCTAAGCATACACAAGCATATATCTTTGTGTATATATTTATGCAAATACATGCTTTTTAACAAAAGAAATCACACATATACACTAAAAAGCACACTATATATACTGTTCTACAGCTTCCAAAAGATTTTTTCTAGAAAAGGGAAACATAATTATTCCTTTATTCAAGACAGTTCCATGATGTTTAAAATCACTTTTCTTGATTACAGTGGTAATAAATGGGAAATACCAAAAAATGTGTGAAAAGTTTCACTCATAAACCAAACCACTCAGATAACATGTATGTTATTTCCTTCCTTCTTTGCATAATACAAATACAAGGTACAGATTAGATGGTATGCAGATCAGATAGTATTCCATGACTTCTTAACAACACAGAACACTAAATGACATGATTTCATAAGTAGGTGACTTCAAAAATCTAGTTTAACCTGCTCCTAAGGCTCTACTACCCTGTAGGCTTAAACTGATCCAGTTCCTAAAGCAGACAGGTAAGAATCCCTGGACAAAACTTAACAACCATATAAAGTCTACATTTCTTTCATACTGAACCTGCTAGTCTAGCTTGGAATATCTTCCAGATGACAGAAAGCAAGTACCTATTAGTTTCCACGATGTTAAGGATTCCACTCCGACATGCCTACAATCCAAACACCTCACCATCACAATCAAAGCACAGTTGTCAGCATCAATTGCCCAAAAACGTTTAAACCCAGAATCAACAGAAAAGCAAGGCACTAGAGAAAAAACCCAAATTCAACACAGGAAATAAATGGTTATCCTAGAGCAAAATTCAGTTACCAAATTCCTTGTTTATTCTTCCCTGCTGCTATCCTTGAGGCTATCAACTACCTTAAGACAGAGTAAGAATGGTTGTCTGTTCAAACAACAGAGAAAACAGCTTGCAGATACTGTTGTTGACAAAGGTCTTAGACTTCTTTCCACCAAAAGCAAACCTGGAAATAATTTTAAAGTTCCCCTCTACTACCTACTACATCTCTACCATTTGTTGAAAAAGCAAAATGAACGAAATCTACAACTTTCTTTCAGGGACAGAAACTTCCGCTTCAAAATGCCAACTGAATTTAGCAATTTCAACCTTTCAGAATATTCCAGCTTTTATTTTATTTATTTCTTTATTTATTTTTGAGAGAGACAGATAAGGAGGGAGAGAGAGGGAGGGAAGGAGGGGAAGAGTAAGAGAGAGAGAGAACACGCACATAAGCTGGGAGCGAGGAGAATTTGCATAAAATTGCGGTCGCGACCAGACCTGGAACCAACCCTCAACGTCAGCTGACGGGACCGCCCCTGTACGGTCTCAAATTGAGCCAGACACACAGATTTCAGCCTTTGAAAAATATCGATGATGAACCCGTTTTGAGAAACGGGTAAAAAGAAGGTAAGAATCGGGACGGGCAACTTACGAGACTAAGCCTCGGGAAAGGGGGCCCTTAAACCCACCCCACCGCCCGCACTTCCGGGCCCCGACATTCCGCCGGGCTCCCAAAGGCCGCTCTCCCCGGAGCTCGCCCTCGCCGGCGGCCTCGCCGCCGACTCCTCGCCCCGCAGCTGCGCAGTCCCGGCGGCCTCCACGCAGTGAAGCAGCACGGGTATGGCGTCCGCGGCTTCGCAGAGAAGCAGCCGCCGCCGCAACCACGGCCCGCCGCGCCGCCCCCTGCGGTGTTACCTGTTGAGAAGCAGAGAGGCGGCGCTGAGGCAGAGCAGCAGGAAGCAGAACAGCGGATACTGGCGGCAGATCTCGCGTCCTACGTCCAGCCGCAGCCGCTGCTTCAGCTTCTCCCCCATCGTCCGCACCCAGGGCACCATCTCCGTCTGCGCGGCTGAGGGTACGCTGCCCGCTGAGGCCGACGTCTAGGCGACCCCCATCAAACTCCCGTGTCCTCGCCCCGCGGGCCCAACAGCTGACTGACACAGCCGTCCACCGGCGGACGGTCGCCGCGGGCCCCGCCTCGCGGCCGTCGCCGCGCGTGCGCAGCCCCCGCCCCCGCCGGCCAGAAGAAAGGCCGCCGGACCTGCCCGAGGCCGGCTCCCTGCGCTAGGGCCCCCCGCGTCTCGCCGCTCCGCCCTGTGGCAAGAGCTGCACGGAGTCTTCCGTGGATGTTCTGACTCCATGGGCGAACAGCCTTTTCCAGAAACCGAGGGAAAGCCTCAGCACCCGGTAACCGCCTGTATTGCAGAGGAGAGGAAGAAGGTGGTGCCTGAGCACAGCAGAAACTACAGCCGTCGGGCTCTGCCAATTCGCGGAGCCTGCCGGGAATTGGAGTCCTCCCGGTGCGAGCCCGCGGAGGGATGGAGCGGGTGGACGCGCCCCTAGACACCCTCCGCACCTCCTCTGCGTACTTCGGTCTGGGGTGTGTGTGTGGGGGCGGGTGGTCAGGTCCGACCTCTGCGTGACGTCTAAGGGAGAGGAGGGCGGCACGCCTTGGAGTCCTCATTTTAAAAGGGGCAGGTTGGGGGCTGCAGAGGTGGCGAGTAAAACAGCCCTGGAATATATCGTATCATATAGAGACAAATCCACCAGGTCGCCACTCCTGCAAGAAAATAACCTTTTGCGCCTTCACAAGCAAGACAGAGCTCACTTCACGCCGCCCTAACCAAAATGCAGGTGTTTGGACAAAGCAGGTTGGCAGGTTAAGTCCCCCTTACAAAAATCTCTTGGGGCTTTCCCCTTTACTAATTCATCACATTTCTAAATTTTAATTTCTGTATTCTTTGCCACTCTGAGAGATGCAGGAAGACATTATAGTAGCTAAAATTGTAGGCGGCGCGCTAAGCATTTTCATTTAACCTTACAGTACTCTGGTTTCAACAATTTTACAGCTAGTTTACTGAGACAGAGAACTTACTCAGGATCACACATCTAACGAAGTTGGGATTTGAGCCTGTTCTACCTCCAGAGTCTGCGCTGCTCTAATGCTGTCTGTAGTCTCACTTCCCTAGGAGGTTACGCACGCTCCAAAGTGGGGAGACAGATGCAGTCATAAATGATTATTTTTAAATGGTGTATGAACAGTTTCACCAGTATTTTCTCATATTATCCTGAAATCATGGATCATCTTTAATGATGCATTATTTTCCTTTATGAGAATGTACCATCCTTTATTCCATTTTTAGAGACTGGGTCTCACTCTTGTCACTCACGCTGTAGTGTAGTGGCGCAATCATAGCTCACTGTCGCCTTAAACTCCTAGGTTCAAGCGATCCTCCTGCCTCAGCCTCTGGAGTAGCTGGGACTACAGGTGTGCACCACCTGTCCAGCTAACTTTTTACTTTTTTGTAGGAACAGGGGTCTTACTAAGTTGCCCATGCTGATGATCTCAAACCCCTGGCCTCAACTGATCCTCCTCCCTAAACCTCACAAAGTGCTGGGATTACAGATTTCAGCCACTGTGCGGCAGCTTCACTTATTCCATTATTGCTAATCACTTAAGTTCACTGATACTGTGATTATTGCCATCCTTGATCATAAATCTATGCACATTTCTTTTTTTTGTTTGTTTGTATTTCTTTTATGCACATTTCTAATTATTTCTTTAGGATCAACTTAAATATAATTACTGGATCAAAGGGTAAGAACATTAATATTCTTGATACATACTGCCACATTTTTGTTGAATGGTACCAATTCCACAGTGGTATGTAAAAGTGAACACATCACTGATGCCCACCATTAGGTATTATTGTCTAACACCACAAATATACTCATGTTGTTCCATTTGTGATTAAACCACTTAAAATGCTATTTAGTATTATTGGAAAGCTTAGCACTTTTTAAAAATGTTTCGAGGTACTTATTAAAGTTATTAATTTCACTTTTGCAATTGTTAAGCATCTTTGAATTATCTATTACCCATCTTGTTTATATGAACATGCTAGGGTTATACTGAAATATGGAAGGTATATATTGAATTTGATTCACATATATCAAGTGCCTACTGTGGACTTCAGTGCTTTATACTTTCCTAAGTTATTTTTATCAACTTGTCTGGTAAGTTATATTGCCTATCTTTTATTCTGTTTAAAACTAACTTCCTTAAAGGCTTATTCTAAAATTACTGTTCAACTTTTCACCAAGAGCCAGTCTTTATAAAGACAAAATGTTTTCAGTTATGTTCAAATTAATCTTTATAACATCCAATCTAAACACTTCTTTCCCTATGATCTTCTTAGCAGAGGCAATTAGAATAAGCTAACTATAAAATAGACAATTTAAATTGCCATATTGCTCTTGTGATTAGAAAAAGGAAAAAAGCAATAAATTTCTGCCACAAGGAAATTCTTTAAAATCCACACCTACAGCAAGAAATTAAATTCCTGTTACTACAGACCTCATCTAAGGAAATAAAATAAACTTTATTTCATCAAATGTTTTCTCTTTAACCTTATAGTCTTGTTTCCACTTTTACAATCACATACAAAGCTTGAAAAATTTTTTCCAACCTTGTTATTAAATTTTGAACTTCCTAGAGAGGATGAGGGGTATCCACAAATTAATCCTGGTACTGCAACCAGCTCCACCTCCTACTAGCAACATCATTGAGCAAGGTTAACTTGATCTGACTCCTGCCTCAACTCTAAAAGAACAATCTTCTTCTTAAAGTTTTGGGGGAAGATTAATTTGGGTGGAAAGCGCCTATTAAGTCTCTTTGTACAATGCTTAATACAAAACTTTTTCCAAATTGTATTGATGAACGTGAAAAAAACAGCTAAACCAATTAGCTTTTATTTGAATAACAACCTAAAATGAAAATAACATGAAATCAAAGCTATTAGATATCTTGCATAAACTGAGATCCTGAGAGGTTTATTGCCTACCCTAAAGTTCTAGACCTACACTGCCCAATAGCCACTAGCCATATGTGGTTTATTGAGCACTTGAAATATGGATCATTTAAATAGACACGTGATGTGTAAAATACACATCAGATTTCAAAAATTTTAGTATAAAAACTATCAATTTTAAGAACTAGATTACATATTAAATATTTTGGAAATAATGAGCTAAAAATACTTTATCTGCTTTTAATGTGGCCTGCGTTACATTTTTACTAGACAGTGCCACCCAGACGTTAGCTGTCGAGAGCCAGTACAATTAAATGTGTAAGTTTTTGATAAATGCTACAATTATCACATGTGCTAGGGGTACATTAAGCTATAAAAGGTAAAAAAAAAAATAATACATTCATCTAAAGGGCTTATAGACATCAAACTGCAATCCAATATGTCCATTATTTTAATGAATATTTATTGAATAGCAAATAAGCGTAAGGCACTGTGCTAGATGTGGTGGCAGATACAATGATGAACTTAGATGCATTTTTTCCAGCGTCCAAAGGCTTACAATCTAGTGAAGTCACACACAGAAAAAATGTGTAATATAAATGCTGTAATGGAATTTTTTTAAAACTGATAATGGGGAAAGGGAGATTTTCAACAGATGAGAATTCTGGAAAGGCCTGTGGGAAAATAATTTGAGCAAACAGGACTTACTTCTGCTTTCACTTAATTTTCAGAAGTCATGCAGCACCAAAGTTAAGTATCTAAAATGCTTCCACTTAATCTGATTCTCCACATCCTAACAGCAAACTGCTTTTTATGTTGGTACAGGAATTTTGTAAGGTAATGTTGAATACCTGAATCCCAGTAATCAGGCCTACTCTGATGATGCTGAATGTAAACCACATTTTAACATGTTGAGGGCCATTATCTGTATGGCCGGATGTATGCATTAGGAAGAGGACAATAGATACACTACCCCCTGGGAACCATTTCAGATCCTCCCTCCTCCCTCTCACATATATCTCCTATAATTTGGAGGATGCTATCCTATCACAGGATATGCATTTTCAGAGTCCTTGTCCCCACCCCCATCTCAAATGATCATGGTTTATATTCACCTTTTGTGGCATTCCTAATGTTATTTTTGCAGCTTAATTTTACATTTCATAATTGCTTCTTTTCCCATGACCTATCCCTATGTATCAATCACTGGGTATAATGCCTGTTAAAGAGGTCACTGAACTGCCTCTTCAAGAAACATTCCTTGGCCGGGTGCGGTGGCTCACGCCTGTAATCCTAGCTCTCTGGGAGGCCGAGGCGGGCGGATCGCTCGAGCTCAGGAGTTCGAAACCAGCCTGAGCAAGAGCGAGACCCCGTCTCTACTATAAATAGAAATTAATTGGCCAACTAAAAATATATAGAAAAAATGAGCCAGGCATGGTGGCACATGCCTGTAGTCCCAGCTACTCAGGAGGCTGAGGCAGGAGGATTGCTCGAGCCCAGGAGTTTGAGGTTGCTGTGAGCGAGAGCCCAGGAGTTTGAGGTTGCTGTGAGCGAGGCTGACGCCACGGCACTCACTCTAGCCTGGGCAACAGAGTGAGACTCTGTCTCAAAAAAAAAAAAAAGAAACATTCCTTTCTTTGGTTTTCAAAATTGGAACTCATTACAATGGAGAAAATGTAATTCAAGAAAGAGGAACATTAAGGGATTTTTATGAGTGGAGGTCTGACATACTTAAAATGGGTTATTATTTTCACATTTAACCCTCTTATTTTTGTGGCCATCAGGTAAAACCTCCATTGGGAAGATATTGAATAAATACAACTTTATAGAACCAGCAGCTCAACTACAGATTCTCCCTGGGTAAAAGCTAAAATTCTTAGTCTCATTATCTTAGCACCAAAAAAGTTAGGCCATTTCATATTAGCTTATTTCCAAGTTATGATGGAATAGCCATCCTCTTACTTTAGAAAATGTAACTAGGTTAGTAACTGCTTGGAAACTGAAAACATACTTGTTGATAAATATTAAAGATTGAAAAAGGCACTTACACTCTAACACACCATTATCTTGTATATGATGGCCAATGCTTTTGTCTACATTTTAAGTTACTTTTTAAGGAAGTAAAACACTCCATTTTATTTCTTAAATAGAGACAATGGCTTCCTTTTATATAAATGTTAACTCTATCACTACAGATGTTTAAATATAGCTTCCAACTGACTTCAGTAACTTTAGAAAATATTTTGAAAAGGCTTTGCAATCCTTCCTCTTACCTCTAACTAGCTATTTCCTAAAACATAAAAATTAAAGCACTTAACATACAAACTACCATGCTTAGTTCAGAATTGTGAAAATTACTAATATTGTTACTTCAATCCTAATTCTACCAGTAAGGTTGCTACTAATTAAAATCAGTTTTATTCCTTCGATAAAAAAGAAACTTTTCCTATTTTGGCAAACTGATTCTGGAAAATAACATCAATGCAGTATATTTACTCAGAAATCTTGAATAATTTTGGAAATTTTCACTGAAAAATTTCCCCTATTTGAAGACAGCTGTCACTTAAATTTAGGTTTCTTAAACTCACATGAAAAGGAGACTCTAAAACAGTCTGAATTTTGAGCACAGAAAGTCATATAGCCTATACTCTTTAATTTTGTTAAATATTTAAGATAACTAAAAATACTATCCCCAGATGTTTAATTCTACCACTATTTTTCAGTTAAAAACAAAAAATACTTACATATAACTAAAATAATTAGCTCACTTTCAGTTTATTTCTTGAGGCTAAAAAGAAAGCTTCCCTAAGAATGCTCACAGAAACTGATGGCAGAATTAGAGCAATTTTTTGTGGAGCTTCAGAGTTAAGAGACCTATGACAAATATCCATATCAGTCCATTTCAAGTACTGGGTTTTCAAATGTTCATAACACATATTATTCTTAAATTGGTTTAAGCCTATTTACTATTCAGCCTCTGCCAAGTTTCACAGCTTTATTTTTCTCTACTAGGTAAAGCAACATATGAAACTATTACTTATCATGATGGAGGATGAGAAGGTTGTAACTGACACATAGACTGCCAGAAAATGAATTGAAAAGGCAGCAGTTTAGATGATTCTGAATATTCATCTTGCTATTGCAAAGCATAGAAATATTGACATTCAAATGTTGTCAGATGTTTTAAAACTATGGTTTTGCTCCTGAAGTTACCTTTAAGTAGAGGTTGATAAATCTTAGCTTTTGACTCATATAGCTAAGTTACAAATCTATAGCACAAATATAAAAGAAAAATCAACTAATAATACCCTTACTTATCCCCAGAAGACAAAGCCAGGACTTTCATCTTGCTGTTCTCCAAATTGTACATGTTCCTTAGGGATATGATGTTGAGTTTTAATGGTCTACAGCATGGAGACTTTACCTATTTTGGTTGAAGATTTTGGCTTGAGGGGTTGACGTGGGGTAGGGTGTAACTCCAAGGTATCAGAAATGTTGAGGTGAGCCAAAGGCAAGTGGTTTAAGACAGTATTAATGGAAAATAAGGCTAGAAGGATGAGCTGGAGCCAAATTATAAAACTTTAAATTACATATATGTGGCTTGCATTTTATTTCTATTGACCAGTGCTGTTGTAGACTCTAGAGCCAGATGTGGACAGCCAGTAAAATTAAATGTGCCACTTAAAATTTCGGTCTTTGGAAACCACTTAACATATTTGGAAATAAGGAGTTCAGCCAGATCTGAACTTCCTAAAGAATGGGTAGGACTTGGAGAGAGAACTGTTTAGGCCTATTCAGTAACAGTGAAATGATCAAGAGTGACTAGATGGGGTAAGAGAAACTAATGGGACAACTGCTGACAGAGAAAAGCACTCTGATGTGTATGTACAACAGACAGCTGAAATGCAGAATTGCACATAATAAAGAAATCAAGCAAGCCAGACATTAAAACAGGAGTCCACACAGATGTGATTAGAGGCTGTAATGTAGATGATGAGTTCAAGGAGACAAATATAGAGGAAAGAGGGAAATAAGGATAGGTAAGAATGGAGTGGTCAGAGATTAGAGAACCAGCAAACGCCCAAGGAGACTTTTCAAGAAGACCTGAGTATATGTAATAACATGCCAGAGGTTAAAACTTTGAAATGTATCTAATTTTCCTATTAGGACACTGGTATCCTGTGAACATCTCCTGGAAATAGAGGGGAGAGGAAAACCCACTTAAGAGGGACATCATTCCAAAACTACCAAACTCATTAGAAAAAGTGCAATAAAATGCTTTACTCTTATAATTATGTGGGATTTCAACACATAAACCAATTGTGTTGGGCAGGGTGCAGCAAAGACAAATCACTGATACTTAGGAAAACACTCATGCTATTTTGAATTACATGCTGGTCCTATATTTTTTAGAGAATTAATAAATAAAATTTAAGAAGTTGCTTTGGCTGGGCACGGTGGCTCACACCTGTAATCCTAGCACTCTGGGAAGCCTAGGCAGGAGGATCACTTCAGGGCAGGAGTTTGAGACCAGCCTGAGCAAGAGACCCCATCTCTACAAAAAACAGAAAAAAAAAAAAATTAGCCGGGCAACTAAAAATAGAAACAAAAAATTAGCCAGGCATGGTGGCAAGGGCCTGGCTACTCAGGAGGCTAAGAGAGACAGGAGGATGACTTAAGCCCAGGAGTTTGAGGTTGCTGTGAGCTAGACTGATGCCATGGCACTCTAGCCCTGGCAACAGAGCAAGACTGTCTCAGAAAAGGAAAAAAAAAAAAAGAGGTGCTTTAGCAGTTAGGCTGCCTTGTATGTCCTGATCAAGTTAATATTGTAACATTACACTAAATGAGAATTCTTCAAAGCTAAGACTTGGAATAAATGAGCACTTATTCCAAAAACTAAAATGTAGTTACAACCACAAAAGTAGATCTATGTATTAGCTAACGTCTATGTGACTGACTTTTTTTTTTTTTATTTCAGTATATTATGGGGGTACAAACATTACGGTTATGTGATTGATTCTTAACTAGTGTATTAACACAGTAATTTAGGGAATTTGGGAATAACTTGAAATAATGCTTTGTTGACTAACTAAAGAGGGCTTGATTGTTTTCTTCCTCAAATTATTCAGCCTCCAGTATTAGCTTCCTTAACTGTAAGAGAAATACCATACTGTCTTTCCCTCAAAGAGTAACTATCACAAAAGTAATGTGCTAGAAAATGTTCATACACATAAGGTATTACAAGGTAAATAAGCACTCTAACTTAATGTAACATTTCTTGTTTTTGTGTGAAATTAAGCCTTCACAAAAAAAGCATTAATGAAACAAACAAAAAAAATCTTCTAGGCAGAATTTTACTAAAAATATAGGCTATATGTCATAGATGTTGAGAGATGGAAAAATACCAGAGTATCAGTCTTTTTTACAAGTAAGGAAACTCAGGCTCAGAAGTTAAATGTTTGTACATAGTTGCTTCCATTAAATGCCTCAATGACTATAAAAAGATATTTTTACTGTTTTTCATCTAGAACAATTTTTTTAAAAAAAGGGCATCTTCTAAGTCACAGAAATCATAAAACTCTATTAATGCACATACAGTGTTTTACTTCAGCAAGTATATGTGAAAAAGGAATATACAGGTCATATCAGGAATATTAGAATTCAAAAACCCTATGAATAAAAAAAGACATCAGCATAAGAAATTCAGAGTGCCCTATGTCCATCAATTTTAACTGAACAAGCTAGGGAACTAGAGCTACTACTTGACTAAGATGATTTAGTTTCTTAGCTGTGTGTGTGTGTGTGTGTATCTGTATACCTATGTATATATACAGTGTGTGTGGCCGGCCAGATACTATTGCCATTAAAAAATTAGGCAAGATTTTTGGTACCAAAAACTATGAAAGTCAGTTTCTCCCTTGATAGCCAATTAATATTTAGTACTATAAAACCAAATTAAGAACTGTTTTAATATCTGGAGGAGATCCACAAGAACAGCCAAAATGGCCCAACATGTTTGATTTATTTACTTTTATGTAGAAAAATTTAAAGGATTGACTCCCCTAATCAGCAAAGCGAGCTTATGACAAAAGTATAAAAGAATATATTCCACAGGTTAATAAAAACTCTCATTAAATCCCAGAACACCAAATCTGGAAGATATGTTTGAGAGTTCCCTGCCATACAATAATGAATAATGAAGTTTCATTAACTGGCTTAAACAAACAAACAAAAAAAGAGCAAGACATGAAGAAGGTAAGCTATTAAAGGGGAAAAACCAAAAAATTCTCAATGGTTTCTTCTTTTTAAATGTTCAGAAATCATAGTCTAAACATTTCAAACCTGTTGTACTATTAATATATTCCCAAAGAGGCCTTTCAGAATAATCTGCTTTTCCCAATGAAGAATGTCACTAAATTTGCATACTTAGTCACAAAATGTCCTCTTTGTACTTGTTAGCAAGCTGGGTACTGTTCTCTTCCAAGTAAGACTTATTCAAACTTTTCCTATTTTTAAATGAGCAGTGACATGAAAGTGACACTACAGATTAAGGTAATTTTTCCTAATAAACCCAGGATAATGTGCACCATATTATTGTATTTTATTACCAGTTCTTTTTAAAAACTAGCACCTTTTTACACTAAATTGCACAATTTAGGTACAAAAGATACATATTCCTTCATATAAAAAAATGAGTATCAATATGGGAGACATGAAAAAAAAAGAGGCTCACATTAATTTTGCACTAACTGGGCTACAAAGAACAGGAACCATTTTCCACGGCAGGGATAAATGGACAGGAAAAGGCAAGACCTACTGTTTCACAGCCAGGAGTCAAAAGGGAAGAAATCTATGTGACTGATGGTTGTACATTGGCCTTTAGGGTCTACCTCTCTCCTCCAAATGGGAGAACTGCAATTGGGCAATCTTCTTTCTGGCACTAAAGAGGGCACCCTTTCCTCCCTGCTCCCAAGAAAGCTAAAAGTAAGGCCTGTTAGCCTTCATCTCACACACACAAAACATGCAGTCAGCCATTTCAGTAGACTGGTCCAGTAACACTAGACTACTCTTCTCAATAACCTTCTGTCACAAATATGAATAAAGATCATCAAACACTTGAGAAAAAAAATCAGAAGCACAAAAAGAAAATAACTAGTGTGAAGATTTCAAGGCATCCTATAAGAAACTGATAACTTTTTAACTCTAGCATTAAAGAGTGAACAAGACAGTGGACATGTTAAGAACTGTGCTGTTGAAATTCAGAGTCAATACATGCACTGAAAGGAAAAAGTTACTATAATTTAAGTTACTATAACAGTTACTATAAAGTATCAAAAGCTACAGTGATAGATAAGGATAAGTACATTATGCCTTACAAATGCTTTGGTTATCTTCAGTTGGGAGGCACGCAGAGTAAGATAATCAGTTAAAGGAAGTATAAACCTGACAACAGAAAAATAAAGACAGCTAAGCTAACAGGAATTGGGAAATGAAGGAAAAGAAAACTAAGTGTGCTGTTCCTTATGGTGAGGAAAAGGGATACTAAAATTGATATAAGTAGAGGTCTTAAGTGTATTTCAAATAATAAAGGTAACGAATTGAGTTTAAAATAGCTGAGCAAAGCACAACCTGCTTAGTGTAAGATCAATTTCTCATTATGGATCAAGAATTGCAGCTTATATTTAGCAGTTAGGGAGAAGGGGAGGGGTAAAAACCTAACAGGTACAATGAACACTATTCAGGTAATGGGCACACTAACAGGCCTGACTTAAGTATTATAAAAGTGATCCATGTACCAAAAACATTTGTACCCCCTTAATAACTTCAAATTTTAAAACATAAGCCCCCACCCCCCAAAATTTAGCAATTAAAAGAGGTACAAGAGATAACCACCATGAGAACTAAAAAGAAGAGTTATCTCTGGGAGTGGACTGTGATGTGAGCAGAAGACTTTCATATCCTGTGCTATTTGTTTTCCATGTACAGATCTTTTTTAAAAAATACTATCAACCAAAGGTTGTTCACCCACTAATAGGGAATGTGAGCTGGGATTGGACCATCGTGAGACAGGTATAAAAAAAAAGGTACTACCAAGTTAAAATGTCAACTAAGGATATATGTGAAGTACCAAATTTACCCATCACTACTGAAACGTGGAGATATATATAGCAAAAAAAAAAAAAAAAAAAAAAAAAAAAAAAAAAAAAAGCCTGAATTCAGAGCCTCACTTTTCAGGTGACTGAATGTCAACCACCTGCCAATTGGTATGTAAATATAAGGCTACTCATACAGATGTAACCATTTCTTTAAGATATATTAAGCAATATGGGTTACTCTTGGAAATGGCTGTTTTGAAGACCTAATTTTTAGTTACCTAAACTTCATGCTTCTTCTCAGGTATAATTACTTACCCTCTCATCTTCAAATTGCTATGCAAAAGAACCTTATAAAAACTTTATGGACTTAAACCCAACCAGACTCTCATCAGCAAAACAAGAATTTAATCTTGAAGTACCCCTTCCTCACAAATAGAAATATAAATATAGGCCCTGTGCAGGGGGTTGGAGGAAGAACAGGTTTGAGCAGCACAGACTTAAACTGAACATCAGCGTAAAGGAAAACTGATCGGCTGGATTTCCTGAAGTCCATTGCTAAAGATGACTTTGAATACCCTTTTCCTCTAATTTCAAAACAAAATGTAAATTTTCACTTCCACACTGGCTTGTTTTTAAAATTAATATAAAAGACACAAAGTAGTCTATAAATCATGAGATCAACTGTTCCCTCAACTTCAAGACAATTTTGTTTTTAAAAGGTCAGACTATTTAAATGTGGATCTTCATGATCTTAATTTACTTAAAATGTTAGCATTTTGTGCTCATTTTTAAAAGCTTTCCATGTTGTAAATTAAGTGGTTCAAAATACTTGATTCTTTTTCAATTTCTTATGTCACAATTAAGTCTAATTTGGCAAATAAACTAAATCTCCACCAAACAGAACATTTTGAAGAGTATTTTTTAAATGAGTGGTTAGCACCATTAATTTAGATTTCCCTGCCCTCCAGGGGCTTCCATTCTAAAAGGCAGCAATAGAAATCATAGAAGAAATTGACCATAAAATATAGTAACTTAGACTGATCAAAAGACACTAAACAGGGATAAGGGAAAAAAGAAAACTGAATAACTACAACAGCTGCTTGCTGTGCCGCTATGTTGACACTCACCTAGTTCTCTTAAGTGCTAAATGGATCTTCAGGAAATCAAGAGATCAACTATGTCATATAATGTAATTTTAGAATAAAGGCTTTTTCATCTTTCATTTTAATTCTATGTATAAATGAACATGAAGCTAGGCAGCGTGCCTAGAGGGAACTGCACCAGTCCCTAATAATGTTGAAGGATTCCTAAAAAATCATTTTCTGCAAATTTATGTCATTTTTACTATTTCAAGGAAAAAAGCAAAGGAGGTATGAACTAAATTTGCCAAAACGACACTGTATTACATACCCGTGTGGCTATAGAGTAGAAAATTGTACCCTGCCGAATTTCATAGATGACTTTTGACATATTGCTCATTTCTGGTTTTCCTCCAAGCATATTCCAAATATTAAATGTAACTGAGAAACAAAATTTGTACATGTTTTTCTAATTTTTCATGACATGTTAAACAAGTTAAAGCAATTTTAGAAGCCTAATTCCCGAGTATTCCAATTAAAGCAACCAATATAAACACTGATACATTAAAGATATTCTCTTAAAAATTGTCATAAGGGTTTTTAGTCATGATATAGATGCACCTAGCTTCAGCAATTTTGTTCAAATGATGCAGTACTTGTTACATAAGTTTCATGATTATTCAAATTTCATCTCATTTAAAGTTAACACCATTAAATGAGCCATAACACAATGTGTGCTGGAATACTTCTGTATGTCATGATGTTCTTGTAAGACCTAATTTTATCATATGAAATCTACAAAACTCTTTTCTACAGATTTTATATTATTGTCAAGAAGTCCTGGTCTTATTCTTTAGTTAATCTGTGGTAAGTAGTAAAAAGCTTTCCATGTTATAAAATTAATTTGTCCACCCCAAATCCTTTGCCCTTTTGCCCTGAAAAAGCAAAAAACTGGCTGTAGTTCATAAATGATGTAAGCCGCCAACTCCCTTAGGTATGTTCAAATTCCCTCCAAAGCAAGTTGAAATCTTGTGTCACAAGATTCTCCTTTTGAGAATACAACTGAAAGTCTAAAAAAGGCAAGAAATGATAATTCATAGCATTATAAATAAGTCTTTATAACTCCCTTTAGATAAGAACTTGTTATAAACCACTTTACAGACAAAAAAATCAGATAGTCACCTAAGTTTATACTAAATTACTCTAAACCTTATTTTGATCCTACCAAGTTTGCTTGTGTTAGTTAGAAGCACATTTTAGGAAGCTGTAACACTAGGAGACACTAATTTCCAAAATGGTTTATTAGGACTTCTCCACATCCAAAAGAAGTCTTATTCAAAATTCCATGACTGTTCTAAATTTTAATAATCCCAAATAGAAACTAAAACTGCACTAAGTGCCCTAAAAGAAGTCTTGTTCTCAGAGTGGTGGAAATTACTCTTCTCCCACCCCCAAAAGTCCTAGGGCTATGAGCCAAAGCCCCAAATGTGTAAGTCCCTCATTCTTTGCAAATTACCGCTAACTTCATCAAATCCAATGGTGTGTGCATGACCACAGAGTATTTCCATCAACAATTAAAACTGAGTGAAAACCAGCCCAATACATTTATTCTATACATCTTCCAGTCATGTGATTGCAACTAGCGATATCAAATTGGGGAATTTTTTACCATTGGCTAGTTACTTTGAATGTATGGATAATCAAAAGGCGATAGATCTCTAAAGATTCCAAGTGTCTACTTAAAAGCTGTTAAGTGAAAAATGATGAAATGGAGGACACCCACAATAATTCTTGGACTCTTGGAGATCCTAAGACATGCTACAAAAATAGGTCTTTATTCTTAGGAAAATATAGTCAGAGCTAGCTTCCTTATGCTATACATAAAATCTTAACATCAGAGGCAGTACAGATAGTACAGATAGTTTTTGAACTGATCTCCAAACAAGCACAAACCCACTAAGTTGAAAAGAACAGGTAATTTGAGGTTTTTGGCAAAAGACAGTACTTCACACATCTAATCCAAATCAAAGAGCCTGCAGACAGTTTTCAGTGAGATGAAAGGAATGAAATAAATATAAATTCTATGGATAAATAAATGTAAAAGACAATTTAAATAAGCTAACAGAACTAATTTTTTTTAAATAAAAATACTAGTCAGGTACAAGCTTTTGTTTCTCAGTGCCAGACTCCTAAATGTTTACCAGACTACTGTTAATATCATTAAAAACCTAATCTTTGACCCAGAGTGTTAGTAATAATACTGATTTGCATCTGCAAAAGATTGATTTTCCAACTGAATGCTTCTGGTCCTGAAAAATATTTTAGGTGTATTACTGAAGGCAGACTGTGGTGCAAATTTATGTCTTACTTTTAAAAAGTGACAGACCCCAAAAGTCCATCTACTAATTTTGCCCACTTAAAAAATGTCTATGAGCATTGGTTCATAATTAGCATCTTAAGTAGTGGTATGCCCTATTGAGTGGTATGATTACTGAGTAATACTACACCTTAAAACACCATCCCCACACATCTGTTTCTTTTATGTATTGTTACTTACGCTCCTTATTCATTTATGTTATACCCACCACTGAATTCTTATGATCAGATAAAAATTTTATGCTATCCATAATTAGGGAGAAAACTAATTAGGTGATGGTGGGTATTCTTGAAATCTTAGAAACCTGAGCAGTCATTTACTAGGATTAGTGCCCCTCTCCTAAATGCATGAAGCCCTTTTTAATTTTCTCCCCTTGAAATACAGACTACATATCATACTGTCATAACATAGTGATCTTTTGCTATGTTTCTGATCTACAGTGACTTTTGGCTTAGCAGTCAAAAAACCTGTACTGAATGTGTCAATTTTGCCCAACTAGTTTTGATGTTCATTCTATTATTTAAAGTCTTTTCAAATATCTCATATACAAGTGAATACCTCAGATCACCCCATCAACCCATTTCTATGTTGTTCCTATTTTATGAGAAAAATGTTTATATTTTAAAGTCAGATGTACAGTAATTAGTAGAAAAGTTTCTCATGACGCTACAACTGCAATCATGAGTGTTCCACGGCTTTTTTTGTGCTCAATTTTCCCTTCATTTTTAACATCTGATTTAGTTGCAATGGCTGAAAATCTACCACAAAAAGCATGCTCGGGAGAATATTCCTATAACACAATTTTCTCACAAAGCAACTAACTTTCTGAAACTGATAAATTAAATTTATGATCACTTTTGATTGCCAAGTAGTCTGCAGAAACAAAATCTTGCGTCTGTTTTGGTTAGGTACCTTAAGTTTTCTTTTAACAATCAGAATGCTTTAAAGATACATTTTTTACCCCAAGGAAGGGACATGAGACTCTTGGATTTAAGACCCTTTCCTTGACAATATATACAAAATTTCTTAAACTTGTCATAATCTGTCCATTCTTTGAAGCTGTCAAAGCCAAGAACCCATAAACAAATTACAAATAGCAGTAACCTACATTAGTTAACATTCCCCCTTTTAACATGTTGACATTTTTACTAAAGGATTAGTTATTTTTGCATTTCCATTTCTCATATCCCATGACATTCCATATAAATTGCATTATTGCTTTATAGGCCACACAACATTCAATAGTATGTTTATATGCATTGCCTGTTTTCCTTCATCTGGTAAGTTTGATACTGATTTTACTACAGAAATTTAAGTTTGAAAATACCACAGTATTTCTTCTCAGAACTTAATTGTTCACATCACTAATCACTACATGCATATTTAGCTCTGATTATATTGCTCAAAAACTGCACCCATTATCAGAACAGTGCAAATGATATTTAATTTTAAAAGTAATCATAATGGCTTGAATTCAAAGTTATTCAAATGAACACTGTCAAGTAATTTCACTTGAGTGTGTATATATTTCATCACCACTGTTTACATTACCCTTCTTTAAGTATAACCATCAATTCTTCACAATTTCTTTTCATCAGTTTTCCCTCCCAAGTCCCCAAACTATGAATGCCAAATAGTCTTGGAAACCCAGTTTCATATTTTAATGTTTTCTTAAGAACACATTTGTGAACACACAAAAGTGTTCATCTTCAACTTTGACAATGCAGTTCTTACTTTAAATCAAACAAGCCTGTCCTAAAATCCCAACAAATAATTCTGAGAACTAAAACACCTTGACAGTGTCCCTTAAAAATGGTATGACAGTAAAGTGCCAATGGGCATGGCAATGACCTCTTAGATGGGATCATTTAACTCCTTGGACCTGGGAAATACCAGCACCAAGGATTACACTGAGATTCAATTTTACTGAAGGCTACATTTAGTTTACCCACTTTCCACAACCTATTATATTCATTATGTTAGGATGAAATGTAAATGTTTTGTGTAGCCCTCAAACTTACACTAAGATTTGAGAGATGTACTTTAAAAAAGCACGGGGTAATATATAAAATCAGTGGCAGAAAGTTTCAGTAAGCACCAGGAACTAATTTTTGTCACCCCATACTCATTTTGTAAGTAAGTTTCAACAACCGGCAAGGCACATTTACATATATTCCAATGAATACTTATTGACAAATTTTAAATTACACTCTATGTCCCAGCTATCCCAGTAACTGACATACAACATACTAAAATGATTTATTAAGATAACAAAAAAACCAATTAATGTAAAACATACAGGCTATTGGCAACCACTATTCTAAAATTATGTAAGTACAAATAAACATACTGAAATGTGTGCAATTCTAAGTTTTAAACCAGAAGATTTCTATACTAACACACATTTATATTAATGACACATAAAAAAAATAAAAACTTTATTACAAAAATAAGTTACACTCGCCTCCAGCTTACAGTATAAAACAATTTTATTTGCAGGAATGCAAAATGATTGTTTGCCATGAGCATTTTGAACATATGACATGTCTGATTTTCTTGTTAAATTTGCATTTACTGGGGAACTGGTGTGTATAAAACCTTAATTAAGTATAAGCTCTGATCTTCATCGTGGTGCCTATTGGGTATGTGATATAACTGCAGTATCCCTTTGGGGAAGGGGAGAAGGGATTTCTTTACACCAAGTCCTAATGAAACTATAATTTCACTTTTGACTTTAAGCTATCAACTTAGGACTTGGCGAAAAATTTTGAGGGTGATTCAATAGAGGATGCTTCACCACTGAACACTCACTGTCATCAAGGTGCTTTAGAAAATTAAAAACATAGCACAAATGATTGTACTCTACTCTACAAGTTATCATGACCTGCATAAGAAATGGAAAGCTGATTCACATGTTTACAGTGATCAGCAGTAAGAAATGCACTAATGAAACATACCTTTTACCTAAAAAGCTAAACTACAGCCATATACTAATTTCTATGATTTATGAAAAAACTTCAAAATATCCAAATGTCAGGCTTCGCTGTACAATTGTCAGTTTTAGTCTGACTTTTTTATAAAGGGACACTGCAGTATTTAGTACAAGTTCGGATGCACTTTTTTTGAACATCTGATGTCTTACAAAAGTAACATCTTGCTAAACTATTATACATCCAAATAACTACAATATCTGAAGAAGCAAGGCTGCTTTTTCAGCCACAAAATACGACAAAAGCAAGGCCTGTTATGATGGTCATGAGGAAGTCTTACAAGCCTCTGAAACTAAAGGCAACTAAGAATGTTACATTTGGTATATTAAAATCTTACCCTCATATCATATTTAACAAGCCTTGCTTTTATCTACAAAGATTTTCTATGTACAGTACAGACAGGGTATAGTTCAATCCTCTGCTACTGAGGTAGTTAACCAACCCTTTTAAAAAGGTTCTGAAAAGAACCACTATCTGGAATGCCTGACTAACCAGCTCTGATGATTACACCTGAAACTGCATATCTGAACACAATTCAAAAGTGATTACTATAAAAAGATATAGACAATCATGATTAACCTTGGTGAGCAGAAATAAAATTTAAGGATACCAACAGTGGCATTGATCTAATACCACTGCAATAAAATTTAAATGCACAAATTCAAGAGAATATTTCAAAATACCACTGCTGGGATCCTTAATTTAAAAAAACAGGGGAAAAATCTACTTAGAGCAGATTTTTTAGAGAAGAACTTTATTC
>VBSM01000361.1:41832895-41899007 GCA_008086735.1 Cheirogaleus medius
ACTTGTCCAACTGCACAAGAAACCACAGAAACAAGAACTTGATCACTGTCCTTATAAAATAAATAGGAATATGTAGAAACATCCTCCTCTTTCTCTGCATCCCATACAGGGCAATGAATGGAAAACCAGCATTAAATATTAACAGTGACTGCAGTTCTTGCATCAAATAGCAATTACTCCTTAGAAACCAATTACCAACCAGTTTTTAAAAAGTGCTGACTTCAATTCTTAACCAACTAAAAGTTTCCTTCACTGTCTTAAACAGATATGCATCTATAATAGATTCCCTATGAATGGTCTCTCCAATTGAGACAACTCATTACACATCTACTTGTTTTCTTATCTTGATACTGTGTTATTTGATTAACAACACTTATTTCATTTTCAAAACCTATGCGTACCACTTGAAATCTTTGGGGTGGCAAAGGGTACTATGTATTGGTTAAGAAGCCTCTTTTTGATACAAAGGAAGCAGTCCATCATAACTAGAGATTTAATATTTTCTACTTCTCTGAAAAAGAAACTTTCCACTTTTAACCAAATATATTAAGATGTTTGGACAGTTAACATTTAAAAACACTTACAGCAGCACATTCTGTAAAATATAAGAAAATATCCCAGATTGATTTTTTTATTCATTAAACAAAATTCCAGTTACTTATGATTGTTTTCACAAATATGGTCAATAGCAAGAGCTCAATAAACATTTGAGATCCTTGATGTTTCTCTATGACTCAAAGCTTTCGATTCAAATAATCTTTAAAAAGTTATGGTATGTTATAAATTGTTTTACAACTTTGAGCAATACCTGTTATTCTCTAGTTAGTATACCAACATTAAAATGTATACGAAGTTCTTTTGTTTTGTTTTTTTTTAACTATATAAATTTCACTTACATTTGATTCTTTGCTGCTTGCCTCTGAGCTTTTCTTTCTTTCCTTTTCTGATCTGGTGGCTTAGCAAAAACAATTTCAATATTTTCTCCCTCCAAGTCTTTGCCATTCATTTCTTCCATAGCCTAAAAAAATTAGGTAATGATCAATATTAAAACAGGCCTTTCAAAACAACTGATTCATTTAAAGTTAAAAAAATCATTTATCATTAATGTTAGAAGAATAAAAAGCCTCAGTCAGTGAGATAAAATAAGATTGTTAAAGACACATCTCTTCAACTTTTTTTTTACTTAGAAGATCACCTAACTCACTAAACTAAGGCGAATAAAGGTTAGCCTGGGTGGATTCCGTGACCTGAGTATTCCGCCAATTTTTTAAATGTTCTGAGCCTAGGATGACTAAAAATTGTTAGTCTGATTTAGATGCCTATGATAATTCTGCCTTATTTACCTTGACAGCACCATCTCGCTCATCAAAATGAATGAATGCATAATCTTTTAGTTTCTTCACTCGTTCCAGTTTCCCAAACTGACTAAATGCCTTTTCTAAAATCTCTTCTGTTACAGTATTGGCAAGGTTGCGTACAAACAGCACTTTTACCTGAAATTAAAAAAAAAAAAAAAAGCTCCCTGTATTATTTCCAAAGAGTTCAATTTCCAAGATGCCACCATCCCACCCTCCAAAGTTAACGTCAATCACAATCCATTAGCAAAATATCAAAAATATAAAAAACAAAGTTTTCAACTCCTTTCAACCAAGGAGGATTGCTGGATCAGGTCAACAGACCTGGAACAGACACCTTACCAGAGAAGATAAACAGGTGGCAAACAAGCTCATGAAAAGATACTTCACATCATCCATCACATCATTAAGGAATTGCAAGTTAAATAATGAGGTAACACACACCTATTAAAAACGGCCACAATCCAAAGCACTAACACCACCAAATGTGAGTAAGGATATGGAGTAACAGGAAATCTCTCTCACTGCTGATGGGAATACAAAACGGTATAGCCTCTTTGGAAGACAGTTTGGCAGCTTCTTACAAAACTAAACACTCTTACCATACAACCCAACAATCCCACTCATTATTTATCCAAGAAAATTGAAAACTTATATCTACACGAAAACCTACAAAGGGATGTTTATAGCAGCTTTATTCATAGTTGCCCCAAATCAGTAGCAACCAAGACATCCTTCAATGGGTGAATGGATAAACTGTGGTATAACACAGAATGGAATATTATTCATTACTATAAAGAAGTGGGCTATATCTGGGAGGCCGAGGCGGGAGGATCGCTCAAGGTCAGGAGTTCAAGACCAGCCTGAGCAAGAGGGAGACCCCATCTCTACTAAAAATAGAAAGACATTAATTGGTCAACTAAATATATATAGAGAGAAAAAATTAGCAGGCATGGTGGCGCATGCCTGTAGTCCCAGCTACTCAGGAGCCTGAGGCAGAAGGATCACTTGAGCCCAGGAGTTTGAGGTTGCTGTGAGCAAGGCTGACGCCACGGCACTCTAGCCAAGGCAACAGAGTGAGACTCTGTCTCATACAAAAAAAAAGAAAGAAAGAAAGAAGTGGGCTATAAAGCCACAAAAAGACATGGAGGACTCCATGACCCCAACTACGTATGATATTCTTAAAAGGCAAAACTATGGAGACTGAAAAAAGATCAGTGGTCGCAAGGGCTTGGATGTGAAGTGATGAACAGGCAAAGCGGAGAATTTTTAAGGCAGTGAAACTATTCTGTATGATATTTATGGATATATAAATCCATTACACATTTGTCAAAACCCATAAAATGTACACTAAGAGTGAGCCCTCATGTAAAATATGGCCTTTAGGTAGGTGATCAATGTAGGTTCAATTTTAACAAACATACTACTCCGGTGCAGAATACTGATAGTGGAGGAGGCAGTGCATATGTGGGAGCAGGAGGTATATGGAAATTCTCTGTAGTTTCTGGTCCATTTTGCTGTAAACCTAAAATTGTTCTAATAAAATTTATTTAAAAAGAAATACAGACTGTATACTTAGTAGCTTTTATTAAATTAATTATTTTCCAATCAAGAAGGGAAAGTTATTTTCTAACAAAGTGAATACCATGCCCTCAGAAAGAGCTAACACTTAACACAGGTGGTCAAAACTAATTAGGACCTGCTTTTGAAAACTTAGATACAGGAGGAGAGAGTATTCAAAGTATTAATAAGATAAATTGTTCTCTCAATCCTGAAAGCTTCTCAAAGGACAATTACAAAATTAAGCTTTTGACTAAGAAACATTATTTATTTCCTCTTAAAATACCTGAATACCATCTAAATGTGTTACTCTAAAGTACTAACCCAATGAGAACTTTATAAGCCAGAGGAAAAAATAAACCTTATTCTTTAATAATATTCATAGTTCTCCTTACAGTTCACCCTCCACTCTTTTTAACTGAACTAGTTGTATTTAACACCTAGAATATACATCCCTTAATAAAGGGGGATTATTAAAAGACAAAGGGTAGAAAAAAATAATTGCAATCTGCACTAACAGGTAGTAAAGTGCTGACTCGAGATGTTTACTCTCATAGACTGTTCCAACTGACTGCTGAAGCAGGATACCTAATAATAGCTAAACCTAACTACAGCAGCTCTGCTGGGGCCAGTATGATTCACTATTTTTAGAAGTAAGACTTTTAACACAAAAACCATGTAAGCTAATGGCGCCATTCTCAAAAACTCAAAGAAATTGCTCTTAGAAACCACACAAAAAAATGGAAGTGAATCACCTCTACAGCGTGTACGCTAGCCACTTCGTTATGAGATTATGATGGCTATACAATTACAGTAAAGTGTTCATGGATAAATTTCTACATTGACTTGCCCCTAATCCCTTAGTAAAGAGTATTTCTCACATTCAAAAATCTAGTTTAAAAAAAAGTACACAATTCATTTTATAAGTTCTCTGCCTCCCTGACCCAATCATCCCCTCAAAAAAGATTTTTAACTTGAGTTATCATTACCTTTGCCATAACCTCAGGATCAGGATCTTCTATAGGATCAGCCCATTCAACAGTTCCAACATTTCCCCAGACCTTGACTTTACCGCTCATTAACCTACGCCTTGCCTGTGCAGCTGTTTTGTGATCTTCATATTCAAGAAAACAAAAGCCTCTGTTTTTTTTCTTGTCGTCCGGTTGGTGGTACAAAATGACATCTGTAAGACCCTCTGAAAGTAAGCAACCATTTCAGGGAAGTTAGATAAAATAATCAGCAAGAACAAGTTAGATAAAAGGACTTACTTTCCTAAGATAATAAATATCCAAATGAAAAATAATCCTTCTTCATTAGCCATCTTTACAAAGGACCATCAAAAAAACAGGTCCAAACAATTTTCCTAATCCACCCAAGTTTTTCCAACACAGAAACCCCCACAAAATAAAACTGTATTTTTTATTAGATCTAAAGACTTTTTGCTTCCACTAACCAAATCAGAAGCAGATAAAAATCTTTAAATTGTAGGAAAATGGCAGTATAGGTCAAATATGGCTAGATATTTTCCTTATTATTTAAGCAAACACTAATATTCTTTTCAATGGCACTTTTCTGGCCTCAGATACCAATGGCTTATTTCAAATGAAATATAAAATATTAGTACTGCATAGGAATTTCAAATGTTCCTGAAAACTGTTAAGCAGGCTGATAATTTGCTAAACACTGTAAGACAAAAATATTTTCTAAATAAAGCAGCTTGTAATTTGGAAACTGTTATAAAAGATTGTTTTATACTTCAAAGTTACACCATACTGATAACGTATAATTTCTGCATATGGCAAGAATACTTATTATTCCCATAATTTGGAAAAATCAAATTATTCATACAATTCTACTAAGAATATCGACTAACATCTAAAGAAAGACTACAAAGAAATATATTGCAAAACTAGGGAAGCAGAAAAATGATTCTGCAGGCTGAATTCAAAGCTTACCTGCATTCCTTACTAACCTGCATATAATTTTTCAGCAAGTTATTTCCCAAAACCCTGTGTGCCTACTTTATCTGAAAAATGGGGTTATATACCTCATAAAGTTGTAGTAAGGACTCAATGAGTTAATAAATGTAGCGTCTACAACAATACTTGGCACACAGAACTATGCTATTATCCTCCTTAGTATAAACTCCACCTCCTTCCAAAAAATCCAACTTACCTGTTACTTTGCTAAATTCTTCGAGAATCTGTTCCTTGGTTTTACTCTTAGGAATAGAGCCCACAAAAAGCCTATTGTTGGCAACCGAGATGCAGACACCAATGTGTTTTCCAGAACGAATTTCATGATTATTATACTGAAAGGGGAAAGAGTGCACATTTTTAAATTACTTATAATATCTGATTAGAAGTTGTCTATTATAGAAGACACACAAATCTCATTTTAAAAAGCAAAATTTTAACAAAATTCTAACACTCTGTGTTATCAAATACTTTCATCCTGTAAAAATAGCTTACCATAATTCTCATATAAAAGGGAAATTATAATCTGAGAGACATTAGACTTTATTGACAAAACACACTAAAAATAAGTTGATGGATTAATTTAATGTAAAAATGTTTGTTTTTTGTTTTTTTTTTTTTGAGACAGAGTCTCACTGTTGCCCAGGCTAGAGTTCCATGGCATCAGACTAGCCTACGGCAACCTCAAACTCCTGGGGTTAAGCGATCCTCCTGCCTCAGCCTCCCAAGTAGCTGGGACTATAGGCATACACCACCATGCCCGGCTAATTTTTCATATATATATATATATAAAATTTTTTTTCAGTTGTCCAGCTCATTTCTTTCTTTTTTTTTTTTTTTTAGTAGAAGACGAGGTCTCGCTCTTGCTCAAGCTGGTCTCAAACTCCTGAGTTCAAACAATCCACCCACCTCGGCCTCCCAGAGTGCTAGGATTACAGGCGTGAGCCACCATGCCCAGCCAAAATGTTTGTTAAATCCTTGAAATCTAGGAAACTTGATAAATTAGGCATCAGGTCTGTAGCAGCTTAAATTCAAAAACTGGTGACTCCACAATACCTTAACTTCTACTTAAATTCATTTTGCCAACAACCAGTTATTCTCATGCAAGGGAAACTGATCCCCAAAACAGCAAGCTTTCTGCCTTTCTGCTAACCAACACCTAAATCTATTTTTACATCTCCTCTTCCTCTTGTAAAAAAGTTGCAATAAGAAATTTTTGGCTTCAAATATTTAAGTCTAAGGCGCTCCTTTTTATTTTCAATCCAACCCTACTTTTTTGTCCCAGTTCATTATCATCAAAAGCCATGTAATAAAATTATGAAGGAGAAAGACATGGTGAAAGTATAGAAACAATTATAAAACTACAATAAAAAGTAAACTTAATTTTCAAGTAATTATATCCCACAGAATGAGATATTGTAAAGCAGAGGCAAAATGCACTATGTGAAAGTGACGAATCTATCAATCACTACTATTATTTACAAACCAAGGTTCAAAAGAAAAGTGGACTATATGGATTATGTAGTTAAAACCATCTCGAACTTTATGTTTGTAATAATGGTGGCAGCAGCTGCAATAGTTACTGATTAACCCCAACACCTGATCTATTTTATACTTAGACACACGTGGAGCCATACAAACTTTAAAACCAACTGAATTTCCATACAGCTTATATAACAGCCTCACCGCAACATAAAAGCCACTCTTCTATTATTCCCAATTCTTGCATAATAGGTATATCAGGTAGAACAGAGAGAAACATAATTCAGAAAGTAGATTCTGGCCAGGCGCAGTAGCTCACTGTTACAATCCTAGCACTCTGGCAGGATCGCTTGAGCTCAGGAGTTTGAGACCAGCCTGAACAAGAGTGAGACCCCGTTATCTACTAAAAACAGAAAAACATTAGCCAGGCACAGAGGCATGCACCTGAAGTCCCAGGTACTTGGGAGGCTGAGGCAGGAGGATTGCTTGAGCCAGGAGTTTGAGGTTGCTGTGAGCTAGGCTGATGCCATGTCACTCTAGCCTGGGCAACAGAGCAAGATTCTTGTCTCAAAAAAAAGAAAAAGTAGACTTCTCCGTGTTCCTTTCTCCATCTTCTTTGATTATCTTCAGAGAATCAAAATCAAAATTTGAACATACAGTTCAAACACCATGCCTCCAAGTTCAGAACAACTTCGTGCTTTCTACCCCACTATTGAAAAAAAATCTGTTATAGCAACAGAAAACGAAGAAAAGAAAAAAATCTCAATGGCTCCCCATCACCAGAGATAAAGTTCAAATACTTAGACATCATATAAGACCATCCTAAAACTCACACTACCTTCCCTTTCTCTCTACAGTATCTTAGCCATTTATATCAGTTTTGAAACATGTAGTTTTTTAACACTTCTAAACCTCAACTTCCCTAAAACTTCTACCATCCAAACTCCACTGCATACCTGTAAATTGAGTTCAACCATCAAATATTCTGCAATCCCTAAATCCCCTAAAGGTCAACAAAACACCCTTCCATGTTAACATCAACGAACAGTTCTCAGTTGGAATGATTCTGTCCCCAGGAAACATCTGATAGTGTCTGGAGACATCTGATATTTCTGGTTGTCACAACTTCGGAAGAGACTTGCTGTTGTTATCTAGTGGGTAGGCAGAAGCCAGAGATGCTGGTAAGCATCCTACAATTCACACAAGGCAGCCCACCATGACAAAAATTATCCAGTCTAAAATATCAGTAGTGCTAAGGTGGAGAAATCCTGCCTTATACTTTATTGTCTCACATAGCATTTATACTCTTTTTACATGTTTTTCTCCTCCATTAGATCAAGAATCTTCTAAAAGCAGAAACATTCATGTTACCTGAAAACAGCAGAGCTACAGTTGAATCCATCATTGCATGGGATTATGGACAGACAAGTAGACTACAATGCCCTATTTTACAAATAAAGTTAACCTAAGAACACCATAAATTACTTTAAAACATATACATTCCCTAGATTCTTATAAGCTAACATCAAGTAGCCATCCTTAGTGACAAACCTATGGCTTGCAAGTTGGTCATCTAGTCTATAACTAGGAGCTGACAAAAACAATTAACATTTCAGAAAAAGAAGGGAAGGAAATACAATGTGTTTAAAAGGAAAAGTTATTTTTTGAGGGTGATGATTTGGTATGATTTTATTTTCTTTTTGGTATTTTTATTTCCCCAATCTAAGAACGGTGCTATTCACTGTAAGAAAACATATTATTTTTTAAAAACTTCTACAAAAACTAGAATTCTTATACACCAAGAAAATATAGTTGAGAGCAACCAAAATCCTCACAAGAAATCTAGAAGGGAAATATAAAAGAGAATGGGAAAATTCCATCAAGGCAGCAATAATCAGAGAAACATAAGATAGCTAATCTGTAATGTAGCCAACACTTCCATCAACATTAACAATGCTGCTTCAAATTAATGACTATTTCCATTATTATCTACAGAAAAACCATTTTCTTTCCAAACCATCATCACTGACCCTGCTAATCAAGGTAACCAGGTAGGGTAGGTAGAAACTGTGAAGGATGACTATAGTCTCTGACTAATATAAATAACACAAAGATTTAGCAGGATTTATAAAATAAAATGTAACTCTTTCCCACTCACATTTTAAAAATAAGAAAACCTTAAACAATTAAAGGTAAAGCAGAGAATAAACTGGATCACTAAGGAAAATAAGTCATTAAAGAAGCAAAGTAAGGAGACCCTCTGGTCATACTGTCCAAACAAAACAACCTAGAAATTAGCATTTTCTGAAGCAATGTTCCAACTATGGATGTGTATTTGAATTGCTTAATCTTTCTTGCTCTAATATCATTCTATCACCTTAAATTCAAAAAGAAACACTTCTCATCCTGGCAGGTGTAATAGTGAGTTAGATGGTAAAAGGGCAATACAAAAACAAATCTAAACCTTAATAGAGTTTCTAATTTAATACCCTAACTCAAGACACTATATAGTATCAAAACTGAACAAAAAAGTATGTGTTTCCTACTTTAGAAGGGTGGGCCCTGGACCTTAGAAGCTGGTTTTAAAAATCTAGCTTTCAGGCTCAGTATCACAGTGAAGTAGACCAAATAAAAAATGATGAATTTTGATTATTAATCAATGCAGTTTCAGTATTTAAGAACACCAAAACAGGAGTGGTACAGTGTGGAACATTCCTGTCACTTAGGCTCAAACTTTTAAGTCACTTTTTCCTTCCCTCATAGTCACCAAATTCCCAGAAATTTATCAATCTCAGATTTGGCATCTAACCTAGAAGTGTTGCTCAGTCCTAACTCTTCTCAGAAAAGCCACTACCTCCCACCAAGCCTGTCCACTTTCATTCTAAATATTAAAAAGTCTTCTTGGCCGGGCGCGGTGGCTCACGCCTGTAATCCTAGCACTCTGGGAGGCCGAGGCGGGTGGATCGCTCAAGGTCAGGAGTTCGAAACCAGCCTGAGCAAGAGTGAGACCCCCTCTCTAATAAAAATAGAAAGAAATTAATTGGCCAACTAAAAATATATAGAAAAAATTAGCCAGGCATGGTGGCGCATGCCTGTAGTCCCAGCTACTCGGGAGGCTGAGGCAGAAGGATTGCTTGAGGCCAGGAGTTTGAGGTTGCTGTGAGCTAGGCTGCCGCCACAGCACTCACTCTAGCCTGGGCAACAGAGTGAGACTCTGTCTCAAAACATAAATAAATAAATAAATAAATAAATAAATAAATAATAAAAAGTCTTCTTTACATTGAGCCAAAATCCACTTTCCCAAAAATTCTACAATAAATCTATTTCTTCCTCCAAAGGATAATACTTCACATACCTCCACACACACTTCTGTATGCTTGGTTAATCATTCCTTCCCTTATAATAGCAAACTAAAGTGCCTCCAAGAGATACTGACGCTAAAGAATGACATCCATAACACAATATTGTAAATGCAGACTGAGATTACAGAACCCAGAATAAATCGGACATGTTACTAATTTTCCACTTCTAGACACCATACCTCTATTACATGTTTTCCATGTTACCTTAGCTTACTTGTTAAATTAGTTTTGTATAGAGCTTGACTTTTGCTATATGTGAACTGTATTTCCCAGGCTATCAAAATTTTTTCCAATCCTGATTTTGTCATACAAGGCAGTAATCACTGCATGCATATTCAAGTCACCAAACATTTCATGAACAGTACAACTATGTCCTCATTTAAGTCACTGAAAAAAGCTAGAACAGAACCTACAACACAACACTAGTGGCCTATCATTTCTCTCTTCAAAATCTTTGACCTATTGATGCCACCCTCCTCCTGACCTTTGTCCTCTTCATCCAAACATCCTTCATCATTCAACCATTTACATCATGCCACCCACAACAAGGCTCAAAACTTTAATTGCACTAGGCAGCTTACTTAACCCAGCAGTTATGAACTATACTTTCTGGCATTGACCTTATACAAGTTGTATTTCCTACTTATTTCAACACTGCTTTAACCAGATTCACCTGTTTCCTTCACTGTTCTGCTCAAACCTCTTTATTACAAGATGTTCTGACAACCCTAACCCAAAGCAATCTCCCTTCATCCCTTCTTTATCCTTTGCACAATTTGCTTCCACTTTAATTGTAATTACCCTCTTTCATGTCCAATAAACTCTCTAAAGTCAAGAACATATACATCTGTGATAAAACTTTTTATGTTTAACACACCAAATATTTGCTAAATTGCTACTAAAATATTTCATGGACCTACTTTGTCAGCTGCATTCATCAAAATGGTTGTACAAACATTATGGTGGTGTACGCAACCAATATGGTGAATAAAACCACCATAACTATCAAAATCTTAACTTTTAATCTGCACATAGAGATCTCATCTATTCCAGTGTAACATAGGCACTATTAGCATTTTCAGCAGGATATTTCCATTATAAAAGACTATCATGGCATTGCAGTACCACTGGCCCTGGGCTCCAATTCCAGCAGCACAGCACACAAATACATACTTGCCTACCCTTCTTCCTGTCTTTATGACAACCAGAAACACATGTACTTCCCAACATCTTCTGCGGGGTGAGACAGGAAAGCATCACCCATTAATCTACTCTAATCCTTACAATTCAAGGTAGCACAGAATAATTGCAGGTGGAGGCTAAAAAACCTTTAAACAGGAAAACAGCCCATCAACTATAAAGGCATATCATAAATTCTTGTGTCATAAATGATGTTAAACGGCAATGGTGAGCCAGTCAGGTTACTTATCCAACACCTACTATATAGTGGGAGCACTGTTTTAAACATTAGGGATAGAAGGGAAAATGTGCTTATATTTTGATAGGGAAAACCTTTTTACAAAGTCAAAAAATTCAAGTCCATCTAAGCAAAATCTATTTTATCATGTTCAGGATACTGTGATGAGGTAATAGGGTAGTAATATTTCCTCAAAGCCAGGAAAGGCCCTCTAAAACCTGATTGGTAAGTACAACTGGGCTGCTTCCAAAGTGTACGAAAGCAGAACAGAAGGCGGCCTTGTGATAGAAATGGCCATGGCTTATTTGGAGGACAAAAAAAGGCGGCAAAGTATGGCTGGAAAGGTAATGAAGGGGAAAGTGGGGGAAAGAGGTAAGCAGGAACTTGACTGGATAGGGTTGTGTTTGGAAGTCATTTTTCGGCACAGGAATGTTGTGATCTAATCTATCCTGTCAAAACGTAAAGGGCAATTGAAGGCAATGAAACTCTTTAGGTTCCTTCACACTAGTCTAAATGGTACAAAAATGGTAACTTAGACCTGAGTGGTAGCAGTGAAGACAGTAAAGCATTAGATGCCAAAAATATTTTGGCAAGAGACATGAGTTACTTCCTGAACTCCTTTTAACACTACCTAAACCACTACATAATTTAAAGAATCAGGCTACTTTGTGGCATAACTTGTCCTGCTGGCATAAATTGTTATGTCTAGTCGACAATAGGCACTCCAGCTAAAGAAACCTGGCATCAAACCAAGGCTGTGTGGTGTTTAGCTGTATGGCCTCAAGCAAGTCACCCAGCCTATTTACTCTTCTTACAGAATGAAGATAATTCCACTTACCTGGAAGAAAGAGTTGAGGTGCAATTTAGAGATAATAATGCAGCATTTTAGCAAAGCTACTGTCCCTCAACAAGCACTCTAGTGGTAGCTACTAATCACCTTTTCACAAGTTTAGATCTTGCTTCACTAGCTAGATTATCATCATTTAGGGACTAAATTTTTTTATTCCCCAAAATACAAGGTAGATGTTGGCTGAAATCAGTCATTTAAGAAATTTGCAGTTCAGCTATTAACATCAATTAACCTATTTTTATAAGTAATCCACATGCAAATTTAAAATCTACAATAGTTTTTAATCTATTACAGAACTCATTGCTGCATCACTATCAAAAAATAAAGCCACATCCTTTGACAACTCAGCTGGTAGATCAGAGGATTAAAGATTAGAGAAAAAATAAGGCCAAATTTCGGCCTAAGATATTCCTCAAGATATTCAAAGAAAAAAAGCAAAAAGAACAGGTGCTTCAATCTTGTCTGATTATTGTAAATAATGGAAAGGAAAGCACTGTCCCAACATTTAGTTACATATAAATAGAATGACACTTCAATTATATAAAATTCACCTTGGATAGAGTTGTAACTCAAGTAGAATTTCAAGATATGACACAAGTAGCAATAGTTTCCAAAGTATGCTCCCGTAAGGAATATATCTAGGAAAAGGGTACTGATTTCCACGAAAACATACAAAAGGAGCAAAAAACATCCAAATCAATTTAAGTTTTGTATTTTTCTAGAATGCTCTAATTACTTCATTTCCTCTAAAATCTAGTCCTTTCTATTGTTGTATTAAGGCAAGTCTCCCAAATCCTAACCACAGTAAAGCATTCTTTAAAAAAAGCAAATGATGACATGTTCAATTCATCCCAGTGGATATATACCACCTACCACTAGAAATATATTTTAAAAGGTACCAAAATGCAATGACTCCTGTTATCACATAGTAAAAAATAATCACGCCCCCAGATAAGCACTCAAAGCACAACAGAGAAACCCAGAAAGAAATGTAAAAAGGTTTAAGGGTTAGTTCCTAGACCAATCAAAAAGGCTGCTTGGTTGTCTATGGAAGTTTCTGCATTGTAGTAAAAAACTATATAAATAAGACTATATTCTAAGCAGCCTATAGAAATGCAATTTTGTTAAGCCAAGGCAATTGTCCAAACTGAAATATTTCAGTGTCTACTTACTGACACTCAGAATCATGTCACTACTGGATTAATGTCCATCTTCCTCTAATGATGTTTCTTTAAGATTTCTGGAAATCCTCTAAAAGTTAAGTTCGAGTGATCACCTCCCAAAATCAGTATATTCTGCTGGCAAGAATTAAGTACCCTACAATGTCAGTTTAATGATCCTCTCAAAATGTTAAAAAATAGGCCTGACATCACTAGTAAATTCTTTACACTGGTCCCTCAGTATACGCAGGGGATTGGTGCCAAGATCTCATGCCAAAACCCATGGATGCTCAAGTCACTTATACAAAATGCCATAGTATCTGCATATAACCTACACACATCCTCATATACTGTTGTATTATTTTTCATTGGGTTTTTTGGGACCATTTCTATTCTGCAATTAGTTGAATCTGTGGATACAGAACCCTTGGATATGGAGGGCCCACTGTATTAGCTTTTTGTAGTAAGACAACTCATTGTTTTTTTCATTCTGCACTTTCACTCACTGTTACTTTATTGCTGCCTGGCAAAAATGTTCTATTCTTGTACAGGAGATTAAACTGGATGATTTCTAAAGTACGTCTTTCTTTCTGGAGCTCTAAAAAGTCCTTCACTTGAACTGCTGAAACTAAAATTTGACAGCTCAAAGGTTACCAGTGTATGGCTCCCTACAGAACTATATCCCCTATAAAATAGGAAGCAGTTTTTAAGGAGAGAAAACTCAGCAAAAATTTAAAAAAGAAATATCTAAACTCCTGCATTCTTTTTAAAGATATCTGCATTCTTTCAAGTAACATACTTTTCTAATGTTAAACCTCCACCATATTCAATTATGCACACCAGTGAAAGTATTCAAGCAACACAGAGCAGAAAAACACGCTAGTTTTTTTTTTTTCTCTTTAAAGTTTTCCTTCAATTGATGTATTTGATGGTATAGGAAGAGGGAAAAAAAACAGGAAAGAAAACAGTCTGAAGATTTTATGTTTGCTTAGAAATTACCAACAAAATACATAAGGCATAAGGAAAATTTAACAAATATCTGCCATAGAGAGCTATCCTGTACAAAAGTTCCTCCCCCTGGGTGCATTTCTTGAGACATTCAGTAAGTTTAAATTAACCTCAGCTCTTCAACTATAAAATGCAGAAGCCACTTTAGTCACAGAATTTAATGTGTTGGAAGCCATAATTTGAAACATCAAAAAAAACTTTTAAAAGTTGGTCATCATGCAATGTTTGCTATTAAAAAAAATCTAATTATCTGATATTTTAAAATCGACTACTGCCACTCACCACAAAATCTTGTTTCATCAACTAGAAATTTATCAAAATGTCTTTGTGAATTACTTTAGAAAAAGGGAAGGCCCAAGTGTGGCCAGGAACTATGGGAGTCCTATCAGTTACTTGCTTACATTTTCACATTCCTATAAATTTAAACAAAAAATCACTAAACCAGATGTTTATCTACCATACTACCTTAAGATCCTGAGTCCTATCAACTACACAAAAAATACTATTATAAAGCTTACACAGAGAATGTGAAAAATATTGCCTAATCAGCACTTCAAAAAACATTTGGTAAACTCTTAGACACAAAAACAACATGGCCTTAAAGATAATGAATGTGAACACTGAAGGGGGAAAAAATACTTACCAGTTTAACAGCCTCCTGAGCTGCTTCTTTTGTACAAAAAGTGACAAACGCATAACCTCTATTGAGACCAGTGAGTGGATCCATCATTAGACGTAGATCCCATATAGGTCCAGCTTTCTCAAACAATGGAACAAGTTCATCCTCAAATAGATCTCTTGGGATCTTCCCCACAAATATCTGTAAATTAAATATTAAGTAAAAACCATGGAGAATTTCTTTAGGAAACCAGATACCTTTGCTTTTACTACAAAAGATACAAGTTTTTAGTTTCTTTACCTCAGTGCCAACAGAAGGCTGCTGACCTGAATAAACGGAATCTGGAGGTGGTCCCCCATACTTCCTCTGTCCAGTGGTCACATCAAGTGTGTAGCCTGTTCTTTCCAAGAGTGCCTTAAAAAGTTCAAATATCATTAATACATTTAAATCACAAGACCACACCCATGACTTAACAGTTAAAATTAACCTTGTTCAAATCTTTCCAATCATCCTGGCAATATTCCCCCATAAACAGGTTTCTATTGTCTATTTTAGAATTTCCCCTTCAATGTATGCTTTTAAACCCCTAACCCACTGTCAAAAGATCCTGTTCACATTATTTTCTAGTCTCCACAGGAAATATTAATCCATCAACAACTTTCAAGCCAGGGTGTATCTACTCTGCTAATACTGCCTAAAACATGATTATACCTAATTTGGCATGATCTCATTCCTTACCCAACAAATTCCCTGTACCCCAATCCCATTCCTAGGTGCACACTGCCATTCTGGGCATTCTGTCAAGTCTTTGAAGAAATTACGCTCCCCAAACCAAGTCTAAAAACTTGGGAGCTACAGAAAAAATAACCTTATCTGACATTAAAGTGCCATGTTTCACAAAATAGCATGGGTCATTTAGAAAAAATAAAAGCCGAAATGACTTTAAAAACTTTATGGAACTGCAACAATGTGATATAACGTCAACACTTTATCGCCCCAAAAGTGAACTGTTAAAATTTACAGAACTCATATTTACTCCGAGTATCAGGAGTTTCTCTTCATCTACTATAATCAAAAGTACTAGAAAGAAGTAGTCCACCATGAACCTGAGGAAAATTATTCCCCTTCTCCACTATCTCAATCACAAAGCACAAAACCAGTTTTTTTAAACAACAAAACCAATCTATCAGCTAATAAAATTCTGAAATAAAAACAGACTTAATGCTAGCCACATAAAAATTATCAAAATGCTGTTAAATGATTTAGGGTTACCTCTGTCTCTGAAAATGACTAGACAGATTTTCTTACATTTTCAACTCAAAGAACATTAAATATTAATGAAAAATAAAATTCATAAAAACTTTATTCCTAAACTTTCTAACAAAAAGGTTCACAAGACAATTCTTTGTTATATATTACACCCAAATATGATTGCTTAATGATGCAACACTGGGTAAGAAAACTAAAACTCAAAACTATGAGTATCACATAAACTAAACCATTAAATGGCTCATCTTTCATTTTTCTCATATGTAATCCCCATGCTATAAAGGAGTTATGCTTTTTTTTACCTTCATCTTTATATGACCCAAATAATACCTTTCATCAATCTATAAAAACAAAAAGGAAAAACTTACTTCCCCTCAAACATTCTATACAAATGTCCCTATACCTTCTTGCCACAATTTAAGTCTAACAATTTAAGCCACCCCCTTCCAAAGATACAACTGAAAGTCACACAAACTATTATAAAGTTTGTAACATTTTAAATTCTAAGTCCCAAATGTAGATTTAATTACAACTGACATAATTACAGTGGAGGCAACTATACCCCATTTTCAAGACAAAACTAGATTAACAGTTCAAATTCAATGCCCTCACAGCTAGACCTGTGAAAGCCTCAAATTCATGGTTGACATTAACAGCTAACTCCATATTCCAATCTCCTCCATATTCTACAAGTCCCTCTTCCCATATCATCAAAACACCCAACGCCCAACGCCTATACCCTTCTTAATAACTGATTTTCTTAAACCATAACCTCTGGCTCAAGAGCACTGCCACATTATAAAGTGCACCAGGTTAAACACATATGATCACTCATGCCTCTATAACTTAGGCTATGTAAAAAAAGGAAAAAAAAAATGATCGCCATATTTTCTATGAACTAATACAAATATCAAAACCTAGCTTAATTTGAGGCCATTTTTCCATACAACCCTAAAACAAACCAAAAAAAGCCTTTTACTCCCAGCCTCAGCTTCCTCATTTACATTTTCACACTAAACAATCTTATTGTTAAAAGATGATTTTTAACCTTAATAACCCATACTAATGGAAGAGGAGGGCAACAGTGTTATTAACATTCTAAATTCACCGGGGTTTGAGACTCCTAAGATAAACAGACAGCTGCTAAATGTACACTCTCCACCAGTATGAGGTGAAATGATTCCCTCCTAGTCTAGCTTGATCATCAGTAATATGGACTTACAGCTTTTCAAAAAGTATCTAAAAATATGAGTGTTTCTTTAAATCTTTTATTGGGAATATCAACAGCACAGAATTTAAACATCAGTAGCTGAGTAACATGATAAACTTAAAAAGTGAACCATTTTAGAAACAAATAGTTAAAGGTGGGAAACTTCTCAAAAAATAATGAGTAATAGTTATAAATTACCTCAACATCTTAAAAACAGATACATCCCTTTCACATTCAAGCAATATTTACCAAAGTTAGAATAATTAAAAGGTCTTTAAAACTACGTTTTTAAAGACATACCTTAATTTTTGCCTCATCTGGTCCTTTACTGGAGTCTGCTACTTTGGTCCCCTGTTTTTCTCTCTGCCTATAAGTCTTCATGACTCCACATAAAAAGGCACTTTTGTTCTGCCAAAAAAAAAAAAAATTCCATTCATATTTAACAGTGATCATATCTGCATTAATAAAACTTAATAGAGCATATCAAAACTACTCAAATTTAATTCTTTTCACACTGACATTAAATTAACATTACCTGAACATGAGAGAGATCACTGTCCTTAAACTGTTGAAGAACTGCCAATGCACCGTCTTCATTGAATTCTTTTAAAGCTTCGATAGCTCTTTCATCTAAATCACTATGTGCAACTAGCCCTGGAAAAGAGAAAACTTAGTTTTATCAACTTTTAATATTTTGGAAAAGATTTTTTAGTGAAGACTATGATGGCAATCCAAGTACATGTGTGCCTGTACAATTCTACTCCCCTTATCTACCTACATATTTGAAAAAACACACACTTTAGCCATTTTGAACTGCATTCTGAACTAAAGAAGCCCTCTCAACCACACTTAAAATGAGCCAACTTCTTTTACATCTTGTTTTGTGTCCAAGTCAGATAGTTCTGAACACTACGATATTTCTACAGTAAACATACAAGCTCACAAATCCCAAAAACCAACAAAATACCAAGCATGACAAATGAACCTCTACTCAATTTCAGTACCACTAGAAAAAGCAACAGCCACACCAAAAAGACAAGAAAACAAGTCTACAGTTACCAAGTTATTTAACAAGAATCCTACTATAAAAATACTCAAAAAAGTCACATGGCCTGCTCCCAACATTTAGCAGCTGTTGCTACTGTCATATACGTATCCATCAGGACTTCCAGCCAGCTAGCCTGTAGCTCTTAACCCTCCCTTATTCCCTCCCTCTATACATCTTAACCTCTAGTTCACACCTAAATTAACCAACTGTCACAACAAGGCAAAACTCCAGTTCCCACATATTGGAAACCACAAAAAGTTGCTATTTTAGCTCAAAGCCAGAAATCCAATAGAAAAATTTCATAATGTAATTTTGCAAGTGTTAGTTCTTACCTGCAACGTAAATTTCATCTAGTTTTTCAGCAACTTTCTGTGGTAAACCAGCATCAAGCAATGTCTGAAAATTTTCTGAATGGATAACTGCAGAAGTAGTATCCATGGGCTCTTCAGTACCATTTCCATTAACATGTTCTGTAGCCATGTTTCCAGAGATCTGTTCAAACGCAATAAGCAAAATTAAACTAGGATCTTCAAAAAGAATAGAGGACAATATGAGAGCCCCAATCTTTACTTTCTCTACCATTTACTACACCAGCCAGCCTGCGCCTCTCTTTAAAGAAGCCTTAAAGTCACCATCGCCTGACAAGCCTAATTTGGAGCGCAGGGCACAGAAGGACCGATTCACTATATTCTTCCTTAGTACCACCCCTGAATCACCTGCTAACACTCCCTAAGAAAAACCATGTTACAAATAAAGCCCAATCAGCACGAGGACGAGCCAGCGTGCCACATGCAGCTGTGCCCATACAGAGAACGAGGTGTGTGTGGAGAAAGCAAAGCTGGGCTCATCCCTCTCAAAGGTAAACCCCCAAAGTGCGCGCTTTTCCCGCCTGCCGCTTATAGATCAGTAACAACAGCCAGCGAAGAACAAAGCGCTCACACAAGCCACCTTCCCACCACCCAATTTCTCCACCCTTCACCCCCGCACCCCAAAGCCCGCCCCCGACTCCGCACCCAGAGCAGCAGCCTCACCACTGCGGCCGCCAGGAGCCCATTAGAAACACGTGCTCTGTGCCTTCCAATGTCCTACAACTTCCTTCAACGGAAACCCACCGAGTCCCAGGCCAAGACCATCACCGGCTCCTAACATCAACCCGAAGCCGCGGTCGGAGCCCCAGAAAGCTGCAGTAGCACAATCTCGCTCCTCAACACCGAGGCCGCGGCGGCGCCAGGCCACAGGCTTTCCCCGCCCCCCAGCGCCGCCGTCTCCGCCGTGACACATGGCTCTCCGTCTCGGGCGCTACCCGAACGCCGGCGACCCCCGGCCGCCCGCCCAGCCGAGACGTGACCCGTGGCGCGCGGTGCAAGCCCCCACCCTCGCCCCTCGGTGCAGTGACTGCGGTGCCGGGGCTGGCAACCCGGCGGCGTGCAGGCGTTCCACGAACAGCCCAACACCCGCGGGACGCCGAGCACCGCCCAAACCCGCTGCACGGCTGCGGGACGGGACCTGCTCCTCTCCGCCCACTCCCGCGCCGCGGCGACGGCCACGACAGCACCAACTCAGCTGCCGCGAGCGGTCCGTGCGGGCCACGGGGCGGCCGAGGCGCCTCCTCCCGGAGCGCCGCAGACAAAGCCCGAACGGCGGCAGCACATGGAGAGAAGAAAGTGGCGGTGCGTCCCGCGGCCTACTTCCAGGCAGCCCCAGTCAACGTGCTCCTCTCCCCCTTGGAATCCATTTTCCAGAAAAGCCGGTTTCTCCCCGCGCCACCCTCCCCCAGCTCACTCCACAATGTCATGGAGCTCCCCTCCCAGACCCAGGTTCTGGCGGTCGTTACCTCCCCGTTGGGCCGAGGCGGAGGAATCCTGTCCGAGGGGATCGGGTTGCGGGAAACGCGTGCTCGCTGCTCCCTATGTCCGGCGCGAGTGGAGCTGTTGTAAAATGGCGGCCGAAGCTCACGCCGCTGGCAGCAAACCCGATCCAGTTCCACTCGCCTCCGAGCGCGCTCCCGGTGCGCGCGCGCGCCCCCGCGTGCCCCCCCCCTTTCCCTTCCCTTCCCTCCCCTCCCTCGCGCGTCCGCTTCACTCACTCACTCTCCCTCAGTCCCTGCCCTCCTCCAGCTCCTCCTTCTCCCCCTACCACCTCCACCACCACCAGCCTCTGTCCGCCACCTTCTCTCGGCCCTTCGTCTTCCCCTTCCTGCTCCTTTCCTCCACCACTCCCACTCCCGTCCGCGGTCGCTCAAGCACGAGTGGCCGCCTTTCCCCTCCTGGCTCGCACACTCCCTCCCTCGCTCGCTCTCTCGGCCCCGTCCCCCTGTCCCTGCCGAGTCGGCTGCTCTCTTTCTCTCTCCCGCGCTGACGTGACGACGTAGCCGACGCCTCGAGACGCGCGCTCGCGGGCTCCGCCCCCACGCCCCGCCGCCTTCCGCGCTCCTCACCCCGGGGGGCGCGAGACCCCGCCCTTCCGCTCGGGCAGCGGCGGAGGGGCCGAGAGTGAATGAAAGGCCCGCCCCTTCCCCTCCCGACACTCCCCCTCCCGCTCCCCTCCAGGCGGGGCGGGCCGGCTCAGCGTGTCCCACTCGTTCTCCTTTGTCAGGAGACTGGCATCTCCCCACCCCGCCCCACCCCTGCCGAACTCCCGCCCGCCCCACCCCCGCCCCGTCCGGGGCTGGCGGGGCAGGAGGCGGTGGGCGCGGAACGCGACCGCAGTTTCCCGCAGGGCACCCACCGGTCCGTGCGCGCCCGGCCCCCGCCCCCGGCTCCGCCGCCGCGTAGCTGTTCCAGGCGGAGTCCACGCAGCCGCCGCCCCGCGCTCTCCTCCTCGGGAAGCTGCAGGCGCACGTGTCCCCTGGGGCGGGGCGAGGCAGACAATGGGGCCGCGGGGGAGGGGAGCGGCGCGGAACCTTGCGGACTCGGGGTCCGCCCGGCAGGTGGTACTCGAATGCGAGAGTCGCCCCGGGGAGACTCGGTTTCTCTAGCTGGGCAGTGGGGCCACCCGGGGCCCTGCAGCCGGGCGGCTCCTCTTTCAGGGGAACCTTGGGCGAAGGGAGGGGCGCCCCAAGCTTGGAAGAGGAGACCCCAGCTGCTGCTGAAGGGGGAACGGGGCTAGCTCCAGTGGGGCGAAGAGCGGCACCCGCCGTGGGATGATATGAAGACCAGATTTGGAAGCGAAACCTCCCGGTGGTGAAGGGTTGTGCAATACTCCGTTTCAGTCCCTGGCCTTTCAAGCAGTTAAGGGCTTCCTTCTGGCACAATTTGAGCAACTTGAAACAGCACAAAGCTGTGTGGTTAAGACAACTTTGAGGAGAATAGCTGTGTTTCTTTTCAAAATTTTTGGCAACTAAATCTTATATGAAGTGACATTTCCTTTGTAACCGTTTACTAGGTACAAGAAAGACAAGACAAAGGCATTTGAATTTCAGACGCGATATGGATACTAATTTTATCTGGTGCAGCTGTAATGAAAAATAGTAAGAATGTCCTTTTGATTTAAAAGCTTATTTTAAAGAGTTCAGTGGTTCCCCAAAGGAGCTCTTTGCTATGGTAACAAATCGGTGGTTTGAAGAAAAGTTAGATGAGCACTCTTCAAAGTGTACAGAGGCACATAAAATACCAAATTATTTTCGTAGGTACTCAAATCAAATACTTCTTGGCCAAAGAACTAGCCACCCTGTTTAGTAAGAATCTGAGATCTCCGCTACCCGAAATTCCTAATATCAGACCTACCTGCTGTAGTATTTAGCTAATTCAGCAATAGAGTTTTTTGTTGAAAATCCAAAGGTCGTGGTTAATGATATGAATAACCAAAATGTTTAATAGAAAAATACAATAAAAGTAATACTATCGATTAAACAAAGTGAAAATAATGGGTCTGAAATATACGACGCTTTTTATTTAGACCTTCCTGGTATCAGTTTTTTTGTGGTTGGTGAGGCAAGAGTCTTGCTATGTCACCCAGGCTAGAGTGCCATGGTGTCAGCCTAGCTCTCAGCAACCTCAAACTCCTGGGCTCAAGCCATCTTCCTGCCTCAGCCTCCCCAGTAGCTGGGACTACAGGCACCACCATGCCCGGCTAATTTTTCTATTTTTAATAGAGATGGGGTCTCACTCTTGCTCTGGCTGGTCTCAAAGCACCTCCACCTGTCAGAGTTCTGGATTTACAGGTGTAAGCCACCGCGCATGGCCTCAGAGTTCTTTTAGAAACTGTCTCTACCTAGGCAATGTCAAAGACTCCCACATTAAATCTCTGGCTCTTTTCTGACCCCTAATTCCTTTTTCTAACCATGCCCTAGACCTATATGTGGGCTTTCTGACACTCCAAATCAGCATTTCAAGAAACTGAACATATGATCTTCCCCCCAATCTTCCATCTCCAGAGTTCCCATTTCTATGAATATCACCCACTGTGCATCCCTGGAAATGAGCAAATCATTCAGGATACTTCCTTCTCCCCACCGCCATATCAGCTAATCAAGCCCTGTCAATTCTGTCTCCCAAATACATCTTTACTTCTCTCTGTGTTGCAACCACCTAGGGAAAGCCACTACCAATACTCATGATTCATCCACTCTTGCAGCTCTCCTAACCAATTCAAAGCCCAAATCAGTGTCTCCTCCCTCTTCCCTCTCTTCCTTTCTCTGTCTCTCTCGCTCTCTCTTTAATTGTAAATAAGATGCTAAAGCAGTGACTTGCACCTGTAATCCCCACTACTCAGGAGGATTGCTTCAGGCCAAGAGTTTGAGACCAGGCCTAGGCAACATAGCCAGAACCACTGCCCCTATCTCTTAAGATTAATTAATTTTAAAAAGAAATCCTATGGTGAATGTGCTTAAAACCCTATGTTAGCTTCCCATTACACTTAGAACAATGGCCAGAATCCTTAACTAGATCAACAAAGCCCTCCAAGATCTGTCCTACCTGTCTCCTAAGTTTCATCTTAGCCACCCTCTTGGCTTCTGCCGACTTTCCCTTGATTCTGGCAGTATACTCACACTGAGGACCTGGACAGAGAAGTGACTGATGTAAAGAGCAGGACTGAGTAAAAACTCATCAGTCATGCTCACCATTGGATGCCTTTTTGAATGAAAAAACAGTTTAATTTTCCTCCTGACCTTCACAACTTCTTATTCTGGGCTTGACTCCAAGAACTGCTATTATTACTGAAACAAGGGAATTCCTAATAATACTTTAAACAAACAAACAACAACAACAAAAAACCTAACCTAGTAAAGCAATTGATTAACTTGGTATGATAGATACACTGGGTTAGATTGAAATGTATATGAAAGCTCTGGCATAAGAAAGTGCTCAATAAGTATGTGTCTTTATTTCCCTGAATCCTCTTTATGTATCTAGCACAGGATTTGATGCTTAGTAAACATTTGCTGAATTAAACCAAAGGATAATAGGCTGAGACCCAGACAACCTTCTAATCCCAGATCTAAGCCCTGGATAGTGTGGGCTTGGACAAATCATTTCATGCCTCAGAGTCTCCATTTCCTTATCTATAAAAGAGGTGTATTGGAAAATGATTTTTGAGATTTCTTCTAGCTCATACATTTTATAATGTATTTTAAAATTTCCCAAAGTCTTTCTCTAGTCTCTCAATGCTTAAAAATATTCAGATGTCCTATTTCTCCTATTAAGATCTTCCCCATTTGAATCTCAACTTCCCTTTACAGCAAAATAGCCTGGTAGTCCCCTTATATGGACCCTTGTCCGAAACAAAAATAACAGCAATAGTAATAACAACAAAGATCAATAATATCTGACTTTAAATATCAACCCCAAGAAAAATAACAAAAAATAAATTAAATAAATTATCAACCCCAGCATGTATGTGGAAAAATCAACACACATACACTGTTCACAAGAGGATAACTTGATACAATTTTTTAGAAGATAATTCAGATATAGTATTTACTGCAGTGTTTTTGTTATATATGTATAATGTATATATTATATACAATAAATATGTATAAAATAACGTGTAAAAAAGTTATTCATTTCTTTCATTTCTGTCTTTTCATCTAAGTAGCCTTTGAAATAGAAGATGCAGACCTATTGAGTTGGTAACTAATGAAAAGGAAGCATATAGGCAGGCCTGTTTGGATTTTTTACTTTTCCAAAATTTTTCCACCTATTCAATGCCACACTATTAAAAAAAATCATATTCTCTTCTTTTCTGCATTTTCTAAACTTTCTGCTACAAATATTAATTTTATAATGGGAGGCCACTACAATTCATATGGGAAAAATCTACAGCACATCATCATTCTTGCCATAGAACCATAAAAACCTGAAGTTGAAAGAGACTGTGGAAGTCATTCAATCCAATCTTTCTGGTAATCAAGAAAATGTTTACAGCCAGGTGCAGTGGCTCAGTCCTGTAATCCTAGCACTCTGGGAAGCTAAGATGGGTGGAATTGCTTGAGCTCAGAAGTTCGAGACCAGCCTGAGCAAGAGCAAGACCCCATCTCTACTAAAAATAGAAAAAATTGGTGAGGCATGGTGGTGTGCATTTGTAGGCTAGCTACTCAGGAGGCTGAGGCAGGAGGATCACTTGAGCTCAGGAGTCTGAGGTTTCAGTGAGCTATGATGATGCCACTGTACTCTAGCTGGGGCAACAGAGTGAGACTCTGTCTCAAAAAAAAAAAAAAAAAAGAAAGTTTTTGCAAAATGTCTCACATCTTATTTTCATGGTAACAAAAAGTCTGGTGTGTTATAATTAAAAACTACTGTTCTGAAGTTGGACATGGTGGTACACACCTGTAGTCCCAGTTTCTAGGAAGAATGAGGCAGGAGCATCACTTGAGCCCACGAGTTCAAGGCTGCAGTGAACTATAATCACACCACTGCACTCCACCCTGGGCAAAAGAGGAAGATCCCATCTCTAAAAATTAAAAGTAAAAAATTAAAAATTAAATTAAATTAAAACTTCTATTCTGAGAAATACACTGTCCAGAGAATGAAAAGACAAACCACAGAGTTGGAGAAAAAAATCTTTGCATAACACATATCTGATAAGGGACTTTTATCAAAAATATTTAAAGAACTCTTAAAATTCAACAATAAGAAAAGAAACAACTCAACTAAAAAATGGGCTAGATGCAGTGACTCACACTTGTAATCCCACCACTTTGGGAGGCTGACATGGGAGGATCACTTGAGGCCAGGAGTTCAAGACCAGCCTGGGCAATATAGCAAGACCCCCATCTCTACAAAAACCTTTAAAACACTAGCCGGGCATGGTGGCACACACCTGTAGTCCAAGTTATGTGGGAAGCTGAGGTGGGAGGATTACTTGAGCCCAGGAGTTCAAAGTTACAGTGAGCTATGATTACATCGTTGCACTCTAGCCTAGATGACAGAGCGAGACCCAGTTTCTAAAAAAATAAAACAAAACAAAAAACAGTGAGACAATAGCCAAGGTATGGAATTAACCTAAGTGTCCATCAACAAATGAATGAACAGAAAAAATGTGATATATATATATATATATACACAATGAAATACTACTCAGCCATAAAAAAGGATGAAATTCTATCATTTGCAACAACATGGATGGAACTGGAGGTCATGATGATAAGTGAAATAAGCCAGGCACAGAAAGACAAATATCACATGTTCTCACTCATAGGTGGAAGCTAAAAACGTTGATCTCATGGAGGTGGACAGTAGAATGACAGTTACCAGAGGCTGGGAAGGGTTTTTTTTGGGGGGGTGGGGGGTGGAGATGAAGAGAGGTTAGTTGATGGGTACAAACATACAATTAAATAGAAGGAATAAATTCTAGGTTTGAAGCACAGTACAGTGACTATAGTTAGCTACAATATATTGTATATTTCAAAATAACTGGAAGATTTGAAATGTTCCCGACACAAAGAAATGATAAACATTGGAGGTGATGGATATCCTAAATATCCTGATTTGATCATTGTACATTGCATGCTTGTATCAACATATCACATGTTTTCCATATATACGTACAAATATTCTGTATTAATTTAAACAAAAAACAGTGAAATACTACTATACACGTATTAGAACAGCCAAAATCCAAAACACCAACAACACTAAATGCTAATGGAGTTGTAGAGCAACAAGAACTCTCATTCATTGTTGGTGGGAAAGGAAAAAGGTACAGTCACTTTAGACAGACAGTTTGGCAGCTTCTTGCAAAACTGAACATACTCTTATCACACAATCCAGAGATCATACTCCTTTTACTCAAATAAGTTAAAAACATATGTCTACCCAAAAACCTGCACGCAGATGTTTATAGCAGCTTTATTTATACTTGCCAAAAATTGGAAGCAATCACGATGTCCTTCAATAGGTGAATGGATAAATAAACTGTGGTACACACAGAATGGAATATTATTCAGCACTAGAAAGAAAGAATCTATAAAGCCACAAAAATACATGGAAAAATCTTAAGTACATATTGCTAAGTGAAAGAAGCCTATCTAAAAAGACTACATACTCTATGATTCCAACTATATGACATTTTGGAAAAGACAAAACTATGGAGACAAAAAAAGATCAGTGCTTGCCAGGGGTTCAGGAGGAGGTACAGAGGAATGAAATAGGCAGAACGCAGGGGATTTTTAGGGCAGTAAAATTGTTCTGTGTGACACTATTATAATAGTAGATACATGTTATTAAATATTTGTCAAAATCCATATATTGGCCAGGCATGGTGGCTCACACCTGTAATCCTAGCACTCTCGGAGGCTAAGGCTGGAGGATTGCTCAAGGTCAGGAGTTCGAAACTAGCCTGAGCAAGAGTGAGACCCCGTCTCTACTAAAAATAGAAAGAAATTAATTGGTCAACTAAAAATATATAGAAAAAATCAGCCAGACATGGTGGCACATGCCTGTAGTCCCAGCTACCCGGGAGGCTGAGGCAGAAGGATCGCTTGAGTTCAGGAGTTTGAGGTTGCTTTGAGCTAGGCTGACACCACGGTACTCTAGCCCAGGCAGAGTGAGACTCTGTCTCAAAAAAAAACAACAGCAACAACAACAAAAAAACCATATAATGTCAAAACTCAAAAAAAGTGAACCCTAATGTACACTATAGACTTTAGTTAATAATAACATATCAGTATTGCCTTGTCAATTGTAACGAACATGCCAACTAATGCACTATGATAATAATAGGGAAAACTGGCGGGGGGGGAGGGTGGCGGTGGTGAGAGGATATATGGAAACTCTGTACTTTCTGCTCATTTTTTCTGTAAGCCTAAAAGCAATCTTTAAAAATTTGTTTATTAAGTTTTTTAAAAGGCTAATCTTTTACATACACTAGAAACGTTAGACATTTTTTGTATTGGTTTTAGCTTTTTTTTTTTAAAGTTAGAAGCCCAGTCTCATTTTAGCTGTTTGGCTTTTAACTTTTACAATAGAAGGTGATGGATTAAATTACAAGAAGCCACAGAGTGTATTCAAGCAACTACAAAAAGAACAGAGATTATGTAAACACAAACTCAAACAATGGTTTTATCAAAGTATTCCCACTCTACTCTGAATGGAGTTCCAGAATACGAGCAGTCTTTGCTTGTTCAGATTTTCATGATGATTCATTGCACAAAAAAAGAAAAATATTGTGATAATTCTTTCACTGAACATGTCCATCATGGTGTGTCTCAAAGCTCTTTTCAAGGGTAACTATACCCAAAGCCCCTGCTAAGGGAGTGGCAGAGGCTGTCACAGTTTTACTCTGCAGCACCCACTCATCCTTGCCTTGCCACAGCTAAGTAGACAAGCATCAGACACCAGACCATTCCTAGAGAAAAACTGAAGGTAGAGTCAATGTCATGCGAGGGAAGTGAGACCTGGGGCTATGAGAGGTCATGTCAAACTAAAATTAAAAGAGAGCAGAACTATTAAGAAGCAAAAATGAAGAGAAATCATTCATTATATCAGTCATTCCACAGATATATTTGGAGCACTAATTGTGTGCCAGGCACTAGGTGAATAAAGCAGAGATGTCTCTTACCCTTAGGGAGATCATAGCTAAGTATGAAAAACAGAGAATAAATAAGTAAAGAAAATATTTACAAAGCATGATAAAGGCAATGAAAATATGAACATATGTAATGATATAGAATAACAAGGAGGCTGGTCAAGAAAGGCTTTTCTGAATAAGGGATATTTAAACCAAGGCTTGATGGAGTAAACGAAAGAAAGCGAAGAGTGGAAGGGAGCTAGAACAACATTCTAAGCTGAGTGAATACATGTGTGAAAACCATGAGAGGGTCAAGAGCTTGGTCTTTCCTAAAAGCAAGCCAGTGGCTTGGAGCATGTTTGGTGAGGGATAAAGTGGTCCAAGATGAGTTTGGAAAAGTTGGCAGGAACCAGATTATGCAGGGCTATGCGAGTAAGTATAATAGGAAGCCACTGAGAGATTTCACATGTTTAAAATTAGTATATTTAGAAACATAATAGATATTGGAGGTTGAGGATGGAAGTGGAACAAGGTGAGGGGTAGGAGTTACTTGGTGGGAGTTACAAGGATGTTGTGGAGGAAATAGAAGTGGACATATTCAAGATGTATTTTCTTTTCCTCTAAAAATAGAGACAGGGCCTTATTATGTTGTCCAGGCTGCTCTTGAACTCCTGGGTTCAAGTGATCCTCCTACCTTACTCAGCCCCGCAAAGTGCTGGGATTACGGGCGTGAGCCACTGCTTCCGGCCCACAAGGTGTATTTTCAGCATAGTTTGCCAAGGAATTAATGATGGACTGAAAATAGGGAGTAAAGGGGCAATTGGATAGTTGTTGGTGTCACTTACTGAGTTGGAGGAGAAGGGAGAGTAACAGATTTTAAAGGTGTATCAGTTATGAATCCATCGGGGAAGCAGAACCACTGTGAGTATTATGGAATAAAGGGTTTGTTATAGGAATAAGAATTTATATGAAATGAGAGAAGCTAGGAAATTAATGGTTCAAAAGAGAGATTTGGAGAATGAGAGATAAGTCACTAACCAGCACTCCACAAGGCTGGGTGAACAAGGAGAGCTTACAGGGGAATCTGGGAAGCCAGGCATGTCCAGTTGCTAGAGTGGGACTACGATAAACAACTATATAGAAGGCTAGTCTGTGGCTGGTGGTGGGCCTGGGGTCGCTGTTGGTTAGCAGGGTTGACAGTTGGGAAAAACAGCTGGTCCAGACCAGGGGAAAGAGAGATCAAGATGAAACATAAGTTCACACATTGCATTTTGTTATGTTCCTTCAGTTAATCTAGAATTTGTTATGGTTCTTCAGTTAATCTAGAACCAAACTGTCTGAAACCATAGCAACTAGCTACATGTGGCTATTTAAATTAATTAAAATTAAATAAAATCTAAAATTCGGTTCCTCAGTCACACTAGTCACATGTCAAGTGCTCAATAGCTACATGTGGCTAGTGACTAAGGTAATGGATGGAATCAATATAGAACATTCCTTCCAATCTTTCCAGAAAGTTCTACTGGACATGTATACTTAAAATTATACCCCCTCTATTTGACTAGATGAGGTCTTTGATATAGCACAAAGTGACCAATCCCCATTTGAGATTTAACCCTTTGTAAAAATTAATTGCATTATTGTGTCTATTTCTTTATCACAGTTGATAAAATATGACATCATTGACTAGTTCTTCTCTCCCTGTGTTTGCATAGTGATTAGTGAAGAGATAAAAAGCCAACAAGGAAAGAATGAGGAAATAGAAGCGCTAGATAACTAGATAGCAGAATCCTACAAGAAGAGAAAGATAATAATCATATAGCTAATCAGGCTACCAACTTGTGTATCTGCAGTCATGCTTTTATTTTAAATATATTTTATTGTTTTTTATTATAAAAGATAATGCATGCTCCTAATGAAAACTCAACCATTATACAAACAAGTAAAGTAGGAGTAAAAATGTCTCATAACCTCAGCTCCAGAGAGTATTACTGTATAAAAATACAAATAATGTATATTTCTTCCAATTATTATCTTTCTAAATACTTATATTATTTTCATATGTTTAACAATAATGGTTTCATATCTTATATGTCATGTTTTTATTAATATAACTAACTTTTTCACCTAATATGTATACTTTGGACATATTTTCATGTCAGTATACCGTTTTTTCCTTTAAATAGTTACATAGGATTTCATTGTATAGATGTTTCAAATTTCTGTAACAAATCTATTACTGGATGAGCAATTGGATTGCTTCTAATTATTTTTTTTACCATTACAAATAATTCCATAATGATAATTCTTATTTCTGTTGAATAAGAATACTTTTTTATAAAGCTGAATTTATTCCATTTTATTTATTTTTTATTTTTACTTTAGAGGCAGTATCTCACTCTGTCACCCAGCTAGAGTGCAGTGGTGTCATCATAGCTCACTGCAGCCTTGAACTCTGGGCTTAAGTGATCCTCCTGGCTCAGCCTCCCAAGTAGCTGGGATTACAGGTACGCACCATCATGCCCACCTAATTTAAAAAAATTTTTTTTTTTAGAAACAAGGTCTTGCTATGTTGCCCAGACTGGTCTCAAATGATCCTCCCAAAGTGCTACACTATTACAGGTATTACAGGTGTGAGCCACTGCATCCCCCCAACCCCCTCTACCCTGCCAAACTCCCTGCCTAAATTTATTGTTAAATTAGCAATTTTATATAGGAGAATTTGCATGCACATAAATGAAGAATAAAACTTTTACAACATTAAATCAATGGCTAAAGTGATGCAATTGTGTGTGTATTTTTATTTTGTATAAATGTTGATTAGGGAAAAGAGTACAAATATAAACCTCAAAGTCTAAAAATGCTCAAAATCTACTATAAAACTGGAAAAGAGGTAGAGGTGATTTGGCACAAAAAGGGTAGTTACTGGGTAGAAGGAAAAAATACTGGGTAGAAGGATGGGGAGAAATAAAGCAGCTTGAAAAAGAAAGCAAATTGCTGTAGGAGACTTTCCTAGGTTAACGCTGACAGCAAATAAAATAAGGACAGACACAGTCGGTCATTTTATTAATAAGTTTAAAGTAGTATTTTATATACATGTTGAACTTGGTATCTTACAGAGAATACAACTTTTCAAGCATTTACAGAAAAATCATCTTCTAGGCTACAAAAAACCCCTCAATAAATGTTAAAAATCAAAATTGAATAGCCTAAATCTTATGAATTCAATTTAGTACCACTACAAATTAACCACAAAAGGTTAGCCAAAAACTGTGCCTTAGTTAAAATATTTAATTTGATTTTTTAAACTTAAAATTAATTCTCTTGAATATATTTTGGATTAAAGAAAAAAGATCAAAATAAATTACAATAAACATATATTTAGGCTGATTACCAAACAGCTGAGTATTAAAATCAATATTTATTCAGGTCAAGACCAAGGCCAAAGATAAGTATCATAATCATAGAATGAACTTCTGAAACACAAAAATGAACCTGATATTTTATTTTTAAATTTAATTGTTGTTACAATTCTCCTATCAAATTATAAATGCTTGACACCAGCAAAGAGGAACAAAAATGTCTTGGCATTGTCATCTGCTAGATTGCTCCTTCAGACCCTCTACTGCACCTGTGCCTCGCTAAACAGATGTTCATTCTCCACTAAGGCCTATGGAGAAGGAGATACTTTCTGAGCACTCTACCGTTTTTTTCTTTTCTTCATACTCTTTATAACATCTGTATTAAAGATGATTTACCATGGATTTTTATGCATAATTTTGAAATTTTTCCTCCTAAGTAAGATTTGGTAGTGGCAAATTTGACATTCTCCTTTTATGTTATTCTTAGAAGATGTAAATAATTTCCCAAAAGCTCTTTTTCCTATAAGACTCAAGGACTAAGTGGAATCAAATTAAACATACCTATAAAAGGTTATTTACTTTAATGTTATGAATGGGAATACATAAATAACAATTACTATATAATCTCATTCCAATTATTCTGTCTCATATTATTTAAATTTCAATAATATTTGTTGACTAAAAAAGGATATAACCTTCTTCCTAAAGAATTCAGTCTCATAAATAGCTAATGCAGTCTACTAATAATTGTAATGACTTCAGTTTTTTATTTATCTTATAATTATTCAATGATTAATAATAGTCTTCAGAATTGTGATTAATTATTGCAATATTACACTCTTATCCTTCAACTGACTGACCAAATGTCAATATTTAAGACATATCAAAAAGGTCTTTTTTTTAACTACAGATAACAACTAGAATCCTTATCCTATATTCAGATATTAAAAATATATCCATAGAGCCAGGTGCAGTGGCTGGAACCTGTAATCCCAGCTACTTGGGAGGCTGAGATAGGAAGATTGCTTGAGCCCAGGAGTTCAAGGCTGCAGTGAGCTATGATGTTCCACTGCAGTCCAACATGGGTGACAGAGCAAGACTCTGTCTCTAAAATATATGTATAATATGCACACCCACGCATGCATATATATATATATACATACCCAAATGACAAGTCTTGTTCATGTTGCTCATGTTGTACTTACTCTGATTAAAGATGATGATAATGTACATGCCCATGGTCCCCAACCTTTTTGGCACCAGGGACCAGTTTCATGGAAGACGATTTTTCCACAGACCTGGTGGAGGGGTGGGTTGGGGATGGTTTCGGGATGATTCAAGTGCATTACATTTATTGTGAGGTCAAACTTCTCTGCTAACGAGAATCTGTATTTACAGCCACTCCTCAGCTAGCATCGCCACCTCAGCTCCACCTCAGATCATCAGGCATTAGATTCTTATAAGGAGCACACAACCCATATCCCTTGCATGCACAGTTTACAGTAGGGTTTGTTGTCCTATGAGAATCTATTTATGCTGCTGATCTGACATGAGGTGGAGCTTATGGGGTGATGCGAGCAATGGGGTGTAGCTGTAAATACAGATGAAGCTTTGCTTGCTCACCCACTGCTCACCTTCTGCTGTGAGGCCTGGTTCCTAACAGGTCATGGGCTGGTACCAGTCCACAGCCTGGGGGTTGGGGACCACAGATGTACATGACCACATAGTCATTGGTAGCACACAAGTTCAAAGATGCTAGAAATTTTATTGAGGTCAGAAGTTGATAATTCAGTGTTCCAAGACTAAAAATGAAGTGTAATAGAGTAACAGCAGATTTTAGCCTAATTCCAAAGCCAAAGCCAAATTTCAGTGTAATATTTACAGCAAAATGTACAGACTGCAGCCAAAGCTGCACTTAAAGGCAAATTTATAATCTTACATATTTCTATTTTGAAAAAATATAGAATGAAAATAAATGAGCTGGCCAGGCACAGTCATTCACATCTGTAATCCTAGCACTTTGGAAGGCCAAAGCAGGAGGATCGCTTGAGGCCAGGAGTTCGAGACCAGCCTTAGCAAGAGCGAGATCCTCATCTCTACAAAAAGTAGAAAAATTAGCTGGGCATGGTGGTGCACATCTGTAGTCCCAGCTACTCAGGAGGCTGAGGCTGAAGCAGGAGGATCACTTGATCCCAGCAGTTTGAGGTTGTAGTGAGCTATGATGACATACCAGTCATCACAGCCTGGGTAACAAAGTGAGACCCTGTCAAAAGAGGAAGGAAGGAAGGAAGGAAGGAAGGAAGGAAGGAAGGAGAGAGATAAGCATAACATTCCAATCAGAAATAAAGAACTAAGCACCACATGTACTCACTAGCAAATTGGTATTAATGGATCAACACCTAAGTGGACATATAGGAATAACATTTATTGGGTGTCGGGCGGGTGGGAGGGGAGAGGAGGGGATGGGTATATACAAACATAATGAGTGATATGTGCAATGTTTGGGGGATGGTCATGCCTGAGGCTCTGCCTTGAGGGAGGGCATAGGCAATGTACGTAACCATAATATTTGTACCCCCATAATATGCTGAAATAAAAAAAAAAGAAAAAGAAATGCAAAAAAAAGAAATAAAGAACCATAAAGTAACATGATAAATTTTAAAAGGAAAAAATAGAAAAAATTAATTGAAAAAGAGGAGAGGAATGCCATTGATACATACACCCCAAAACTATTTTTCCTTTTAAAGAAGTAGTAATATAGACAAATGTCAGGCAGTCTAATTTGGAGAGGAAGATAAAAACATAATTCAGAAAATTAAGATGAATAAAATTAAAGGTACAAGATTTTTGTGTTCTTTTTTAAAAAATCATGAATACTTTATGTATTGCTTCATAATACCTGGACATACATTTGGAAATATTGATAAAATTAAAAATATTTTGGAAAAATATGTTATTGAAATTAACCTAAGTAAAAAATAGAGGGATCAAAAACTATTGGAGAAATTGAAAAAGGTGTTAAAGAATTAATTCCCCTAAAAGTTTTTGGCATAGATAGTTTGAAGAATGAATTCTGTCATGGAAAATATAATTACAATGTTATATAAACTGTTACATGGAATAGAAAAGATGGAAATTTTCTTAGTTCATTTTATAAAATCAGCATAAACTCTGATATCAAAACCTGACAGAACATGCATATATACACACAAATTCAGACCAATTGACATTGGGAAAGGAATATAAAAATCTTAAATAAGTACTTGCAAGTTTAATTCTAAAATTGGTTAAAAAATAGTAGGAGGGCTGGCATAGTGGCTCATGGCTCATCCCAGTGCTTTGGGAGGCAGAGGCAGGAGAATCACTTGAGGCCAGGAGTTTGAATCCAGGCTGGGCAGTATAATGAGACCTCATCTCCACAAAAATAAAAATTAAAAAATTAGTCTGGCGTGGTGACATGCACCTATGGTCCTAGCTACTTGGGAAGCTGAGAAGGGAGGATTGCTTAAGCCCAGGTGTTGGGGACCGTCCCTGAGTCTCGGCCATTCTGACTCAAGGACGGTCCCCAACACCCAGGAGTTCAAGGCTACAATGAGCTATGATTGTGCCATTGCACTCTAACCTCGGTGACAGAGCAAGACCCTGATTCTAAAAAAAAGAAAAAAAAAGTAGAATTTATCCTACAACACCTGCCCTAATACATCACATCAGTAGGTCAAAGAGAGGAACTTATATATTTATTTAGATAGATGCTGAAAAGGCTTTTGTAAAAATAAATACCCACTTTTGAGTTTTGTCTTAGTTTGGGCTGCTATAAGCAAATTACCACAGGCTAGGTGGCTTAAACAACAAACGTTTAGTTCTCAGAGTTCTGGAGAATGAGAAGTACAAGATCGAGGTACCACGATATCCAGTGCCTGGTGAAGGCCCTCTTCCTGGTTTGTAGATGGCTATCTTTTCATTGTATCCTCACATGAAGAAGAGCAGAGAGAGAGAGATCCCCTGTCTCCTCTCCTTTTTCTAAGGGCATTAGTCTCATCATGATGGCCCCACTGTCCTGGTGTAATCTAACCATAATTGCCTCCCAAGGGCCCCACCACCAAATACCATCATCTTGGGGGTTAGGAGTTCAACATACAAATTTGGGGGGAGATGCAGACATTCAGTCCATAACAAGTCTTAATAACAGTAAACTAGGAATTGAATAAAACTTACAGTAATAAAGAATACCTTTATGAAATCCTGCAAATATCACACTTCACATTGAAATACTAATGTTTCCATTAACGTAAGGACTACAAAAGGAAATCTGCCCTCATTACCATTATTTAAGAAGTTCTGGAAATTTTAGCAATTAAAATAGGATTTGAAACAAATAAGAAGCATAACTACAGACAAGAGAAGATAAATGTATTCTTACTTACAGATGATAAGGTTATATACATTTATAACTAATAAGAAAGTTCAATAAAGTAAGCAGATAAGAAAGCAATCATTGAGCTGGGTGTGGCAGCACGTGCCTGTAGTCCCAGCTACATGAGAGGATCATTTGAGGCCAGGAGTTTCAGACTGCAGTGTGCTATGATCACACCTGTGAACCTGTGAATAGGCACTGTACTTCAGCGTGGGCAACATAGTCAGATTCCATCTGTAAAAAAGAAAGAAAGAAAGAAGGAAAAAGGAAAAGAAAAGAAAGCAATCACCGACACTATTCGCTTTTCTATACACCAGCAGTACCTGATAATAAAATATGGTAGAAAATACTTCATTTCATGATAGTGATGATTTTACATATAAGTGAACGTGTATGTTTGCATTCACATACATATACCTATGCAAATATATATATAACATTTAGTCACCTTTAAAAGGAATATGAAATACACATACTGGGAAGATTACGAAACTTGTATTGAGTAATATAAATAAGACTTGTGTAAGTGGAGAGATATAGAATAGTCCTGGATGAAATGGTATGAATGTTGTAAAAATGTCACTAATTTTTAACAGGTTTAGGACAATAAACATCTGGAAGTAAATTTGGCAATATATATCAAGACTTTAAAATAATTATGTTTTTTGATGCAGTAAAAATTTTTCTTCTAGAGCTTTATCTTAAAATAATCAGAAACTTTGAAAAGATTTAAATATAAGGGCATACATATATAATAGTATAAACATACTTTATATAAAAAGTAGAAAAAATATTTTCAATTCAATGCAGTTCAATGTTTTTTTTTCACGTTTTAAAACTTTTTATTTGCATATTAAAAAAATTGTGCATTCCAATAATTAAAATCATTTGAACAAAAAAAAATGGCACTCTGATTAAACTGCATTTTACAGCCTGCAGGAAACCTTGAGTCAGCTTGGTTTTACTCTAAGATTTCACTGTCGTCCCACCCCGCTTCTTCCTTCACCAACATGCAAGTTCTTTTCCTTCCCTGCCAGCCAGACAGGCAGATGGGAGAGGCAGGCGCGGCCTTCGTTGTCGGTAGTTCTCTTGATGAGAAAGGGGCAGCACAGTCATTTAAACTTGATCCAACCTCTTTGCATCTTACAAAGTTAAACGGCTAAAAGAAGTAAAATAAGAAGGCAATGCTTGTGGAATGTACAGTGCATATTGGCGGCGCTCGCCTCATTACGACTCGCCTGCTTGCTTCTCCTGTTCAATCGTTTCTTTGGAAGGCAGTGGATTTTTCTCTTGCGTTTCTGTCTTCTTCAATTTCGACTTATCGAATTTCTCGATCTCAGCCATATCGGGCTTGTCAGACATGGTTGCCGAGAAGCGGAGCGAGGAGCGAGGCGCGCGCGAGAGAAGAAACCGATCTGCGCAGTGACCACCGCCGAGTCCAGTTCAATGTGTTTTTGTTTTCTTTTTCAATAGAGATTGATCCTTTTGAATTAACAGTATTTATTGAGCACTTGCTATGTGCCAGATTCTGTGCTAAATATTATAATAGAGACACTGATGAACAAAATAGCCCTGGTTCCTTCCCTCACAGGACCAAAAGTCAGCTGAGCAGTTATACAACATGGTATTTTGTTCAATGACAGGAGAAAGGATGCTGCTGAAGCCCGAAGAGTTACTCAACTGGACTTAGGGTTAGAGAGGGCTGTACTGGGACCTCAAGGCTGAGTAGGTGTTACCTAAGTGAAGAGATAGGAAAAGAGGAATCCAGGCCAAAGAAACTACATGTGCAGGGGCACAGGGTTCAGAGAAAGATGGTGCCCTCTAGAAATGAAAAAAAGTTCATGCGGTCAGAACATAGAGCAGGCAAAAGGCAGAGATGGGAAGGGGAACTCATTGTAAGATGTGGTATCAGAGAGGTAATATGCAGCCAGATTAGGAAAACCTTGGACACAATCTAGAGCTGAGGCTTTCACACTTTTTTGACCATGACTAAAAGAAAAAGATATATTTCATAATACTACCAGTTTATACATTTCATATATATGTAAATATAAACCATATTTCATGACAATACTTTTACTATGTCCAAAGCTCTCCTATATTTTCTATTTCATGTTCAATTTTACTTCTAAAAACTTCTGTCTGCCTCCTGCTAGCCTGTACTGAGCCTTTGTGTAAATTAGAAGTAAGCATTTCCTCTGGACAGACACAGCTTAGAGAATGCTAAGGCCTTGGTGAGAGGAAGGGGCAGTGGAAAGTGCCTTTGTTCCAAGAAGACACCCCTTCCTCAGAGAAGATGAAGCTCCACATATTTGCCCCTAACATTTGCAGAACCCAGGGCAAGCATGCAAATGCAAGCCCACATACCAGAAGTTTAAATATTTTAAAGTTATAGATCAATCTAACCAACTGTTAAATAAAGTGTGTTCTGTTCTTCTACTTTGATGTACATAACTTCATAATGACCTGAAAGACCAGGTTCAAATTTCAAATCTTGGACTCAGAGTTTAGTGTAGGCACATGACTTCAAGACTGCTCCCCTTCTTTTCCCATGCCCAACTCCATCCTATTCAAAAATGGGCCTTGTCCGTATACATCTGGATACCCTGGCCCACGTAGCCAAGTTCTAGTTACTATTCTCCTCCCAGCAAATAGACGCAGACTCAGAACTGTTTGGGCAAGAAATTCTATAGTCCTGGGTAGCTGAACTACAATGGCATTTGTTTGTTTATTTATTTATTGGGAGATGAGAATCTCACTATGTTGCCCAGGCTGGAGTTGAACTCCTGGGCTCAAGTGATCCTCCCACTCAGCCTCCTGAGTAACTGGGACTACAGGTGGGTGCCACCGTCCCTGGCTTACAATGGGTTTTTGTGTGACAGTGGCATGGCCTGAGGGGTGGCCAAGAGCAGGGGCCTCTAAAGCCTTGCTACTCAAAATGTGGTCTGCAGAACCACAGCATGGGCACCGCAGGGAAGCTTGCAAAGATGCAGAACCTCAGACCTCATCTCAGACCGACCAAATAAGCATCTGCAGATCCCACATTGATTTGCACGCACTTTGTGGGTTAGACACACTAATGTAAAGCCAGGGGTCCAGAGCAGGGGCTTCTCTTACTTGGTCTAAGGTCAGTGCTGCCCCCAGTATCAGGGTACAAAGCAGGGCAGGCAGAGTGCGGGCTAGATTTCAGATCATTTTCTCCTTTTCAGTATCCTCGTGCAAAGTGCCACAGCAGGATGAGGCTCTGGCAAGTCTCAGAAACATTTTAAACAAGAAAATGACTTAATAATATTTACAATTTAGTTCATTCTTGCTATAGAATGGATTGGTGAAGAGCAACCTCAGCTGGCTACATAATTTGCAGAGCCTTGTACAAAATGAATATGCGGGGTTTCTTGTTCAAAAAGCGGGAAAACAAATGGTGTTAAAGGTACTAAAATAAAATAGTACCTAAAACAACAAAGTTTTTTCCATTCTTCTGCAGTCTTTCTCTTGACTTGTGATGGTGTTTCCTATTTGTTATTTAATGTTGTTCTAAGTAAAGAAAAATCAATATATTTCATTATTAGCTTGAATTTTACCATTCATCTTTATATTGCATAATGCCAGCTTTAACTACAAATATAAGATAATTAACTCATATTAAGAATTGCTGAAATTTTGTAATTTGTATTTCATAACTGGTACATGGATATATATTTTGTCCTCTCAGAACAGTGGAAATGCTGTGCAAAACTAAATTTCTTTTTTCTCACTTAAAAAAATTTTTTTTTTTTTTTTTAGAAACAGGCTCTGTCTGTGTTGCCCAGACTGGAATGCAATGGTTCAATCATAGCTCACTACAGCTTTGAACTCCCAGGCTCAAATGATCCTCCCGGCACAGCCTCCTAAATATTAGTAGCTGGGACTATAGGTATAGGCTATAGCTATAGGCTCCAACGGTGGGGCCACTGTGCCCAGCCCCTTCTCTCACTGTGTGATATGTGTACATTTCACCAACATACATTATCTTTGGCTTACTGATGTGTAAGAAGGGACTGAAAGGGAAAGAAATTAGAGGTTGCCTTATCTTTCCCTTTTCTTCTACATCATTTTGTTCACCATAAGTTGTTGACTGATACCGGGAAGTAACATGAATAAGAAAGGATATCACAGGAAGCCGTCATCATGGATGTTTCTTAGAACACCACTGCCTTCTTTGTGCCTTCAAAGCAAGAGCTGATTCCCCAGGGGAAAGCATGGCCTTTCTGTGCCGACTTAGCCTCAGCACACTTCCCCTTGTACTCACTTTGAACCTCACTGTACTCCCATCCATTATTGGCATTCTGGAATCTTGTGCTCATGAAGCATCCTGGCAACTATATGGAAATGGAGCAGCAGGAAATGGCAGACATGCTTACTGCATGTACCTCCTCTGCTCACACACATACTCTACTGTCCCATTGGACTTCACTTACAAAATACAAGTTTAAATATAAAATTATTAAGAAATTCAAGATGGAAACAACAGAGCTTAAAAGCAAATGTGGGGCTGCCTTTGAATGTGAGGCTCTGTGCAATTGCACAGGTCATCTGCCCATAAATCTCACCCTGAGAGCAACATTGGAGGCAAGACCAATAAAGAGAATAGTGCAATAATCAAGGTGAGAAAAGATGGTGGTGACTAGAGGAGTAGCCTTGAGGATGAGAGAAAGTAGATGGTTTCAAGAAAGATTTGGGCTGCCAGATTAGCAGTGTATAGAAATTTCTTGGTTGAATGAGGATAAGGGAGAGAGGAGTTAAGAATGTGTCCAAGGTGTGGCTTTGGCAATAGGAGGAATGAAAATGCCATTTCCATGGCCGGTGCAGTGGCTTACACCTGTAATCCTAGCACTCTGGGAGGCCGAGGCGGGAGGATTGCTCGAGGTCAGGAGTTCGAGACCAGCCTGAGCAAGAGTGATACTCTGTCTCTACTAAATATAGAAAGAAATTAATTGGCCAACTAAAAATATATAGAAAAAATTAGCCAGGCATGGTGGCGCATGCCTGTAGTCCCAGCTACTCGGGAAGCTGAGGCAGAAGGATCGCTTGAGCCCTTGAGTTTGAAGTTGTTGTGAACTAGGCTGACGCCACAGCACTCTAGCCAGGGCAACAGAGTGAGACTTTGTCTCAGAAAAAAAAAAAAGAAAGAAAGAATATGCCATTTCCTGGTACTGTGAATGCTAAAGAAAGAACTGGAATGGAGGGAGGAATTAAAAATGTTGAGTTTGAGGTGTATGACATGATAGTGATGTTCATAGATAGCAGGATATACAGGTCCAATTCTGGAAAGAGGTATGAACCATCCAAATTTCAAAGACTAAAGCCATAGTTATAACAGAAATTGCTTAGTAAGAGTATGTAAAGTAAAAACAGAAAAGGACCCAGTGCAGAACCTTGGTAACACCAACATTTATGTGGAAGATGTGCCTTCAAGAGTCTGAGAAGGAGCAGTCAGAAAACATTAAGAAATTATAGGAGTGGATAGTGTTACAGACAGCAAAAGAAAAAAGCATTTAAACAAGGAGGAAGTGGTCAACATGGTTGAAGGCTGCTGAGAGGTCAAACAAGAAGGGAACTCAAGGTTCTATTGGATTTGGTGACAAGGAGGTCATCTGTTGACCTTGCTAATGGCAAATCAGTGGAGCGGTGGAGGCAAAGGTGAGAATGCAGTGGGCTACAGCACAAGTAGGAGATCAGCATACCAAGACAAGTGTAGACAACTCTTTCAAGAAATGTGGCTATGAAAGAGGAATGAGGGACAACAGGAGCTAAAGGCAAAGCATATCTTAAATTTTTTTTTTTTTTGAGACAGTGTCTAGATCTGTTGCCCCGGGTACAATGCAGTGGCATCATCATAGTGCACTGCAACATCAAACTGCTAGGCTCAAGTGATCCTCCTAACTCAGCCTACTGAGTAGCTGGGACTATAGGCATGTGCCACACGCCCAGCTAATTTTTCCATTTTTAGTAGAGACAGGGTCTCTCTTATTCTTGCTCAGGCTGGTCTCGAACTCCTGAGCTCAAGCAATCCTCCCACCTTGGCCTCCCAGAGTGCTAGCATTACAGGCATGAGCCACTGAGCTCAGCCAAAGCATATCTTAATTTTTATGTAATGAGATTGAGATGCTCAGAAGTTGGGAGGAGCCAAAAGAGAGGGAGAAGTTGAAGACTGAGGAGAAAGAAGGGATTATCTATATATCCAGTTTTTTAGAAGGACAGGTAAGCTCCACAATAAGGGCAGGGATCGACATTTTGCTTACTGTTTTGTGCCTAGAACGGTACATCAGTTTCCTAGGGCTACTGTAAGAAAGTACCACAATCTGGATGGCTTAAAACAACTGAAATTTATTGTCTCACAGTTCTAGAGGCTAGAAGTCAGAAATCAAGGTTGGCAGAGCCATGCTTCTTCTGAAACTTTTCTTTCCTCTTCCTAGTTTCTGGTGGTATTCAGGCAATCTGGTGTTCCTTGGCTTGTAGCTGCATAACTCCAATCTCTGCCTTTATTGTCACATGGTGTTCTCTCTGTGTCTCTCTCTTTGCGTGGCCTTCTGTTTATAAAGACAGCAGTCATTTTGGATTCAGATCCACCCTACTCCATTAGAACCTCATTTAAACTAATTACATCTGCAATGGTCGTATGTCCAAATGAGGTCACATTCTGTGGTACTAGGGGTTAAGCCTTCAATATATATTTTGCGGGGGAAGACATAATTCAACCCATAGCAAACACAGTAAATCCTGAATCAGTATTTGTTGAATGAATGAATGTGATTCAGAACACTGGAGGAGAAATTTGCCTTACACCAGAGAAAGGACACCATTCCTTTGTCGTGGGAGGGGATGAAATGAAGGCTGATGTAAGGAAAATGTGTCATCTGAAGACTTCAAAACTCTCTATGAAGAGGGAGGTGAAATTATCTGCTGAGGTGAGGGGAAAGTTGAGATAGGGGAGGGAGGAGTTGAGAGGGGTGGAGGAGAAAGGAAGTCTGAGACAGGAAAGAAAAGTGAAGGGAAACAGGGACTGCATTGTAGCATTGAGGGTCTGGTTGAGGTTGGAGACAATGAATTTATGGTGGCAGAAGTCTTCTCTGCCATATGATTTTTACAGCAAGGCTCAGTAATTCTGGCATGTTACTGGGGAAGGTAATTGGTGAGATTAATCCATAGGTGGGGTTTTACCAGGTAGTTGCCTAGAAAAGACAACAGGGTAATGAAGTTAGGAATATTGGCCTGAGAAGGCCACTGATAAATCTTGGAATTAGGCTGGATAGGAGAGGAAGTTAAAGACAAGTGGGACTTGATATAAAACGCAGAGGTTCTTAACTTTCCGTGCCATGGACCACTTTGCCAGTCTGGTGAAGCCTATCAGTCCCTTCTCAAAAACTATTTTTAAATGCATAAAGTAAAATATATAGATGCACTTTGATTTATGATGGGGTTATATCCCAATGAATCCATTGTAAATTGAAAATACTGTAAGTTGAAAATGCATTTAATATAACTAGCCTACTGAGCATCGTAGCTTAGCCTAGTCTACCTTAAACGTGCTCAGAACACTTACATTAGCCTGCAGTTGGGCATAATCATCTAACACAAAGCTTGTTTTATAATAAAGTGTTGGCTCTCTCATGTAATTTATTGAATATTCTACCAAAAGCGAAAAACAGAATGGTCATATGGGTACGTTAAGTACAGCTTTCGAACCATTGTAAAGCTGAAACCTCTTAAGTCAAACCATCGTATGCTGGGGACCATTTGTATAAGATTATAAATGAAACCTCTTACATTAAAATAGAGGTATCAACATTTTTCAACAAATTAAATGTGTGCTATAGTTATATATGTGTTTCTTTGCATTAAATAACAAGATCTGTGACAGACTTACAGAGTATCATAATTGCCAGGTAGAAATAATGCAGAGGTTTACATTATTTGCATCCAATCTGAACTGTAATGTATATAAAAATAGTTGTGTTTTCTATTGGTAACAAAGCCACAGATATTGCTAATATTACTTTGGTATGTTGTCTACATTTGTTATTGAAGGAAATGTTAAATTTCCGATAGTGTTTAGTAAAAAATAAAGACTTATATATTTCCCTGTCGGAGTTCATAGACCTCTTGAATTTTATCCATGGCTCTTTAGGGGCCAGTGGGATGCCAGGTAAAAATGACTGGAGTGGAGGGAGAAATTAGAGGGAGTTAAAGAACTGATAAAGCAGATTGTTTGGACATTGATGTGTAAACATTAGAAACAGATGATACAGAATAGAATAGCAAACCTGGTCCCAAATGCTTCAAAATTAGTAAGGGCAATGACCAGAAAGTCGGAAAACCATAGCCTTGAGGCAGAACAAAAGGCAGCCAGCCAGGTGAGATGACCATGAAAAGATCAGGAGTTTTACATAAAGATGGGGGAGTCATTGTTAAGAAGTGGCAGTAGGGAGCAAGGAAGGTACATTTACTTTACACTTGAGAGAGGTAGTAGGCAGCTGTAAGAGAAAGCAGTGCCCTCAGGGAAGAACCAGATTTTAATCAGGGCAAGGAGGTGGGAGAAATGCACACAAAAATGGTTGAGGATATGGGGTAGTTTCTTATCTGTTCAGTGGAAAAAATTGAGAGAGAGGGACAGTATGGAGTATTGGGAGACGGTATGGACTACAATGGCTGCAAATGGATGTTAGAGGATAGATTACCAGAAGGGTTTAATTCTTTTTTCCTTCAGAGATGGGGGTCTCACTCTGTCACCCAGGCTTCAGTGCGGTGGCATGATCATAGCTAACTGCAACCTTGAACTCCGAGGCTCAAGCAATCCTCCTGTCTCAGCCTCTCCAATAGCTGGGACTACAGGTGCACACCACCATGCCAGGCTAATTTTTAAAAATTTTTTGTAGAGATAGGGTCTCACTATGTTGCCCAGACCGGTCTCAAACTCCTGGGCTCAGGTGATCCTCCTGCCTTGGCATCCCTAAGTGCTGGGATTACAGGTGTGAGCCACTGTGACTGGCCAAATTCTAGAATGGTAATATATAAACCCACTATTCAGAGATTATTCCACTATCCAGAGATAATCAGTGCAGCATTAACCATTTGGTATATGCATTGCTACAAAATTTGTCATCTTGATAAAATTCAAAGCAACCTAAATTTCCAGCATTAGGGAATTGATTAAATAGTCATTGAAATCCATAAAAATGAAATGTGCTCAGTGTTGCCAATGTGAACAATGAGTAATAGAATTTTTAATGACACTGAAAATTGTCATGATAGAATATTAAATGAATGCATGCCTATAATTCTAGTTATTCAGGAGGCCAAGGCAGAGGATTGCTAGAGACCAGAAGTTTCAGGCCAGCTTGGGCAATATAGAGACACCCTCTCTCTAAAGTAAATAAATAAATAACATTTTTTAAAAAAAGAATACTAAGTGAAAAAAATCAGGATAACTGATTATATAAAGTAGAATTCAAATTTTATTAAAATTTATATTCTGCATAGAAAAATAACATTTTAACATTTTATAATGAGTATCTCTAAATGATGAAATTATGGATTATTTTAATCTTTTTATCTTCCTTATTTCAATATTTTTATAAGGTATCTTTTATATCTTTTTTTATAACTTTTTTAACAGGTTAAGAAAACAGAGCCTTTAGGAAATTAGATACATTCAAACACCCAAAACCCCATGCCTAACATTGGAAATATATACTTACCTTGTTCTGGAGGTTTGTGTTCTCCAGATTATTTTTTATTCAAGTTAAAAATTGATAAATAATTTAAATACCAATAAAATGGTAAACAGAAAACTGTATAGGGGACGGTTTCTTTTATGTATTTCACTGGATTTCCCAAGTTCAATAGGTTGTATTTATTCTATATTATGGAGAATACTCAAAGATGTTTAAGGTACTATTATATGACTCATCCATTGACCATAAATGTACAATGAACATTAACATGGTATTTAAACACATTGTACTTCCTGTCCTATAATATGACTGTTTAGCAAGATAGACAATAAAACTATGGGCAAGGCTGATATCATCAGCTGATAGTAGTGTTTAATGTGTACAATCAACCCTCCATTTCTGCAGGTTCCACATTCACAGAGTCAACCAATTGCAGATCAAAAATATTCAGGAGGAAAAAAACAGTAAAAATAACAATATAATAATAAAAATCATACAAATAAAAACACAGTATAACAACTATTTACATAGCATTTACTTTGTATTAGGTATAATAAGTAATCTAGAGGTGATTTCAAGCAGCAGTCTCCAACCTTTTTGGCTCAGGGACCAGTTTCATGGAAGACAAGTTTTCCACAGATGGGAGTGGGGCGGGGCATGATTTTGGATGATTCAAGTGCATTACATTTATTGTGCAATCTAGCCTCTCCGTTAATGATAATCTGTATTTGCAGCCACTCCCCAGCCCTAGCATCACCGCCTCAGCTCCACCTCAGATCATCAGGCATTAGATTCTTACAAGGAGCCAGCAACCTAGATCCCTCAAAGTAGTGTTCGCCCTCTATGAGAACCTCATGCCCCCACTATCTGACAGGAGAAGGAGCTCAGGCGGTGATGCAAGCGACAGGGAGCAGCTGTAAATACAGATGAAGCTTTGTTGGCTGTTGCTCACCTCCTGCTGTGAAGCTGAGTTTCTAATGTCTGCAGAAGGGAACTGGGGACCACAGATTTAAAGTATAATCATGCACAGTATAAAGACCTCTTGGTCAATGATGGACCGCACACATCACAGTGGTCCCATAAAATTATAATACTTTGCTTTTACTGTGCCTTTTCTTTCCTTCCTTCCTTCCTTTATTTTTCTTACCTTCCTTCTTCCTTCCTTCCATCTTTCTTTTCTTTCTTTCTTTCTTCTCTTACTTTCTTTCCTTCCTTCTTTCTTCTCTTTCTCTCCTTCCTTCCTTCCTTCCTTCCTTCCTTCCTTCCTTCCTTCCTTCCTTCCTTCCTTCCCTCTTTTCTTACTGTTCTTTTCTCTTTTCTTTTTTTTTTGACAGGGTCTCTGTCTGTTGCCTGAGCAAGGGTTCAGTGGCATCATCATGGCTCACAGCAACCTCAAACTCCTGGGCTCAAGTGATCCTCTTGCCTCAGCCTCCTGGGTATTACTGTACCTTTTCTATGTTTAGGTATGTTTAGATACACAAATACTTACCATTATGTTACAATTGCCTACAGTATTCAGTACAATACCATACCATGCAGGTTTGTACCCCCGAACCTAAGTGTGTAGTTCTAGGTTCATGTAAGTACATTCTATGATGTTTATACATTGATGAAATCACCTAACACATTTCTCAGAACATACCTCTGTTGTTAGGGAATGTATGACTATATATGGGAGAATGTGTGTAGGTTATATGCAAATACTATGCCATTTTAGCTTTTCTTTTTCTTTCAGAGAATGATCTTGCTATGTTTTTCCCATGCTGGCCTTGCATTCCTGGGCTCAAGGAATCCTCCCACTTCAGCCTGCTGAGTAACTGGGAATATAGGAATCCACCACCTGGCCAGGCTTATTATACCATTTTATATTAATATAAGGGATTTGAGCATCTGAGATATTGATACCTGCAGAGGTCCTGAAACCAATCCCCCACTGATACCAAGGGTTGACTGTATGTGACAAACTCACCTCCCCAAGATTTCACTAAAGCTGAAGTGATAAATCACATATTCTTTTATTCATGTCAATAATCAGCTTTCTAGAGTTTTGTTAGACTCATCCAAAGAACTCTTTTTGAGAGGATTAATCAGACATCTTGCAGATGTGTGACATTATTATTAATACAGAGGATGGAGAATGCCAATCTTAGGATAACTACATCTTTATTGGAAACAATATTTAAAGCATATTTCCTGTAGAAAGTGATCTCTAAGTGGCAGTGTGTTGTAGACACGACCCCGAAACATCCAATTAGTCACTTACTCTCAGAAGAGTGTGTAAGATGGTGTGCTAGCCAGGCAGTTGACTTTCCCAACATTCATTCTACCCCAAATGTTTGGTCCATGTCAGTCACAGTAATGCTCCCCTTCATAGTAAATGGTTTAGAAATAGATTGTGATCTAATCCTGGTAAATGAAAGATGAGGAGTTGTCTGCAGGGATTTCTGGAAGAGATTTCCTTATTTTCAAGAAGAAATAAAAGTAAGAGCTAATCCCTCTTTTCCTCTGCATGATGTTGTGTCTGGATATGACGTCTGGAACTGTGGCTGCCAGTTTGTGATGGTGAGAGAAGCTATTCTGGGGGCAAAGCTTATAGACTTACGGTGGTGGAGTAGAGAAATGGAGCCAACTCTGGGTTCTTAATATAATAATCGAGTTCCTAAATCAATTTATTTGTACTACCTCTGAACTTCATTTTGTAAGAGCTAAGAAATGTATATATAATTTCAGCCATTTTGAGTTGCGTTTATGTTATATTTAGATAAAAGCACCGTAAGATAGAGATGGCATTTTATTTACAGATATATACAGAAGATATATTTAATATAAAAGGTATATTTTAGAAAGTTTTATTAAGTTTAATCATCTGTTCTATGACAAATACTACAAAGAATATAATGTCTAAATTCAGATAGAACTCTTTCAAGCTGCTATAAAACTGTATTGTGTTCTCTAATTTTTGCCAAATGCAAAACCATTCGATATTCAATTAATATGAATTTTTAAAAATTATGTGGCTATCAGAGTTTTAATCACTTGGATTAAGAATATAGGCATTGGCCGGGTGTGGTGGCTCACGCCTGTAATCCTAACACTCTGGGAGGCTGAGGTGGGAGGATTGCTCAAGATCAGGAGTTCAAGACCATCCTGAACAAGAGTGAGACCCCATCTCTACTAAAATAGAAAGAAATTAGCTGGACAACTAAAAATATATAGAAAAAATTAGCCGGGCATGGTGGCACATGCTTGTCCCAGCTACTAGGGAGGCTGACACAGAAGGATTGCTTCAGGCCAGGAGTTTGAGGTTGCTGTGAGCTAGCCTGACACCACGGCACTCTAGCCCAGGCAACAGCAACAGAGCAAAACTCTGTCTCAAAAAAAAAATAAATAAAAATAATAAAAAAAGAATATAGGCATTATTTGAAAAAGGGGAAGAAAAATATTTATGGTTTCAGGTATTTGATATACTATTCTTTATATTTTTAAATTATGTTTGAAATTTTCATAATAAAAAGATGTGGGACAATATATATCTTGTTGGGTTAGGAGATTATGAAATAATATTATAGCATAGAGCAGAACTGATAACAAAAAGAATATCAGAGTATTAGATGTGTGGTCTAACATGCTGGTGTCCCACATATATCATGTTGGTTAAATTGTCCTACCTGAGCCAAGGTGGGTAATGTAATTTTCAGCAAGATATATATGATTTTTATATTTACCCAGCACACTTCTAATAGTAAGCCCTAATAATTTGCCAATCTGATGGTAGATCTAAACACATAGTAGCTGAGTACTCCTCCCATAGACAAAGAAGCTACAATGAGAAGAAGAAAAACAATTTCAATAGTTATTCATGTTAAAAGATAGGGTCAAATGAGCCTGTTATTAATTGCATCAGAAGAGTTTGTGTAGTTAATTTTATACATCATCTAAGCTCTTTACATATCAGATAGTAGAAAATAAAATAAAATACAATTTTACACATCAGATTCATTGCTTATGGAATGAAAAAAATAATCAACATTGTGATTTTTCTTCAAATGGGTCATAGAACATCTCTAAGAAGTTGAAACAGTATGGGGATTAAATTTATTCTAATGCAGTGATGTGTTTTTAAGTCATGAGAAATTGCTGAGGAATTTTACTTAGCTGTTTCTACAGATCGAATTTTGTTTGTTTGTTTTAGAGACAGGGTCTTGCTTCATCACCCAAGTTGGAGTGCAGTGGTGTGATCATAATTCACTGAAGCCTTGAACTCCTGGCTTCAAGTGATCCTCCTGCCTCAGCCTCCCAAAGTGTTAGGATTACAGACACAAGCCACCGTGCCTGGCCAGATCACATATTTTTTAACTGAAGGGATCTGATGTACTTACTCAAATGTAGTGGCTTACAATATTGTGTTTCCTGATATGCATAGAAACATCCAACTTTATTAGCAATCATAGCTAATATATGGCAAGCACTGTAGTAAGCATTTTATATGCATTATTTCATTTAATGCATGTAAAGTGACCCTAGAGCCTATGCTCTGAGTTGAATTCCCTGAATTTAGTCACAGAGAGAATATATGAGAGCACTGTGGATTTGTGAAGACATTACATATCAATATGGACAGTTGAGCTATGCATGTGGCAGTAGGAAACTGCACTGTTGTCCTACTGTAGAACCACTCTGAATGTAGTAAAATCAAATTGTGAAGAAACACAACATCTTTTAGTCGAAATGAAATCAACTTTTTAAAAAGGAATTCACAGATTTTAAAAAAAACTTTTTATTGTAAACTTTTCAAACATAAGTACATAAATAGAGAAAGAGTTTTATAAACCCCCACAAACCCATCATACAGCTTCAACAATTATCAACTTAAGGTTCATCTTATTTTATCTATACCCTTCCACCACTTCTTATGTTTTCTGTATTATTTTGAAGCAAATCTCAGATGTCAAATCATTTCATCCATAAATAATTTGGTATGTTTGTCTAAAAGTAACAGACTGTTTAAGAACAAAAACCAGCCACAATACCATTATCATATTTATCTTTAATACATGAAAATACCCAGTGTTCACGTATCTATCTCATAAATGTCATAATTTGCTATAACGTTGAATCGGAATCCAAATGAGATACAAACATTGAGAATGTTGATATATCTTTTCAGACTCTCAGTTTATAAGTTACTCATTCATCTGTTGTTTGGTTGGTTTTCTTTCTAGCGATTTATTTATTATAGAAGCCATTTGTGCTGTAGAGTTTTTCATAGTCTGGATTTTGCTGATTGTACCTCTGTGATGTGATTTAACATATTTCTCTGTCATCTGTAAATTGGTAGTTATAACCAGAGGCTTTATCAAATTCATAACCATTTTTGTTGTTTTCAGGCAGGAATACTTCATAGGCAGTGTTAAATTCTTCCTTCAGGATCATATGCTATCTGGTTGCCTCTTTTTTTTGGATGTTAGCAGCCATTGATGATCATTGCCTAGATACATTAATTCATTTGATGTTGCCAAATGGTGATATTCTAATTATGTCCATTTTTTTCAGTTGTTAACTGCAATATATCAATAAAGAGAAACTTTATCTGATCTTCTATTTGATTATCTGTTAGTATGATTGGTATCGGAAAGTCCCTTTATTTGCAGTTCTGAAACTGCTGTGTTGGTTTACTAGCATCCTCTAACAGTATCAAATTCAGTTTTGTAAAGTATCATTATGAATTTATAGATGTGAATACATTTTATATATTTGTCTCTATTATAGTTAAATAATAGTCAAATTTTCCATCTTTGGACAGTGGGAGATTCTCCAAATTGTTAGCTCCTGAGTTCTTTTAACAGAACCCTCGCAGTCTTGCTTTCTTGCTGTCTGCTATAGGGAGATGCAACAAGCTCATCTTATATATTTCTTGCCACAGATCTGTAATTAATTGTTTCTCCAATGAGCCCCGGTTCCTTTTAATGGTAAATAGTATTTAGACACCACAATCTGGGCCCGAGGAGTAGGGTTCATAGATTTTGATGTATATGAATCATAATTGGAATTTCTGTGTTTTCTTTCACTGTGGTTCCCACTTTACTCAGAGTGAAATCTTTTCAACGACCCATGAGGCTCTACATGATCTGCATGTCATGTTTCCTCTTTTTTTTTTTTTTTAAGCAGGGAGGGGGAGAGGAGGGGGGAGGGGAGGGGGAAATGGGGAGAGGGAGACAGGAGGAGGGGGAGACTGACTCTCTGCCTCCTCTCTTTTCTTACCATGCTTGCTCCTATGTCTGGACCACTGCTATAAAAATGGCCTTTTCCCAGGTATGTGTTTAGCTGAATCCCTCCCTCATTGCAAATCTTTGCTTAATTAATCTCTTTCTCATGAAAACCTATCCTGTCAACCCTATTTAAAATTACAATACTAAATTTACCTTCCTCAACCTACTGCTAACATCATGTATTCATTTTTTATATCACTTCTCATTTTCTAACATATTTTATGATTTATTTATTTATTATGTAGTATTCTTTTGCTCCTAAAATGTAAGCTCCATAAGGGCAGAGATTTTTGTTTGGTTAACTACTGCATATTTAGTGCCTACCTACACATGGTAGTCATTCAGTACATATTTTTTCAATAAACAAATGAATGCAAACCTTAGCATATTTCAGAATCATCACACACCTAACCTATCAGTATGCCTTAGTTTCCAGAGGAACAGATTGAACTGAAAGCAAACAACATCCTTCAAGAGGTAGCTATGTCCAGATAAGTGGAAACACATCCTTAAATTTCAAACTATCCCGATAATTTTGGATATGTGGCCAAATTCTGAGTAATGTTCAGACATTTTTTTTTTTTTTGACATAGCGTCTCACTCTGTTGCCCAGGCTAGAGTGCAGTGGTGCCATTGTAGTTCACTGCAACCTCAAACTCTGGGGCTCAGGCCATCCTCTTGCCTCAGCCTCCCAAGTAGCTAAGACTACAAGTGTGTGCCACCACACCCAGATATCTTTTTTATTTTGTAAAGATGGGATCTCACTATGTTGCCCAGGCTGGTCTTGAACTCCTGGACTCAAACAATCCTCCTGCCTCCTTTGGAGGCTGCCTCAGCCTCCAAAGTCCTAGGATTACAGGCATGAGCCACCATGCCCAGCTATACATTCATTTTTGGAAAAGAAAGTGTAATATAAGCTGAGAATCTCTATCAGTGATGAAATTCAAAAGTCAGATGTAAGATGTACCCCAAAGAATACACCTATTGCCCCAGAGTCTAGTGTGTTTATTGACTATGTTCCCATTGATGTAATTAAATTGATCAACTATTAGCAACAATCCCCAATCATACTTTTGTAAAAAAATACTTGACTAAAGTTACTTGGCCTGCATTTTGATGTGCTCAGTATGTGTTTTTATTGATTGTATGGCCTCCAGTTATTAAAAATATAGATATTAGCAGTGATAAAAACATAGGCCAAAAAACTTTAGTCAACTATTTTTAAATAAAAGTATACTTTTAGAGCCAGGCCCAGTGGTATGTGCCTCTTATCCCAGCTAGTTGGAAGGCTGAGGTAAGAGGATCACTTGAGCCCAGGAGTTTGAGGCCAGCCTGGGCAATATAGCAAGACCTTGTCTCAAATTCTTTTGAGTTTCATCACTGATGGAGATTCTCAGCTTATATTACATTTCTTTTTGTGGTACTCAACATATGAATTTTGGGGAGTACACAGACATTCAGTCCATAACAGCTTCCAACTTTTCTCATTTTTAAAATATCTCTTTTGGAGAATTTAAATCACACCATCAGTGTCCACCCTAAAAATACATACTGAATTCCATTCAATTAGACAAACATTTGATGGATGCCATTACATTGTCCTAGGCACTGAGTTAAAGAGATTAAAGGGCACAGTCTATGCTTTCAAAGAACTCACATTCTAGGTCCAGAGAGAGAGAAATCACTAATCATGATACAACATGATCTCAATCATTATGTAGTATAACTGGACAAGGTCTTATTCTACCTTGTTTTCATCACACCTGTCTATGGCACATCTGATCTTTATCATTACTTGGAACAATTTTCTACCACTCTGTTTTTTTTTTTTTTCATTCCTAATCAGCTCAGATCACAAGGTCAAGACAATAATTTTAACAACACATTTACCTGCATCCTCAATACTCTTGGCCCATCATTGCTCTGCTCTTCTTGGCCAGTTTTTTTCCTAATTTTGAATTAATCCAGTCATCTGCTTTCTGCTCCCAGGTGGCAAAGCACCACAGGAGAATAATGAAGAAATATGCAGGTTAACTTTGCTAAAATTGGTGATTTTCAGCTTCAGCTGACACTTTGGCAATGCTAGGCAAACCTATAACTTGTCCATGTTCAACCCTGTTTTCTCTAAGTCTATAGTGTCTGATGAAAACCCCCTTGCCACATTTCCTAAATTCCTCATCTCATTCTCTCCTGCAGATCATTTTGCAAATGTTATCATCAGACATTAGCTCTTTCAATTTTTATGCTAACCAATGCTCTAAGTACATTAAATCCAAGGCAACTATTTGCTTGGTTCTCATCCTTGTTTTTCTCTTCTCATTACATTCTAGGCACCCTTGGTTTTCTATCTAGTTTCTGTTCCTAATATGGCACTTGGACTTGACAATGGATTTCTGCTTCCCAATTTTTGTCCCTTGGCATAAAATAATCTCCAGGATTTGAATTAAACCTGGAATATCCTAATCCTGGAATGTCACAAGTCATCATGATCAAGTGAGATTCAACCCAGGGATGCAAGGATGGTTTAACGTATGCAAATCAATGTGATATATAATATCAACAGAATGAAGGACAAAAACCATATGATCATTTCAATTGATGCTGAAAAAGCACTCAATAAAATCCAACACACTTCATGATAAAAACTATTAAAAAAACTGGGTACAGAGGAACTTACTTTTTTTTTTTTTTTTCTGAGACAAGAGTCTCACTCTTTGCCCAGAGTAGAGTGCCGTGGCATCAGCCTAGCTCACAGCAACCTCAAACGCCTGGGCTAAAGCGCTCCTTCTGCCTCAGCCTCCAAAGTAGCTGGGACTACAGGCATGCGCCACCATGCCTGGGTAATTTTTTCTATATATTTTTAGTTGGCCAATTAATTTCTTTCTATTTATAGTAGAGACGGGGGTCTCACTCTTGCTCAGGCTGGTCTTGAACTCCTGACCTTGAGCGATCCACCTGCCTCATCCTCCCAGAGTGCTAGGATTACAGGTGTGAGCCACCACGCCCGGCCTCAGAGGAACTTACTTTAACATGATAAAAGCCATATATGACAGACCCACAGCTAGTATCATGCTGAATGGGGAAAAACTGAAAGCCTTTCCTCTAAGATCTGGAACAAGACAAGGATGCCCACTTTCATTAATGGAATGCAACAAAGCTCAACTCTTAGACCACTTCTTTTTTCTCTCTCCTTGGTGATCTAATCTTATGGCTTTAAATATACCCTCCATAAGTTGATAACTCCCTATTTTTTTTCTTCAGCTCAGACATCTCCCCTGAATTCCTGACTTCTCTAACTGCCTACTCAAAATCTCAATTTGGGTATCACATGCCTTCTCAAACTTAACGTGTTCAAAATCAAGCCTACAAGAGGACATTTTTGGGAGTGATGGATATAGTTATTATCTTGGTTGGGATAATGGTTTCATGGGTGTACACCTATTGAAAAACTTACCAAATAGAATACTTTAAAAATATAGAAGTTTTTATACATTGATTATATTCAATAAAGAGGCAAGTACAAGTCAAAACAGTTTCCTGATCTCAGTAAAGTGATACACTATATTTGTAAATGTTATCTTCTCCAAATGATGAACTTTATGTGTATTCTGAAATGCCTTTTCCATTATTCCCTTACTCTTTTTTTTTTTTTTGAGACAGAGTCTCACTCTGTTGCCCCGGCTAGAGTGCCATGGCGTCAGCCTAGCTCACAGCAACATCAAACTCCTGGGCTCAAGCAATCCTTCTGCCTCAGCCTCCATAGTAGCTGGGACTACAGGCATGTGCCACCATGCCTGGCTAATTTTTTCTATATATTTTTAGTTGTTGACGAATTAAGTTCTTTTTATTTTTAGTAGAGACAGAGGTCTCGCTCTTGCTCAGGCAGGTTTCGAACTCCTGACCTTGAGCGATCCACCTGCCTCAGCCTCCCAGAGTGCTAGGATTATAGGCGTGAGCCACCGTGCCGGCCTATTCCCTTACTCTTGAAGAGAATTATAATTTAGTCTTAACTAACAAGATAAAGCTCCCAAATAGATTGGATTATACTGTGCTTGATTTGGGATTCTGTGAGATTTGGTCATTATTTCCTGATATAACTCTGATAAACTCAGCTATATGGCATGTTGGGACCTCAGCAGTGGACTAGTAGTGAGGTTAAGAAGACAGGACTCATGAGAATGAGGTAGTCTCCTTTTCATATTGAAAAGGTACCCTCTTCCCCTGCCCCAAGATGGGGCATAAAATTTTCAAAACTTCATGACAAATTTGGGCTTCATTTGATCTCTGTATATACCCAAATATGTAGGACCAGTGAGGGGAAGCAAGACTAGAGACAGTAGCAATACTCAGACAGCATCTGTCTAAGCACTATGCTGTAAGTACTATTTGGATCCAGAACCAAGCTTGGGAAGAAAGATAGGAAGGAGGGTCCAAATCCCAGAGAGGAAGTGGCAAAAGTTAAGCAGGCTATCCTAGTAGGCTGAGGTTCAAATAAATGCTCTAATCCCAACTGGGGAATTGGTGTAAAAACCATGAGCAGTTAAAAGCTCTTTCACATACACTGGGCAAACAGCAAAGATTGTGAGGTGTTAATCAGTTCAGAGGGCACTTGATTGTGAAGTTAAGCACAGTGGCTATTGGGTTTCTGGCAAGAAAACTAATTTTAGAAAGCATCAGATACTAGGTTTGAGCTTGCTATATTTTAAGATTACCTGGAAGCTGGGTGTAAAGAAGTAAAATAATTCCTATTGACTACAACTCACTAAAGCCAGGCATGTAAATTGTTTTTTTTTTTTTTTTTTGAGACAGAGTCTCGCTCTCTTGCCTGGGCTAGAGTGCTGTGGTGTCAGCCTAGCTCACAGCAACCTCAAACTTCTAGGTTCAAGCGATCCTCCTGCCTCAGCCTCCCAGGTAGCTGGGACTACAGGCACATGCCACCGTGCCCAGCTAATTTTTTTCTATTTTGGGTTGTTTGGCTAATTTCTTTCTATTTATAGTAGAGATGGGGTCTCGCTCTTGCTCAGGCCGGTCTCAAACTCCTGAGCTCAAGCAATCCTCCCGCCTCAGCGTCCCATTTTTTTGAGACACAGTCTCACTGTGACCGGGTTGTCATACAGTGGCTATATGTAGTGATCATAGCTCGCTGCAACCTTGAACTTCTGGGCTCAAGCAATCCTCCTGCCTCAGCCACTGTAGTACCTTGTTTCCCCGAAATTAAGACCTGCCCATAAAATAAGCCTTAGCAGGATTTCTAAGCATTTGCACAATATAAGCCCTACCCCAAAAATAAGACCTAGTGACGGGCGTGGCTACGCAGCGTTATCTGCACAACCCATGCATTTCGTGGTGGAGCGGTAAAGAAGAGGAGTAGCCCTTCTCATCTGCTCCATCATGACAGCTACTATCCCAGAGGTGACCGGAAAGGTGAGGGCAGCCCCACCAACAAGGTCGGCTCCCCCTGTCAGGTCCCGGCCATCCTGTATGTGCTGCAAGCTGAGGCTTTGAGGGGAAAGTCTCCTCAGTGAAGTGAGGACCGGGACGCTCCGCTTTAGATATTGTGTGTCCCCAGGGGGAAGAAGGAAAGCTGTGGCTGCCATTTTACTATGATGATGTTCCAGAAGACGACTTAACTATATTTGAATAAATGTAGATTGTTGTACTATACTTAAAAAAATAACACATCCCCTGAAAATAAGCCCTAGGATGTCTTCTTGAGGAAAACTAAATGTAAGACACTGTCTTATTTTCGGAGAAACACGGTAGCTAGGACTATAGGCACATGCAATCATGCATGGCTGTTTTTTGCAGAGGCAGGGATCTCACTACGCTGACTCCACTGGTCTGGCTGGTCTTGAACTCCTGGGCTCAAGCAATCCTCCCATCTCTGCCAAAGTGCTGAGATTAAAGTCATGATCCACTGCACCCAGCCTGCTTTTTGAAACCAGTCAGAACCAAGCACATCTCAGCCTATTAGTCATGTACCTTTAGGTCTCTACTGAGTTCTCTGTTAAGTTGCAGATATATTATGAAGAGTAAATTCCTTATCCAACTAACTTAAAGGTTGCCGATCTTAACTACTATTGCCCAAGTTTTAGTAACAAAGGTATTGGTCAGTATTGGTATATTAGGTGGCTAGTAGATACTAACAGCCTCTGCAATGCTTGAAAAATACCATTTAGGTTTTTATTAAAAGGTTTGAATCAATAACAGAAACTAATGCTAATTACGCGTTGAGCTTCCAAGCATATTTCCACTAAAATTGTACCTTTACAGGCCAACTCTCACTTTCAGGTGTGGATCCTTCAGAGTCAAAGACATGAATGACACAATGTTCACATTTCTAACTTCCTTGCTCAAAAATCTTAGTAGGGGTACTTAACATTTTTGCCTTTTGTCTCATATCTATCCAACCTTTTGGCACCCAAATTCACAGAATTTGTCACTCTCAGGCTCTGGATAGTACTGCTTGCTGAGTGTTTTATGCCTAAATGTATTATCTTCCCCACATTGGAATTGGTCTTGACTGAAATCCACCTGTTTCCCTTGTGTTTTGTATCGCTTTATAGCTTGCCTTTGATTTCTCTTGTTATCTTGTGCCACTATTGACAGAAAGAGATTAGAGTGTTTTTAACTCTGGCCTCCTTGAAAGAGCCTAGTATAGTACAGTGCATAAACAGACCTAATTTGGATAACGACTAAGAAATAGCGACTTTAAAAGATCTACAGGGAAGTAAAAACTGAAGCAACTGCAGAAAGAGGTCAGAGGGCTCCAAAGCCAAGCTGTCTATTTCACAATTTTGCCTTGTTTGGAAGCGTTTGCCAGTCTTGAGAAAAGCATAATGGAACTTTCCCCTGAAAGTCTGGTGTGGGATATCTCAACAATTAGTCATTTATTGTACAATATTAATGGTCTTGCCCTGTTCTAGGTACTTGAGACATGTCAATGAAACATAGCTATTCTTGGCCCTTAAATTCTATGATTTAGAATTTTAAGCATAAATTCTAGCAGGAGAAAGATGACAACAGACACAACTTATAAAGTTTCTAGTATAGCAGGGTAAGGAGGCATCAAAGATCATGGGTGCAAAGGCAAAGTTTTTACTGCATTTTATACACACCACCTTACTGAATGCTCATGTGAAGGTGCATTTGTATCTCCAATAAAAGTAAACACAGGCTCCTTCCTTCTATTTGGCAGCATTAAGATAATGAATTACATATGTAACCCATCATGCTAAATGACTTTTCCTTTCTAGATTTCAGCAAGACTTAAAGCATTGAAAGCCACCACCTAACTTAGGAAATTACCTATTTAGATTGGCTGGCTCCCTCAAATTCATGTCTTAACTTCAAGGGGGTCCCAAGCTTCCTAATGAACAGCCCATGCAGGGCTATTACTGTTTTAATTTTCACTTTCCTGTAATTCTTGGCCATGCAGTTAACTAGTTATCCCTGATATCCCAAATATTTACACTTTTCAGAAGGGTAACAAGATTCATTACAATAAGCTGACAAATTTTTTTTAACAATGACACTTGAATCTGGGCTTGGTAATAATTTATTCATGCAGCTATTTATGGAAAATGACCACATAAGAGGCTCAACCATCTAGGGTAGATCATACACTATTACCATTTATACTAAATCTATTTTCAATGTTTGGCTGGCTTTAACCTAGATTGTGTTACCTGGGACCTTCTCAAGACCCTGGGTTAATCACAAACTCATTGTTGGGCAGTGCTCTCTCCTATTATCTTTAGTATCCCACTCCTCACTTCTCAGCTTAAGCATCTGGATTTACAAAATCACATTAAAATTAAATATTTAGCCAGGCGTGGTGGCTCACGCCTGTAATCCTAGCACTCTAGGAGACTGAGGCGGGAGGATTGCTCAAGATCAGGAGTTCAAGACCAGCCTGAACAAGAGTGAGACCTCATCTCTACTAAAATAGAAAGAAATTAGCTGGACAACTAAAAATATATAGGAAAAATTAGCCGGGCATGGTGGCGCATGCCTGTAGTCCCAGCTACTAGGGAGGCCGAGGCAGAAGGATTGCTGGAGGCCAGGAGTTTGAGGTTGCTGTGAGCGAGGCTGATGCCACGGCACTCTAGCCGGGGCAACAGAGTGAGACTCTGTCTCAAAAAAAAAAAAAAAAAGAAAACCAAACAAAAAACCCTAAATATTCCATGATTTGGTTAGTAACCACTTATTTCAATGCCTGGCATTCCTTCCCTCAGTAATTCCTGTCCCTCTCTTTTTGCTCTCACCTACCTTAATACAGAAATACTTAGTACCCTGCACAAAGCCAAGGTATTCTATACCTTATTTTTGTGACTCGATTGCCAAATTGAGTCATCATCTCTTCATAAAAACCCTAATAAGGATTCTTCCACACATCGGTGTAAAATTTTACTTGGTTTTAATTATAATTATACATTTTAGTTCAAATGTGTGATTAACGGTGAAATATTCATTCAGAACAATTCAATTATAAGACTGGTTAGCTAAAAGCAAATAATTTTCCATAAAAAATTCACGATTTACAAAATTAAAAAAACAAAAACAATAATCCAACATTGTTATGTTTCCCTTTCATATTCATAAAAGGAAGAGCTTTTCCTGGATGTCTTTGTTACCACCAGCTTTTCACATAAAAGACCAGCAAACTCCATGGTACTGGTCCTAGAAAAGGAAAAACATGGATTTACAAGACTGTCAACATTACAACAGCTTATATAAAAAAAGCATTTTAAAAAAGCGCTGTCCTTATAGGTCTATCTCAGAAGCCAGATCCGTATAGTTTTTTTCAACAGGAATTCAGGTTCGGGATAGGATCATCACAGATAAGACCAAGGACACAATATTCACTTAACTGCTAAGCGAAAAATAAAAAACAAACTCCACTCACAGAAATTGATGCAATGTAGTAATTTCACAACAAGGTGGCCTCTTTCAACGGGCAGACAGCGACCCTCACTGTTGGGAGAAGAAAAAACCAGTATCATGAACTATTGTGAACGTTAACTTATAAAATCTGTGCAACAAAATTTATTTAATTTCGGAATATTGGTCTTATCTCAGAAGCCGAATCCGTATATGCTTTTCTTCAGGTAATCAGTTTCGGGATAGGTTTCATCACGGATTAGACCAATCATGCCTTATATATACACACATAATACATTAAGCTGTATTTCAGCGATTATTTACCAGAGAACAAAGTTAAGTAAAAACTATAGAACTGTAGAATACTACAGAACTTATACAACTACGCAACTTACTTTAAAACGAAGCTGCTGGGCACTGACACCTGACATCTAAAGCTTCATTATTCAACATTCAGCATGCTGTGCAACGACAAAAATTTTTCATTCAGTCTACGTATGAACTAAAAATGTATGCTCAATTAATAAGTACAAGTGCAACACATACCTGGTTAAGGTAGTCAGGTTTTAACCAAGTCATGTTCCATTAAATATTCTTCCAGCTGTTTCTGGAACTTTCTCATGCATCTAATAAAAAGAAACAGATTACAAATGACGCATCGCTCTCTATTCCTGTACATCAACAGGCTCACTCCTTCAGTATGAAAATTAACCGTAACAGCTCTTACCTTAATACCTCCACGTAACTGCTCCGACATACGGCTGAAAGACAGCGCCATTGTTCTGCGGGGCACCGACGTTTCAAATTAAGCATTCACACAGAATGCACTTGAAGGTTTTTTCAAGCACTAAACCGCTCCCCTTCGTTCGTACGCATTGCACACAAAGCCGCCTGAGAACGCAGCAGTCTCCTGCAAGGGCGAGGTTGCCCGTTTTCAAATAATCTGGCGACGGAAGAAAAGCATTCGCCATGTTAGCGCACTAAGGCCCTTGGCTGTTAAATTAGCCCTCCGCTCCAAGTCCTGGGAGTGCGGTTTCCTGCCGCCGCTCGGGCTCGGCGTTGCCCGCCACCAGAGCCAAGCAACCGGCCGGCCGCGCGCGGAGGGCGAGGCCGATCAGCAGTTTCCTCTCTCCGAAGCTCGAATCCCGCCTGCACCACGACTCCAGCTCAGGACACGCGGCGGCCCGGCTGCGCGTTTCCCACGTGCAAGCTTTCAACAGCACTCTAAGCTCGAATCTCTTAAGATCGCTTCACATTAAATACTGAAATTACCAACCTCGGCCTGCGCCACCAGCTTCCGCTTGGATCGGCGCCCGCATGGCCCTGCTCACCCAACACGACACCAACACCTTACAAATCCGACGTAAAAGACCGAGCTGCGTCCCCAGCAGCTCCCTATATAGCCTCTCTTGAGTCAGAACGAGGCCGCCCCGCCCTCTCGCATCCATTGGGCGAGGGAGCAGAGGGGGCGTGGCCGCTTCCTGACACGAACGAGCGGGAGCGCGCGCGGCGGCTCTTTTTCTTCGTGGGTCGGTTCTGGGGCGTGGTGCGCGCGCCGCAAGTGTGGCGCGCGCCCGCAGGCGCACTGCGAGCCGTCGCTGACGAGTCTGGCGAGCGACCCGGCCCTACGTGGCGCGGGAGTGGCGCCAGAATTCAAACTAACAGCCGCAGTTGGCAATGAGGCCATCGCGTGCTCGGAGCCAAGTCCGCCCGGGACAGATCCGGGCCGGGAGCGGACTTGAGTTCTGCAGCGCAGGGCCGCCTCAGCCTAGGACCGACTCGGGAAGCCGGGCTGGCGGGCGGGCGCCCAGCGGCGGCCGCTGAAGGAGCTGGCGGGCACTAGTCGCAGCGCTCCGGGAAAGGGAAATTGGCTGCAGAAAAGCTAGAGTGGAAAAACTGAAAGCGCCGCGTTTATCCTCCGCTGCACAGCGAGAGTCCCGCGCCTCGCTGGAGGACCCCCAGCCGCGCGGCAGGCGGCCCAGCTGGGCCCTCAGGGGGCGCGAAGGCCCTACGGGGGCCCAGCCCACTTCACGGCCCTTGCGCCAGGCACTGCCTTTGCACTAAAACCAGCCCGTAGAAGGCTCCCAACACAGCAAACCTGAGAGGTGACACGCTCCATTTCGCGGAGGAGAAAACTGAGGCCTGAAGTTGCTAAGGGATTTGCCTAAGATTACACAGCTGAATTGCTTTGCTATTTTTAATTTCTTTGTGCTAAATTAGTTATACTGAACACAGGAGGAAGAGTAATTTGAGAAGTATCCCTGAATAGTTTGTCCAGATGGCAAAACTTAAAAGATTCAAAAGCAATGCTTTCGTTAATTTGCATATACGGGTGAATGTATGTGTGCGCACAGACGACATTTTAACATTTCAGCATTTGAAAAATCAAGTCTTGACTTCCTTATTTCATAGCACTTATTAATTAAAATTGTTTACGTGTAAGTTTATGGTCCTACTCCTCTACTAGAATGTGTTTGAGGTACACTGGTTTTGTGCGTTCCGGTTTGTTTTTCTGGCTTGGAACAGTGCCTTGCATAAAGTATTGATAGATTGTTGGTAATTATTGGTTAAATGAATGAAAGAATTAATGAATGTACTCGGTGGCTTTTTAGAAAATTAGAATGAAGGTCAAACTCCAGATTAAAAGGTAATAGTGAAAAACAAATTTCTTTAACAGAAACCTAAATGATGAAGTATTTACTTGACTGGGCATTGTGTCGTATTTTTATATTTTGTAATGTACAATATAAAATTTGCATATTATAGTGAGAAAAACCTAAAACAGTACAAAAAGATATAAGAAGCAAAGTAAAAGTACCTTTCCCCATCCTTGGGAATCTTCTCCTTAGTTTTACTCTCCAGCAATAACCACTGTTAATAGTTTTTGAAACTTTCTATGCAAATACAGGTACATATTTTTTCATATACAAATGGGATCTATATGGTCTTATGCAACTTGCTTTTCTTTCTCATAAATACCATAGACACCTTTCCATATCAGTACATGAAGATGACCTTATTCTTTTTTATAGCCTGCATAGTATTCAGCTGGAGGTATCATAATTTATTTCATCAATTGCCAATTTTTCACTGTTGAAGTCAAACAGTGCTGAAGTGTATTATATTAATATCAGTAAGCTTGTGGGAACATGTCTGCAAGATCAATTTCTAGAACTGAATCAAAAGTTGTATGTACTTAAAATTGTGATACTGTTTAATTGTTCTCTACCCCCACGAAAATGTTGTGTGTCGTGATTATATTTTGAAGTCTGTTTTGCTAACTGAAAAACACAGGTATGATTATTATGGGTTGGCAATTATTACATGATTAAAATTGAGAACTAATATTATCCTTGTTATCTTTGAATCACTGCTGTGCTGAAGACCATCCAAATCACTTGGTACAAAGCCATATAAAACAACGATTCTCTACCTTGACTTGTTAATATCAATTGAAACCTGATCAGCTGAAAAATATCAGATTTCTGGGCCCCAACCTATAACTACCAAAGCAGAATCTCCAAAAGTGGGATACAAGAATCAATATTTTAAATAAGCATCAGAGTCAATGCTGTCCATTCAGAATTATAACATGAACATAAGTGCAAGGCATATGCAATTTTAAATGTGCTAGTAGTCATTTATTTATTTAATTTTAGAGATAGGGTTTTGCTCTGTTGTCCAGGCTAGAGTGCAGTGGTGTAAACATACCTCACTGTAATCTCAAACTCTTGGGCTCCTTCCACCTCAGCCTCATGAATAGCTAGGACTACAGACATGCATCACTAAGCCTAGCTAATTTTTTTATTTTTTGTAGAGATGGGATCTTGCTATGTTGCCCTGGTTGGTCTCAAACTCCTGGCCCCAAGCAGTCCTCCCACCTCAGCCTCCAAAAGTGCTGGGATCATAGGCATGAGTTACTGTGCCTGGCCTACATGTTTAAAAAGTAAAAAGAATCAGATGAAATTATAGTATATTTTACTTGACCCAATATAACCAAAATATTTTCATTTCGACATATAAGCAATATAAAATTTATTGAGGTAGTTTCCATTTTTTTATATGTAGTCCAAAATCTGGTGTGTATTTTATACTTACAGCACATCTCAGTTTGGACTGTCTACATTTCAAGTGCTCAGTTGCCACATGTGGCTAGTGGCTGCTGTATTGGACAGTATAGACGTAGGGTGATTCATATACATGTAGAAGTTTGAGAACCACTGTCTTAGGGTAAGAGAGGTACTACATATTCCAGTCTTTGAAAAAAACCCCTTCCATCTTCCTTTTGACTCATAAACTAATAACTCTAACAAAGGCAATGCTAAAATGAAATTAGTCCAGAGCCTGATTATTGACAACACTGCCTTCCAGTGAACATAGGCAATGACTGGGAAACCAATACACAACTCTTTCAAGATGCTTATCTCTTTAAGGAACAGAAAGACAAACTGAGGGATGAAGCCATTGTCATTGCTCCCACACCTGAAACAGCAAATTACTACCAAATATTTGAAGTGACTTAACAAAGACCGTATAAAAGGTCAATACTGAAATTAAAAGTATCCTTGAAGAATTCATTATAACTGAGAATAAATTCTTATATTCTGTAACAAACTTCCAGATAAGTTCATTGTTTTAATCAGTTTTTTAAGAAATAATCACTGAGCCCCTGGTGCATACAATGTGCTTCAGAGAAAGCTAATATGAATACACAAAAGTTTTTGAACTTCTCGAAGGAATTTGTAGTTTAGTAAAAAGTGTTCACCCAACTTTCCACAGTTAGAAGTTAGTGCAGTCATTTAGATGAGATATTGTGAGGGACACCACTATAATTTTGGCCACAATAATGGAAGGCAGGGAAGAGAACAACATATGATGAGAACTTGTTATATGTTAGGTTCTTACGTGCATTAGATAATGTAATCTTCAAAACAATTCTGTTATGTACTTTAAACTTTATATTAGAAGTGAGGAAAGTGAGGCATGGAGATCTCAGTTAACCAATGTTCTCAAATCTTTTTGACTCATGATCATGTCACTGGGGCGTTACTGAACTGTGTTGAAGGAAGAAGTGATGGGATGTGATGATGAGCTGTGAGGGAAGAGAGGAAGTACAGGGAGTCTAGGTAGCCAAGAGGATGGCAGCTCCATTGACAAGAGTTGCTGGTTTGGGAACAGGAAAAAGAAGATCATTTAGTTAGTTCTTG
>VBSM01000361.1:41906981-41938957 GCA_008086735.1 Cheirogaleus medius
TTGAGCCTAGGGAGGCTGTATGTTTCTAAGAAATTGTCCATTTCCTCTGCATTTTCCAGTTTGTGTGCATAGGGTTTTTGTAGTATTCATAAATTATATCTTGTATCTCTGTGGCATCCGCTGTAATTTCTCCTTTATTTTCCTGATGGAGCTTATTAGAGATTTTTCTTTTCTGCTTTTCATTAGTCTAGCCAAAGGTGTGCCAATCTTGTTTATTTTTTCCAAGAACCAACTTTTTGTTTTATTAATCTTCTGTATAGTTTCCCTGTTGTCAATTTCATTTAGTTCTGATTTGATCTTAATGATTTCACTTCTTCTGCTGGGTTTGAGGTCAGTCTGTTCTTCTTTTTCCAGCTCTTTGAGACGATTCATTAGGTTGTCTATTTGTGATCTTTTTGACTTTTGGATATAGGCATTTATGGAAATAAACTTTCCTCTCAGGACTGCTTTAGCTGTGTCCCACAGGCTTTGATAACTTGTGTCTCCTTTGTCATTTAGTTCAAAGAATCTTTTGATTTCCATCTTGATTTCCTCGTTTATGAAGTGATCATTCAGCAGAAGGTTGTTTAGTTTCCATGACTGATGGTTAGTATTTTTAAAAAACCCTATCTTCAGCCAGGTGTGGTGGCTCACACCTGTAATCCTAGCAGTCTGGGAGGCCGAGGAGGGAGGTTCAGGAGTTTGAGACCAACCTGACCAAGAGTGAGACTCCATCCCCACCAAAATTAGAAAGAAATTAGCCAAACGACTAAAAATAGAAAAACTTTGCCAGGCATGGTGATCCATGCCTGTAGTCCTAGCTATCTGGGAGTCTGAGGCAGGAGGATCGCTTAAGCCCAGGAGTCTGTGGTTGCTGTGAGCTAGGCTATCACCATGGCACTCTAGCCCAGGCAAGAGAGTGAGACTCTATCTCAAAACAAACAAACAAACAAACAAAACCAACAAAAAAACCCCCTGTCTTTCATTATGCAACACTGTCTGAATGAAAGCTATCTTTCAATGTGTCCTCAGGTGGCACCTTACCTCTGCCCATTCTACTTCAGCTTCTCACAAGGAAATTATAGGCAGTGTTAAATAAGATGTTTGGGCTGGGCACAGTGGCTATTGCCTATAATCCCAGTATATTTACACTTAGAGGCTGAGGGGTGAAGCTTACTTGAGGCTAGGAGCTCCAGACAGCCTGGACAAAATAGTGAGACCTTGTCTCTATAAAAAATTAAAAAATTAGCCAGGTGTGGTGGTGTGCACCTATAGTCCCAGCTTTTGAGCAAACTGAGGCAGGAGGATTGCCTGAGCCCAGGAATTGGAAGCTTCAGTGAGCTATGATTGTGCTACTGTACTCCAGGCTCAGAGTGCCTATCTCAAAATAAATAAGATGTTCAGATAATTCTTAAGCACTAATTAGAATGGCTGCAAGCAAATGATTGTTTAGAAACTGGTGGGGAATGCTTATAGTAACTGAATTCTATACCTTTTTGAATTCTATGCCTTGTTGATAAATTGTATGCAATTGTTGTTAGCTATCACGATAACTTCTGGGACATAAATCCTAGAATTGTAAGTCCTTAAAGTAAGGTTTGCAAGCAGATGTTACGTTGACATTTTCACTCTTTAGCTTTACAATACATTACCATGTGTGTTATTTTAAGCTTTGGTTTAGAGAATTTCATAATTCTTCAAATGGCAAACAGCTATTATAGATTGCTCAAAGATATTTTAAGAGGATTAAATCATGGCTATAGTTTTGTGTGTTATTAAAGTTATTTTCTAATATGCTAGTAAGTTTTGCTAATTATTTTTTATCATGCAACCAGTGTGATTACTGACTATATTTTGTAAATACTTCATAATGAAAAAGAATTATAAGCTATTAAATACCAAATATCATAAATGAGCAATTTCTTTAAAAAAATTAAAGTGAAGTTTGGAATGGACTATAGTGTGTGACTTCCTAGATATATATTTGTTACTTTTGTCACACTGGTACTTACTTTGCTGTGATGTTCTGGATGGCTTATTTCAGGTGTATGGAAGAACCCGAATGTATTTACTATAGCAAGGCCATGGATCAAGGAGCCTTTAGCTCAGAAATGTTATTTAATGGCCTGCCATAAAGAGAATTTTCCCAGCTCATATTGTGCAGATGATTAGAGCTTGTCAACACTGTTAAAAGATTATTCAATGAGAGTTTTGAAACAGAAGGAAACTCAGTTTCTTTCTGGGAGATACTTATATATAAGAATAGAAACTGATACCTGACCTTTTAAGAAAGGTATATTGGAAATCAACTTATTTGGAAAGAGTTTCATTAAATCCAAAAATTCATTAACCAACATATACATTATAAATAGACCTTATGTACATACTGCATGCCCTGGAGGTAGATGTCAAATATCAGCTATAATTTATACTTTTGTGGCCATTAGAATATTTCTGTGAGTTAAAATAGACTGAAGAGACACAACAACGAAATGAAGTGAATGAAGGTGGGTAAATTCTGGTTGAAAAACATCAGTTAAAAAGACATTTTGAGACAGTTGAGGAATTTGAATTTGGACTAGATATTATTATATTACAGTATTAGGATACTGTAATTTTCTTATTAATAAATATGTTAATATTGTTTATAGAGGAGAATCTTCTAATTCTTAAAATATACATGTTGAAATACTTAGAGGTGAAGGTTTATGATGTCTATACCCTACTTTCATATTGTTCAGGGCTGGGCACAGTGGCTCGTGCCTGTATTCCTATTAGCACTCAGGGAGGCCAAGGCAAGAGGATGGCTTGAGGTCACGAGTTGAAGACCAGACTGAGCAAGAGCGAGATCTCATCTCTACCAAAAATAGAAAAAATTAGCTGGGCCTGTTGGTACCTGCCTGTAGTCCCAACTACTTGGGAGGCTGAGGCAGGAGGATCGCTTGAACCCAGGAGTTTGAGGTTGCAGTGAGCTATGATGATGCCACAGCACTCTAGCCCAGGCAAGAGCACAAGACTCTGTCTCAAAAAACAAAAACAAAAACCCAAATGGTTTAGACAAATATATATGTATATTCCTATATATATATTTCACATATTTGCTTTATTTCTATTAATATGTATAATGTATGGCAAACGGTTCTGCAATATATATGTGAGATACATAGATATGTCTATGTATGTATATATATACATATATGTCTGTATGTCTATGTATGACATATATGTTTGTATTTTACCATGTCTCTCTTCCCTCCTACACACATACACGCACACACACACAATAAAGCAAAGCAAATAGGGTAAATTATTAACAATTATTGAATCTAGGTGGTACAAATAAGATTATTCACTGAACACATTGATCTATCGAGTCCAGGTGGTACCTAAGTCTAGGTGTTTATTATCTTTTCAACTTTTCTATATGTGTAAAATGTTTCTATATGTTTAAAAGTTAGGGAAAAAAAAAAGAAAACCTATAGGTTGGGGGAATACCTGTGGTAGAGTATGGCAGAAATAGTTATTTGTCTTTCAATATCTATTTTCTCCTTCATTAGAACAGAACTCTGAATTTATTTGAGGTGGCAAGGTACCCAGTTAAAAGGCAACATCTCCTACCTTCCCTTAAATCTAAGTGTGGCCATGTGATTAAATTATAGCCACTGAGATTTAAGTGGAGATTGTTGAAAGAAATTTTGAGAAGGCCTCTTAAAAGGAGAGATATTCATCTTTTATCCTTCAGTATTTTTTGCCCTTTTTCCTGCTGCCTGGAATGTGGACACAGTGACTAGAGCTACAGAAAATATCCAGGGTTATAAGGCGACCTTGAGAATGCCAGCCACACACCAGGATGGTCCAGCAGAAAGACAGAAAACTCTGATGACTTTGGATCTACCATGCCAATCCTGGACTGCCAAAGTCTGGGTTTCTGTTACATGCGAGAGAAAGAAGTTCTATTTTCTTTAAGGCACTATTATATAGAGTTTTCTCTTATATGTATGTACCTAAGGCTAATCCTAAATGACACAAAGGAAAACCAAACTAACAAGATAAAAATCTTCAACACATATATATAATTCTGAAGAGAATTAGGAAATCTGCTTGAGCAAATCCAAAATCTGGACTGAGACTAATAGTACATGCTATAACTTTTTGGTAGTTTAGGGATGCCATGTGGACACAAACCTGATAAAGATGTTTCTTAGTGTATTTGACATATTAGGAGCCAGTCAACTGATCTCTATTCAGTTAGAAAAAAAGAAATGGGATAATGCCAATGCAGATCCCACTGTAGTTTTTAATATGTCAAATTTTTGCCAAGTTTCAGGCTGTTCCTAGTGCTTTCTTCCAGGGATATTTATGCTTATGTTGTTCTTTTGTGTATTGCATGTATATGATAATAAAATCATAAAATACTTTTGTTTGTCTCTTTTACTTAAATGGTAGTACACACTACATGTTCTGCAATTTGTTTCTTTTTAAAATTTAACAATAACTTTTGGAGATCATTTTATATTAATACATAAAATGTTTTTTTTTAGAGCTTTAAAGTATTCCATTTTATGGATATACTATTGATGACCATTTGGGTGCTATGAATAACCTTTACATAACCTTTTATACATGTTCAAGTGTACCCGTAGGATAAATTTCTCCAAGTGGAATTGCTGAGTCAAAAGGTATATAGACTTTTAGTGCTGACAGATGTTAAATTGTCCTTCACCTTGTCTTTTGCTGGAGTCTTCGGACTGACCTCGCTGCTTTGACTTCATTCCCACAATGCTGCCAAAGGTAGTTTCTAAAATGAAACTCTAATCATGTTACTCTGCTTCTTAAAACTCATCTATGACTCCTAATTACTTAACAGATAAATCCAAACTCTTTGATATGGAACACATAAGCCTCCTTTTTGAGTATTTGCTTATCTGGCCAGACTTACCTCTCACCATTTTCCTAGGTGCATTTTACACTCCAGTTAATTCCTGTTTCTCATACAAGCTGTACTTCATGCTTCTGTACCTTAATACATGCTATTTCCTCTGCTCATCCTTCAATACCTAGTTTAGTTACCTCCTCCTACTCAAATGGAGCAAGATACACTTTGGTTTCTGTTACCACAGTGCCAGGCATATATCTCTAAGATTGCCCAGTCTCTCTGAATAGCAATTACTTGTTCATATTTGTCAATTAAATAGCTATAATATATAATTGATGACACAAAAATATATAAAAGCAATGCGGTCAGGCAATAAAGAGATTAGTTGAATCCAATCAACCGGGAAGGAAATTAGCTGTAGCCTCAGGTAGGGTAAAGCATGCCATCTGCCAAATGAGAGAGAAGATATGATGAAATTCGGGTAAACTTGAAATGTGAAAGACACCCAGGGGAAGCTTAAAGCCAATGTATCTCCTTTCCTGTCTCCTAATGCTCCCTTTATTTTCATCATTACCAGACTACAGTATTTAATTGATCCTCAGACCAACCACACTGATTGTACATGTCATGCTCTCTGCTTGGAACTCCCTTTTCTATTTTAGCTACATGGTTAATGTCAGCTCTTGCCTCAAAGCCCAGATCAGAGGATAACTTCCCTGGGAAACTGTGCCTAGGACAAGAAAATCATTTCCTCCACTGTAGTACTTCTAAAACTTGAACTTGTTTTTTTTTTTTTCATTATCCTATTACACCATATTGTGATTTATTTATTTGCATGGCTATTGGCCTTGCTTAGAAAGACCAAAAGCTCTTTGAGGGCAGAATTATGTTCTATTAATCTCTGTGTCTTCATTATCTCCTGGAAAATGTTTGGCACATAGTAGTTGCTCAATAAATTTTGAACTTGTTTAGCTGAAATGACTGTACACTCTATTTGTCATCTGCAGTATAGTCCAGCAGCCAAGTACATGGACTCTGGAGTCAGACTGCTGATTTTAAAAGCAGGCTCTTTCATTTACCAGCCATGTGACCTTGTAAAAGCTACTGAATCTCTTCAGTGCCTCTATTTCTTCATCTCTATAATGGAGATATTAGTCCCTACCTCATAGGATTTTGATAAGAATTAAGTAAAATAATCATGTGCTTTGCAATGTGGTTGGCATATTGTAAGTGTTCATTTAGCATATAGCCTTGCTGTATTGAACACTTATTTTGGTTAATTTTATTAAAAGCAGCATTCAGAGTCCAAGTCATTCCTCAAGTCCTTGGTAGTAATGCCAACTCCAGATTCCTTGCCCCAGACTCTTAGATGTTTTCTACTTCTGCAACCTGGTGTTGGGCCTTGGCAACTTTCTTGAATGGATCGTTAATAGTCATTTGGCATATGACCACTTAGAAAAGGAAGCAGCAGTTGATCAGAACCCATCAAGGTTCAGTAAGAACTAGTGATGGCAAATTAACATTAATCCCCTTTTTAAGAAAGGATCAGACACATACCTCAAAGAATTCACAGATTGCAAAAAAGGATTTGAAGTACCTGCATAAATGCATACAGAAAACAAAAATGAAAAATACAATAGGAAAAAGGATATAAGGGTGGGATACTCAAAGCAAGTCAGAGGAGATGTTAGCTAATACACAGTGTACTAGTTTATTGAGGCTGCCATAACAAAGTATCAAAGACTGAGTAGTTTAAACAGCAGAAATTTATTTTCTCATAATTCTGAAAGCTAGAAGTCTGACACCTATGTCGGCAGGGTTGGTTTCTTCTGAGGCCTCTCTCCTTGGCTTGTAAATGGCTGCCTCCTCGCTGTGTCTTCTTACACTCCGTGTCCTAATCTCCTTTTCTTGTAAGGACATCAGTCTTTGGAGTAGGGTCCATCCTAATGACCCCATTTTAATTTAATTACCTCTTAAAAGATCCTATCTCCAAATATACTCATAGTCTGAGATAGTTTAGAACTTCAATTATATGAATTTTGGTGGGGGGACACAATTCAACCCATGACACACAGTGATCTTTGACATAAGATCCTGTTCAGCTGCAAAAAGCAAGGCACACCTTTGGTTCTGTGTTTTCTAAAAGCAAAAAGAAAGAAAAAGCTGGGGGGATAAGATCACTTACAACATTGACAGTATCATCATTCATTTGAGCTAAGACCTAAACGATGATACTCTACCAGCCACAAGAAGATATAGGGACTGAGACTTCCAGGTAGAGCGTCCAAAGGCCCCAAAATGAGAAATAATTTGGCGTGTTTGCAAAATAGGAAGGATCAGTGTCACTGGAGTGTAATGAAGGAGAGATGGGCTAGGTCAGATAAGTTCATGTAGCTCTTGGTAAAGAGCTTAGATTTTTATTCTAATTGCTATGAGAAGGATTTGGAGGGTTTTAAGCTGGGGGCAACATGATGTAACTAATTTTAAACGTGTTTTTTGGCTATTATTTAAAGAATGGGTATATGTACAAAAGGGTGAGTGAGAGTGGAAGCAGTGAGACCAGCAGCAAAGCTACTCAAAGTGCTGGCCTGCAAAGACATAGAGAGCTTGCTCCATAATACACAACAGCTCATTCTTTCTTTCAGGAAGTCTTGCTGTGAAAAAATGTGTTAGCTGAACTAAATATTGTGCTTAATAAAGTAGTTGATTTTCATTTTGGTGCAAAGTTCTTATGTTGACATGGATTAAAAATAGGCAATTCTTGTCTGTGGGTCTCACTTTGAATAAGCTAGGCTGTTGCAGTAGCTGGAGATGACAGTGGCTGGGACTGGGGTGATAAGAGTGGAGATGGTAAGAAGTGAGATGTTGGGGCTCCGTCCTGATAGTAGAAACAGTAGGACTTGCTCACAAATTCATGGAGGTAGGAGAAAGAGAAATTAAGAATAATTCTCAGATGTTGAACTTGAGCAGCAAGGTAGATGGTGGTGTTTACTGAGTTAGAGAAGAGTGGGAGAGGAGCAGGTCTGAGGGGGAAGCTCAGATGTTCTGTTTTGGACATGTCATATTTGAGAAGTCTACTGGACATCTCAATGGAGATGTTGGGCAGGTAGGCCTGAGTTCCAGAGAGATGTCAGGGCTTTACAGTTTTTAATTAATTTTTTTGAAAACACAATTTGTTACACATGTTTTGAAAATCAAAAAGTAAAATACTATAGGGTACAAAGTCTTTCTTCCATGCTTGTCTCCCCTCTGTCTAGTTTCTACCTTACTCCCTCCCCTCTTAGTTTCTTATGTATCTTCAAAAGTTTCGTTATGCTTATGTAAACATGTACAAATACACATGCTTGTTTTCACTCCATTTTTATATAAAAATTAATATTTATATATGCTACAGACTAAATGTTTGTGTTCCCCCAAAATCCATATGTAGAAATCCTGACCCTCAGTGTGATGGTATTAGGAGATAGGGCCACTGGGAGATGTTTTAGTGAGTTTGGGCTGCTATAATACAATACTATGGCATTCTGGGCAGCTTGAAAAACAAACATTTTATTTCTCACAAGTCCTCTGCTTGACTAGGCCCAGCCTTGGGCTTTCCTGGGGGGTGCCCACCTTTGTCCCTAGGAGAGCCAGAGATCCTTTGCTATCTACATAACAATATGGCTATACTGTAATTTATTTAACCAGTTTCCTATTGATGTAATTAATCATCAGAGGGAAGGTCTCACCATTCCAAGTGTTTTTCAATGATTCCAATGCTTGGGTTATCAGAGAGCTCTTTGGGTATCTATTTGCTTGGATCTGTTTTTTCCACCACAGTCTCATTTCATCTCCTTTTTTAGGCTGCTTCACATCTGCTATCCTCAGTTTACCTGGTTTTGTTCCTCTGCCATGCTGCCATCTTGATCCCTAATTGTTGCTGGGCTGTGCCTCACCCCACCTCTGTGAGAATTTTATCCAAGATTGAGCCCATTTGATCAAAGCCTGTTCCAAGTGAAGCTGAGCCTGGTAAAGTGACCAAATTAATCCTTCTTTTCAAAATGAAAATAAAGCAATGCAGGCATTTCAACTATAGAAATAAACAAAAAGAGAATCAAGAAAATCAAAGCCAAAATCCAGGTCAATTGCTGGTATTCAAAAACACCCTCAAGCTTCACATTGCTTTGCTGGGCCCAGCACTGCTCTCTAGGGTGCAGCCCCTTCAACAAGGTGGCCTCAGGCCAAAGATATCCCATTGATCCAATTAACTCTACTTGCTCAACTCTAAGCTTTTATTTTCAGTTTTGTGTATTCTACTTTGTTCTCTATTAGGACTTTGCTTAATTCCCTGATGTGGATTTGAGATGATATTTTATCCTTTTAGAAAGATCCTAACTACCTTTCTTCTCTCTCCCTGGTTTATTGGTTTCTAGTCTCTGGATTCCTGGAATTTTTCTGGCTATTGCTTTGCTTTAATGTCTCCATAAGCCATAGTTCCTAGTCTTGAATTCTCATCCCTGAGAAGGCAATGCAGTATTCCTCAAATTCACTGCTCTCTTCTAATAACAGCTTGCACAGTTCTGTTTTTCCAGCTGGGTTAGCTATTGGGATGCCATTTTACGGCATATCAGAATATATGGAATGTGCTAAAGCAACAATTTTAGTGCTAGGAAGTGAACAAAGCCCGGGGGATGGAAAAATTTAACAGACTCAAAGATTACGATCAAGAATCTTATAAAAAATTATGTTAGGAGCAACATCAAGGTTTTATATTAATTTTGTTGCAAGGGCAAAAGGCCCCTGTAACAGAGGAAATGAGTAGTCTCCCCTTCCCATAGATATGGAAGGGTAATATTGACAGAGGGGAATATGTAACAGAAGAAATGGCTTGAAAAAATGTTTTGTGTCTCTTTAAAACATCCCTCACTCCTTTTGGAGAGCTAGGAGTTGCATCCCTGCCTCAGACCAGCGGTCAGGAAGAGCATGGAACTGTTCTTTGTTCTTTGTGCCACAGGAAATGGGATTAATTTGGGCAGAAGTCACGAGATTGTCTTAGTGGAAGATGGGATTGATCAGAAACTTTAAAAACTGTACTTTTACTCAGAAGCAGGAGGTTGGTACTATGAGACGGGAGTCTGCCAACCTCCTCATTTGCCAGCAATTAATAAACTTCTCTTTCCTTCTCCTCAAATCACTTGTTCTTGTTCTTCTGATGTGGCCTTGGGGACAAGTGCTGAACTTTCAGTAACATCCCTCATAGGCTCATTCAAAGATTCAGTCTCATTAGGACCATTTGATAGGAAAAGAGAATGGTTATGTAATCTTTGGGCTAGCTATATTTTAAAAAATCTGGTTCAAAGTCACTAAACTTTTTACTTGGGGTCAACTGGGCGGGGAGTGGAGTTTCCTAGAACAAGTCTTTTTTGTTTTTTAAATGAAGACACAATATAAATTGAGCATTTATATGTGCCAGGCACTGTCAAAAGATAAAACCATAACAAATATCATTGAAAAATCTTAACTGGCTTTTATTTGTGATTCTATAATTGGACAACACTTCACTTTATAGGATAGAGTGAGTGTTCTGATGAACTGAGTAGGAGAGGCTGGTTTTATAGACAGAAAAGAACTGAGGAAAGCAGAAACAAAAACAAAAAACAGATTGATCATTTCAAAGTTACTTTTCTTGTAAAGATTAAAGCACAGGGACTTCCTTATCATGCCAGCTAAAACTGGCCTTGGGGATTTGGCTATTATCCCTCTTTGGATTTCTCAGAAGGTCTGATAAAGATCTTAGAGGCTTGGTGGCATAGAACTTCAGCATAAGTAACCTCATTTTGGTTTGGTCTGTTGGGCCTAGTGCAGGATCCCAGTCCAAACCTGTGACCTTATATAAATTTTATTTGACAATTCCGTTCCTTTGGTCATATTCTCACCTAAGTGAGAAACTTAGGACATCAGTACTGCACTCAGTCACCACCATTTTGAGTTTCAGCCTCAACACCTCATTCCTAGGTTAGGGGTGTTCTCATTATAATGCATTTTTTGGAGTTTTCATCATTATGGCTGGAGAGAGACCATTTAGCATTCAGCAGATGGTTGCATGTAGATATTTAAGGCTTTTTGAGAGGATACAGTGTGCATTAGGGATACTACTATTATGATTATCAGAAGGATAATACCAAGGGTTTGGAGTATGCTTTTTAGCCAAGGTCCCCATGAATCAAACCAACTAAAACCAAATAGATCAAATAATGAGCCAGATAGAAAATCTACCTGTTTTAGCCAAGCAGCCTATTTGTTCTATTCATCCATGTGAAACAGGAAATGTTAGCAACTGTACAGATTCTTCCCTGTTCAGCTAGTAAGTTGCAATTCTATTATCTAACATCCCCTGACTGGCTTTGTCATGACAAATCCAACATTTTGTCAAGTTACTCACCAAGGCTACTGATCGTAAAATTCCAACTACAGCATTATCCTGCCTAGAGAAAAAGGTAGGTATATAAGAGGGGTAAGAGTCTCATTATGATTGGAAATCTTGTTCCAACATCTTGGGAAAAGCTGTCCACAGCATGAAGTTGTCAGTTTCTTGTCCTGGTTTGTAGTTCAAATGTCTCTGCATCTGACATTTTGGCAAATTCTCTATGTAGCCCACACACCAGGCATGAGACTTGTTCCTTAAAATTTACATCCAGTTGTCCTCCAGCTCCTGCTTATAGTAATTCAGGAATAGAGTAGTTCTTGTTCTTAGGTGGAGAGCTGTAGCCAGATACTTGAGGAAACTAGAAGAATTTAGGATCCAGTCCAGTCTACAGGTAGATAATAAAAACTTGAAAACAATGAATAGGGCTACAATCTAATAATAACTATACTATAGTTTTTCTTCTGAAATGTAATTTTTACCTCCATGGTCACTCCCATTTTTATCAAAGATAATCAAAGTAAGACAATTTGTTTGAGCCTCATCAAATTTGGCTGGATTATTAAGAAGAATAGTGATTAATACGGCAAGAATAGTGATTAACTACATAGGATCTTTTTAAGTTTGCTTTGCTGGAATTTTTGATAAAAAATTGGACTTGTAAAAGCCTCTCCAGGATGGGAAGCCAGCCTGATATCTCCAATTGTATCCTATTACAAAGAGAACAGATTCTTATTGAACTTATGCAAATAACCATATTACCATAAAAATAAGAACATTCATGAGTAGTTTCCAAATTCTAGAGGGATCATGTAAGGAGAAAAAGTAAATGTTTCAGTTTTGTTCACAAGAGTATATTTACCAAATTGCTGTAAACTATAAATAGTACAAAATGAAAAAGTTTCCTGGAAAACTAAACATTTTATAACCAGCAAAGTTTCAGATAAAAAAATTCAGAAAAACTCAATTTTTCTTCATCAGCTTATTCAGTCTCATGTAATTAATTCTTGTTCTGCTTGATCTTGGTTAGCAATTTCATAAACCTATAAGTTTCTTCATTAGAGTTCTGGAAATTCTTATCTAGTCCAATAGTACGATCTTAAAGTCATCAGAAATCTGTACTTGTCAGTTTCTTGTCTATTCTTTCCTTGAATCTCCTTGAAGTAATTGAAGACATAACATTTTAGGATTAAGCAGTTTGCAAAAAGTTTTCAGAAAGGCATCAGAATAAAACAATTACAGTAGTTCTTCCTTATCCATGGTTTTGCTTTCTGGGATTTCAGTTACAGGCAGTCAACCATGGTCTAAAAATATATGAGTACAGTAAGATAATTTGACAGAGAGAGAGAGAGACCACATTCATATAACTTTTATTACTGTATATTATTGTAATTATTCTGTTTTATTAGTTGTTATTAATCTCTACTGTGACTAATTTATAAATTAAATTTTATCATAGGTATGTATGTATAGGAAAAAAAATAGTATGTATAGGGTTCTGTACTATTCATAGCTTCAGGCATATACTGGGGGTCTTGGAACCTACCCTCCCCTGAGGATAAGGTGGGGACTACTACAACAGAGGACAACAAGACTTAAAATGGTCATGGGTAAAGATCTGATGAGAGTTCATTATAATAATGACACAAATGGCAAGAAAACTTGGTTATTTCTATGGAATTCATCATTCAACAATAACCAGAATTACAACTGATATATCAAATTTTTAGGAATTTTATACAATATTTTTGAACACTCATATTAATATACCCATAAATATAACTTAAAGAAGGCTTAGCATGCCTTATTTTTTTTGGATAATGCTTCTTATATAATTTAATATATCAAATAGGCCTGATTAGCTTAATATTTCTCTTTATAAGGTGAGAGACACATCCTTTGAAGTTTTCCAGGTGTGCAAATGGAAAACCCCAAAGTTAATTTGAGCTAAAAAAAGACTCAATTTAGAATTTGATTTTGAAAAGTTTGTTAAAAAATGTCAAAAGGTTTGAAAATACTTATCTTGCTTATCTATTTAATCTGAGTGACAGTATAAGATTTTAAAGGCAAATACAAAAGGTTTCATAGTTGTAAAGAAAAACTTATCCCTTTTGACATTGAGAAGACTGACTTTTTAAAAAAGTAAACAAAGGTCTAATAAAAGCACAAAGCACAAGAAATTATCTTGATAAAACACAAAATCTTTGCTTTCTAGGAAAATAACCTAAAAAGTAAAGAAAAACTATTCACTATTTCCTACTAAGAGCAGATCAATACTCCGAGAAAACAGAAAAGACCAAATTCTAGTTATGACTCAGTGTACTTTTGATATTATTGCTCAATTTTTAGAAAAAACTTATAAATAATTCCCTTCTATTCTTTGCCAGTTTGGTCACATATAAAATTCCTTTCACAAGACTCATATTCCACATACCTTTTACAACTTTCTTATCCATTCGATTTTTATTCCATACTTTTCTTCTTTCTTGACTTGGAACAACCACTCTACTTTAGAACAGTAATTGTTCTCTTTTTCCTTTAACAAAAACATATCCTCATACTTTATAACTTTTTAAATAGAACATGCCTTACTTCACTTGTATACAGAGTCATTACCTTTCTTATTTCTAGTTTTATCATCTATTAATTAAAAATTTTAACTCTAAGTAACTTTAATTTCTAGTGAAAACCCAGGAAGTTAAACAATTTTGAACTATCATTCACCAGCATTTTATGAATGTATATTTCATAATTTCTAGAAACATGTGCTTCCTCATAGAAGTTTTTTTCATGTTTTCTAAAAGACCCAAATATATCTCGATACTCTATACCATATAAAAACAAGATGCCAGGGCTAGGTGGCTCACACCTGTAATCCTAGTACTTTGGGAGGCCCAGGTAGGAAGATCACTTGAGGTCAGGAGTTCAAGACCAGCCCAGGCCACAGAGTGAGACCTTGTCTCAAAAAAACCCCAAACAAACAAACAAACAAACAAAACCCCCAAATCAAAAAGGCCCCCAGAACTGTAGCTCTTGCTAGTGACTCATTAGCCACCACAAACTCAACGATCAAGTGCCCTTTTAGAGCACAAACTAACCCTTGTTATCCCAGGTCAAATGCTCTCTTACAGCACAAACTAACCCTGTGATACAATCAGGGGACTCAACACAAAAAGAGCAGAGTCCAACCTGAGAGGAACTTACAACTCTCAGGGCTCCATGAGGAAGACAGGGGACCTCAAGAGGGGTCAACAGTGCCTTTCCTGTGTTCCTCAAGGGCTCTTGGGAATTGTCAGTGGTCTTCTTCAGGTCTTTTTATGTGGCCACCAGAACTTTCAAAGGACAAAATCGCAACAAATTTAGTTTAATGATCTTAATTGGCTTTTAGTTGTGGTTCCAGAATTGAGTGACTTCTGATGAGCTGAGTAGAAGAGGCTGGTTTTATAGACAGAAAAGAGCTGAAGAAAGCAGAAACAAGGCTGGGCACGTGGCTCATGCCTGTAATCCTAGCACTCTGGGAGGCTGAGGCAGGTGGATCGCTCAAGGTCAGGAGTTCAAGACCAGCCTGATCAAGAGCGAGACCCCGTCTCTACTAAAACATAGAAAGAAATTAGCTGCACAGCTAAAAATATATGTAGAAAAAATTAGCCGGGCATGGTGGCACATGCCTGTAGTCCCAGCTACTTGGGAGGCTGAGGCAGAAGGATCGCTTGAGACCAGGAGTTTGAGGTTGCTGTGAGCTAGGCCGACACCACAGCACTCTAGACTGGGCAACAGAGTGAGACTCTGTCGCAAAAAAAAAAAAAGAAAAAGAAAAAGAAAAAAAGAAAACAAAAAGCAGATTGATCATTTCAAAGTTACTTTTCTTGTAAAGGTTGAAGCAAATGGACTTCCTTATCATGCCAGCTAAAACTAGCCTATTTGGGGATTTGGCTATTATCCCTCTCTTTGGATTTCTCAGAAGGTCAGATAAAGATTTTAGTGGCTTGGTGGCATGGAACTTCAGCATAAGGAAAGTATAGGGGCTCAGTCCAAACCAATGGCCTCCTATAAATTTTATTTAGCAGCACTTTATTTGTATTACCTCATGTTGTCCATACAACAACCACCAAGGGAAAGGGAATGATTTACACTAGGCCATATAGTGATGGAGAAGGTTTAAAAATTTTTTAAAAAATAATTGTAATTATTATGGGTACATAACAATTGTATCTCTTTATAGGATACATGCAATGTTTTGATACAGGAATACTATGTGAATTAAGCAAATAAGGGTAATTGGGATATCCATCACCACAGGAATTTATCATTTCTTTGTGTTAGGAACAATCCAATTCTACTCTTTTAGTTATTTTAAAGTATACCCTAACTTATTGTTGATTGTAGTCACTTTGTTGTGTTATCAAACACTGTTCATTCTACCTAATGGTCTAACTATATTTTTTCACCCTGTCTCCATGAGATCAATTGTTTTTAATATTTAGCTCCCATATGAGTGAGAACAAGCAAGAAATATCATTCTGTGCTTGGCTTATTTCACTTAACATAATGTTCTCTAGTTCCATCTATGTTGTTGTAAATGGCAGGATTTCATTCTTTTCATGTGGCTCTATAATATTCCATTGTGTAAACGCACCACAACTTCTTTATCCATTCATCCACTGATGGACACTCAGGTTGATTCTAAATCTTGGCTATTATAAATAGTGCTGCAATAAACATGGGAATACAGATATCTTTTTGGTATACTGAATTCCCCTCCCTTGGATATATACCCAGCTGTGGGATTACTGGATCATATCATAGCTCTATTTTCAGTTTTTGAGGAAACTCCATACTGTTCTACATAGTGGTTGCACTAATTTGTATCCCCAACAATGGTATATGAGGGTTCTCCTTTGATGGAGAAGGTTTTAAACCCAGGTCTTTCTGATTCCAGAGCCTGTGATTTCCACCACTGCATCATTTTTCCCATTCTTGTTTGCTCATAAGATTATTGTTAAAACTGCAGATTTCCAGGTCTCTTTCTTAGAGATTCTGGGTTAGTTAGTCTGGCAAAAAGCCCTGAAATCTTTATTTATATCAAGACCCATAACTGAGTCTAGTGAGCAGACAAATTTAGAAGACCCTGCCCTATTCTATACTGTCTCTCTAATACTAGGTGATGAAACTAAGCTTTGCTCTTTCCCTAAATTTCTAGTGCTTAACTATTCTAAAGAAGTAAAACCAAATCAGAGCATATCATCTTGTTTGTAATGAGAGGCAAAAGTTTATATTCCGAAACAAAGGCCAACATCTAGTTATTACCCTTTGTTCCTTCCATATACAGACATGATGAAGTGTCCATCATTCTTGAAAACAAGCTGCCCTCTTCTCCTTCTCCTGCCTTTCCCAGCCAAGCTTCTTGAAACAATCACCCACATTCATGGTCTCAATAACTTCCTTGTTGGATTCATATACACTCTTACCTAATCTGACTTTCCGAGAACAAGTCTTAATCCCATTAAAGTTTATCTGAAAATGGCTTAAGCATTTTATCAGGAATGCTCATTTCTTCCCAGAAAGAGGTTGTCAGTGACATCAAATAAAAAGTTCTGCCCCTGACCAGGTTTGGAACAGTTTTTCTTTTGCAATGGCAGCTGATTTTCAAAAGCAAGAAATAATATGTGTCTAAAAGAAATGATACGCTGAAAGCTAAAGCAAACATCTGAAAGGAAAGAGCATGGCCAGATGGGATGAAGTCCAGAAGGAAGAGTGAACAGAGCAGGGGGATAATGGTGAGCTATGTCTGACTAAACTCTTCCAGCCCCAGGAGAACAGCAGAGGCTTGATGTTTATGAAATGTATCGAAGGCAAGAGCAATCTCTATAATGATCTAACTGTTGACCTTACTATACATTATTGGGAAGTTACAACTTAACAATTATTTTAATCTCATTTCATTTTACCCAGGTATTTCAGGAGAAAATTTTTAAAAGATTAACACTTTTACTATCCAGAAAAACATTCTCCTGAGGGATACTATCTTATCTTGCTCTTCCAATTCGATGATCTAACACGACCTGGGATCCTGACATACTATTAATACTATAGCAATTAATGATCCATGGTCCTGTAGTTACTTTGTCCAGCTAAATTAAATATGACCAAGATGGAACTTGTCTGCTTAAACATAAAATGACAAAATATCTATTATTTCAAAAAATTTTAAAAATTCATTTAATTTCTCTCTCTCTCTTTCTCTCTCTCTTTTTTTTTTTAAGTGATGTCTCCTCTGTCATCCAGTGCAGTGCAGCAATCATAACTCACTGAAGCCTTGAACTCTTGGGCTCTAGGAATCCTCCTGCCTCAGCCTTCCTAGTAGCTGTGATTACAGGTGCATATCACCATGCCCTAAAAAATTATTTAGTTCTATTTCTAGCTTGACCTGTAAAATAACTTTTCTAACCTTTTTTTGTTGTTACTCCTTGTTTTCTCCCACTTACTACCTCATCTTTCTATCATAAGACTCACTTTTCTTTTTAGTGGGTGTTCCTGGCAAACTTTTGCATCATTGTTAGGTAATTGCCAAAAACTTAGCACTATTTAATAATTTATTCTAGCTATAATCTTTACTAAGGGCCTTTATTTAAGGCAATGTTAGCATTTGCATATATTTCATCATTTTTTGTTTGTTGTTGAGATGGGGTCTCATTTTGTTGCCCAGGCTGGGGCACAGTGATACCATCATATCTCCCTATAACCTCAAACTCCTGGGCTCAAGTGATTCTCCTGACTCAGCTTCCCAAGTAGCTAGGACTACAGGTGTGTGCCACCATGACCACCTAATTTTTGTATTTTTTGTAGAGAAGAGGTCTTGGGTCTTGCTATGTTACCCAGGCTGGTCTTGAATTCCTGGCCTCAAGTGATCCTCCCTCCTTGGCCTCCCAAAGTGTTGGGATTACAGGTATGAACCACTACACCTGCCCGCATGTATTTCTATAAGACACATATGTTATTCTTCCAATTCTAATCTTACTGCATGTGGGTAGGGCAGATGTTATCCAGGTTTTATTCATTTTTGTTTGTTTGTTTTGGTATTCTGGCTCTCAGCCCCTAATAAGCATATTAATATAGTATACTGTTTTAATTATAGTAGATAATGAATAAATATTTAATTATAATGATGACATATAATATTTCATATTAGTCAAAGCCTTTTAACATGTTATCTAACATTAATATTATTCAGTGGGTAAGGCATAATTGTTATTTCCATCTTTCTTTTTTTTTTTCTTATTTTTCTTATTTAGTGGTACCATAAGATTTATATCTTTCTTAAATAGGAAAATAGACACAGAAAAAACAAATGACTTATCTAAGGTTATCCAAGAGATCTGTGGTGGAGCTGAGTCTTTCCACACCAACACAAGTGTTTCTCAATGGCCTGCTGGTCCCTGCCCTCTTCATGAGTATTCTTAAAGTACTGTATTCTTAAAGAATTTATCATGTGTTTCATTCATTTATTTAGGGTTGTGGCTTTAATGGCTGTGCATTTGTAAATCGATAGTACTCTTATGCAAAGGAATAATACCCTGGACAGAAAACTTTTCAGGACAGAAAAAAAAAAGCCAGCAAATGAGGTTTAAAGACTTTTTATTTGTCACTAGATGAATTTGAACTTGTCAAACTATAGGTATTCATTGAAAAAAATGACAGATGAAAATGGACAAATATGTTGATTTGAATTCCTATATTTCTCTATTTTCATGTTTGTTAGACAGTTTGTTATTAATATGGTGTTTAGAACCAAACAGAAGTTGTAGTTGGAGTTTCCTATAAGGAGTCCACTGTTCTTTTCACTATAGCATTTTGTCATAATTTAAGAAAAACACATTGTCTAAGGCCTTTAGGGTAGATATGTATTTATCACAAAGTGAAATGCAGAAGAAAGCAATATTGTTATACATTTCGAATTCCTGTAGTGTTATTGCCATAGGAACTCATGCCACAGGCTGCCCAGTACATGTGCTCTGCTTTAGACATAAATTATATTGTCACTCTACTTATAAGTGAAACCGCTTTATTATTAGGCCTTGTCAATGTGATGTCTCCTCCTGGCAGGGATTGCTCCTTCCCCACATTTCTTCCTGCTCATTTCCTCACCTCTACAGGTCCTGACCTTTCTGGTGTGGTTGTCCCAGGCCACCCTATCTGAAACTGCAACTCTGGTCCAACACTCCTCATCCACCTCTCTCCTTTATTTTTTCTGTAGAACATGTCACCTTCTAATACACTATATAAGTTTTTTGTTTGTTGTTTTTTTATGTTTCCCTTACAAAAATGGAAACTCCACAAGGCCAAGGATTTTGATCTGTTTTATTTTTGGTTTGACTAAGAACAGAGGCTGGCATGTAGCAGATGGTAAATAATTATTGATTAAATAATGCATGAATATCTGTAGTTTGGTAGGTTAGCAATTATACTCTGTTAAATTGAATTAAATTTGGCCTAAAGCTGCTTCTATACATATTTTAATTTTGTTCTAAAGGTTTCTCCTTACGTAGTGAAGTGTAACCTAAGCTGATGTGTAAACTGACCGTAGCCTACTCTTGTAAGAAGTAGCTGAGTCTCAGCCAATCACAGGCATCCAACCGTTCAAACCAGGTTCACTTATGGCAAAGGCCAGTTCTAACCAATAGAGCTTTGTACCTTACTTCCTTTTTGTGTATGTCACTTTCCCACCCCCCTCTGTTTATAAATGTAACCTACACATGTGGTAAGCTTTCTGAACCATTTTGGTCCAGACTACTGCTTGATTCCAGAATCTTAAATAAAAGCCACTTAAGATCTATAAAATTAAACTTGTTATAATTTTGTCTTTTAACAGTTTTGATGGCTGATGTGGGACTTGGACTACATTGCCAGTAACTCCCAAGATCCCCTGAGGAATGCAGGAAAAAAGGCACTGCTGACCCTTTTTGAGGTTCCCTGTCTTCCTAGTGGAGTCCTGAGGGTTGTAAGTTCCTCTTAGGCTGTACTCTGCTCTTGTTGTATTGAGCCTCTGATCTCTTTGGCTTTTGAATCCGGGGTTACTTTGTGCTGTGAGAGAGCATATAACTGATGGAAGTCATGACAGAAACTCGTCTGGGTCCTCTAAGGGAGGCCTCAGTCTGACTGGGTCAGACAGAACAGGAATGGATTCAGTAGAGAGGTAAGGTTACTAAATGGGTGAGCCTTACTGAAGGTAACTCAGAGTTACAGTGGCCACAGTGGGGAGTTTTAATTTGGATGAAATTATTTATTTGTGGGGTACATTAGAAAGGGAAGGATCAAAAATCCCACAAGAACAATAGGATGTACTTTTTAATTGGCATATGGAGATATTTAAACTATTAAACAAATAAAAAATTGCCTCTTTATAGAAAGCAAACAGGCACATGCCTTTACAGCTACAACTACAAAAACCAAAAAGACATACTTGTTCATATTTTAAACTCAAACCAGGGAGGGTCCAAACTAACAAACCTGTGCCCCAAGATGTCTGCCTTTATTGTAGATGGTAAGACCACTGGAATGGAAATTGTCCACTTTTATACCAGGACTGTTTCTCCACTAAAGAAACCCTCCAAAAACTTCACTCCCAGAATGATAATCAACTAATATAATTAGCTGTGTTTGTTTTTACCCCTCTCTGTTTGATTCTGCTTCTCCCAAGGGAATCTCTCAGTTAACAGAAACTCCTCTTCTCAAACCCTTGTTGCCATATATTTCTTGTTTTCGTTATTTTTTCTATGTCCCAAAACTCTTTTTGGTCAAAATATGCCTTTGTGGCATAAGAACTATTTTCAGCTGGTTATTTTGAAATCATTTTGTAAGAGAAATTTATATCTATAAAGGAAATATCTATTTGTTTTTTTTGTTATTGTTTTTTTTGTTTTGAAACAGAGTCTCGCTCTGTTGCCTGGACTAGAGTGCTGTGACATCAGCCTAGCTCGCAGCAACCTACTTGGAGGATGAGGTAGGAGGATTGCTTGAGCCCAGGAGTTTGAGGTTGCAGTGAGCTATGATGATGCCACTGCACTCTACCCAGGGCAACAGAGACTCTGTCTCAAAAAAAAAAAGTTGGTTAAAGTAGAGAATCATTCAAAAGATAACATGTACCTAAAATATTTTCTTTTTGTAGAAAATATATAAATGCATATTTTGCCAATCTTTTGATGTTGGGTTAAAGACTTTTATCAAAAATTATTTTTTAAGTAGAAAAAAAGATGGCATAGGAAAAAAAGGTGATGGAGAAGTAGGTTTGCAAGGACTGGAGAGTGAGAGGAGATCAGTGGAGAACAGAGCACAGGAGGGCTGTGCCCGCCCAGCGGGTGCAGGGCGATCTGACCTGCAGGGGGATACCCAGTACCCCCACGGACCCCCCGCCTGCTCAGACAGGGACGCATCTGGAGTTGGTGCAAAGCCTTTGAGCTAGACAACAGGCTCTGTGGAGAGGAGAAAATAGTGGGAACCAGCCTGAACTCTACGGTGCACTGAGCCGGGACTGCACAGGGCTGGGGAGGATCTAGACTGAGTTGCAGCTTCCCGTCGCTGTATGTTGGAATTTGGAGACGGGCACCTCGCCTCTGGAAATCAGGGGGACCAAGATGTGGTGGACTTGACCAGAGAGCAGTGGGAGCCGACCTGAAAGGCTGCCGGCAGCCACGCCCACTGGCTCCGGGTGAAGCGAGGACAGACGCATTTTCTGTGCAGACCCACGGGGCCTAATAAGCAGATTGCAATCTATTAATCCCGGCCCTCTCCCCAGTTTCCTCGCTTCTGGTGGCCACCATCTTTGGGCCTCTACACTTGGAGGTGTTGTATGCAAATTTGGTTTCAGGTCCCTCCCCACTCCGGCACAGCAGGCCCCACCCTGAGCAGCCACCAGCAGCTGCTTCCTCTGGCTCTGGGTGGCCCCAGGAGAGCCGAGTATTCTGTGTGGCAGACGTGCAGCTGTGGGCCCCTGGTGCATAAGAGGTAGATTGCAGCCTACCTACCAAGCCCCCTTTCAGATCCTAGCCACCTCCTGCCTCTCAGGCCCTGAACCGGCCCCCTAGGTCGGGTTGGCCTGCCATCTGCACACTCCCGAGAAACCGAAGAGTCCTTCTACCCACATGAGCCCAGAGCTTGCTGCTGCCGGTGAGCAGGATGCTTTCTGTGTAAAAAACACCAGGCTCTGTGTCCATCAGGAGGGTGTGGAGGAGCACAAGAGAGCAGGGTTCTGTGGGTGATCCTCATCTCCCCTCCCCTGGTGGGAGCATCTCCCAGGCAGAGACTTCTGGGGATAGAGAGGCCCACCCACCTTGCCTTGGGGTCTAGTGGCAGAAAAGGGGTACACATTTGGAGATCCCCCTATCTGCCACTGACTCGCAGAGACGCACGCCAGTGGGCCAGACACAAGAACTGCGGGGAAGCTGGGGAGCCCCTCCTGGGTGGAGAGGAAACACAAGTGGTCTGGTTGAAGGGGAAAGTGCCCGGGTTTGTGGACAGGGAAGGAAAATACTGGCCAGAGACCTCAGCAATCCCACCAATTGGTCCCTCCCATCAGAAGCAGCCCTCCAAACTTGGAGAGAGAGCCCTGAATTCCATATTAGCGGCTCCCCCTAGTGGCCAGATAAGCAACCATAGAAGCTCACACACCAAAGCTTTCACACTCTTGCGCGCTCTATCTTGCTTCTTCCCCCACCTCAGGGGGTAGTAGGGAGCAGGGTCCAAGCAACCCCTGGGAACTACAAGGCCCTCCCAAAGGTTGGACATTCATATGCCCCACCTGGGGGTCCAGAAGCGACCATGGGCACAATATATTACCTTAGTAACTGGCTCCTGCACTCAAGTTACAATCAATGATAGCAGGAACCCCATAGGTAAACATAGTGCTTTCCATCTCAAACTATTAGCTATTAGGGAGCAATGGATTCATACCCATAAGTATAATCCAGCAGCTTGGAGCTTAAGCTGGAGAACCAAACTCACTACACTCCGTTGGGAAGAGGTGAAGACAACAGGTTGATGAACCCAAGAGGTTCATCAAACATGCTAAAACACCCCTAAGGCAATACAGGACCAGTGCTCCTCTCCATGGCACTGTCAAGGAATGACCTTGGAGACCTGGAGACAGGGCCATAAACCAGTCCTAGCCCCCTAACTCTTGACCAAGAGAACAGATGAGAAAGAATCAACAAAAGAACTCAGGAAACATGAAAAATCAGAGCAAAAATTCACCCCCGAAAGAAATCATTAGCTCCTTAATTAGCTCATTACAAACTTAAATGAAATGGTTAAAATGACAGATGAAGAATTTTGACTATAGATAGTAAGAAAACTCAATGAAATTCAAGAAGAAATAGAAACGCAAGGCAAAGAAGCCACAAAAACAATGCAGGAAATGAATGAAAAATTCTCTAAAGAAATCAAAGTATTATGAAAAAACCAATCTGCTGTCTCTAGGAAACACATCTTACCCACAAGGATTCATTCAGACTCAAGGTGAAGGGATAGAAAATAAATTTCCAGGCAAATGGAAACCAAAAGAAAGCTGAGGTAGCCATTCTTATAGCAGATAACATAAACTTTAAAGCAACAAAAGTAAAGAAAGACAAAGATGGTCACTATATAATGGTGGAGGGAAAAATCCAACAAGATTGAGCAATTCTTAATATTTATGCACCCAACACAGGAGTGCCCAGATACATAAAGCAAACCCTGGTTGATCTAAACAACATATAATAATAAACAGTGATGCCATAATAGCTGGGAATTTTAACACCCCACTGACAGAACTAGACAGATCCTCCATGCAGAAAATTAGCAAAGAAACAATGGACTTAAACAAAACTCTAGAACAAATAGGTCTAACAGACATACCAAACATTCCACCCAAACAAAACTGAATATATGTTCTTATTATCAGCTCATGGAACTTTTTCTAAAATTGATCACATCCTGTGCTACAAAATAGATTTCAACAAATTAAAAAAAATAGAAATTATACCATGTAACTTTTCAAACCAAAGTAGAATAAAATTAGAGATCAATTCCAACAGAAGCATTCACTTCTACACAGTCATGGGGGAAATTAAATAATCAATTGCTGAATGACTATTGGATCAAGGAAGAGATCCAGATGGAAATCAAAAGATTCTTCAAACTGATAACAGGGACACAAGTTTTCAAAATCTGTGGGATACAGCAAAAGCATACCTGAGAGAAAAACTAATAAAAATAAATGCCCACATCCAAAAGACAGAAAGATCACAAATCAACAAGCTAATGAACTATCTCAAGGAACTGGAAAAGGAAGAGCAAACCAATCCTAAATCCAGCAGAAGAAAAGAAATAACCAAGATCAGAGCAGAACTAAATGGAATCAAGAACAAAAGAACTATAGACAATTAATACAACAAAAAGTTGGTTCTTTGAAAAGATAAACAAAATTGACAGCCCTCTTGCTAGATTGACCAGGAGTAGAAAGGAAAGGATCCTAATAAGCTCAATTAGAAATGAAAAAGAAGTCACAACAGATATTAATGGAAATACAAAACATCATCTGTGAATACTATAAAAATCTCTTTGCCCCAAAACTTGAAAACATGGAGGAAATGGAAAAATTCTTAGAAACACACAACCTCCCTAGTCTCAATCAGGAGGAAATAGAATTCCTGAATAGACCAAAATATCAGGCACTGAAATTGAAGCAACAATAAAAAATCTTCCAATAAATAGAAGTCCCAAATCAGACAGGTTCACACCTGAATTTTATCAAACCTACAAAGAAGAACTGGTACCTATACTGCAGAAATTATTCCACAACATTGAGAAGGATAGAATCCTCCCCAACTAATTCTATGAAGCCAATATCACCTTGAAAGCCAGGAAAGGGCACAACAATAAAAGAAAACTATAGACCAATATCTCTTATGAATGTAGATGCAAAAATTCTCAATAAAATCTTAGCAAACCAAATTCAAGTGCACCTCAAAAAAAAATTCATCATGACTGGGTGGGCTTCATCCCAGAGATGCAAGGATGATTTAACATATGCAAATCTATAAATGTAATTCACCATATAAATAAGAGCAAGAACAAAGAACATATAATCTTCTCAGTAGATGTAGAAAAAGCATTTGACAAAATCCAGCACCCTTTTATGATAAAAATTAACAAAATAGGCATAGATAGGTCATTCCTGAAAATTATTAAAGCCATATGTGATAAAATCACAGCCAACATCATACTGAATGGGGAAAAATTGAACGCATTCCTCTTAGAACTGGAATCAGACAATGTTGCCTTCTATCACCAGTTCTTTTCAACATAGTGCTAGAAGTCCTAGCCAGAGCAATCAAACAAGAGAAGGAAATCAAAGGCATCCACATGGAGGCAGAAGAGATCAAACTATCACTTTTTGCAGATGATATATATGATCTTATAATATATCTAGAAAATCCTAAAGATTCTCCCAAGAGACTACTGGAATTAATAAATAAGTTCAACAAAGTCTCAGGATTCAAAATCAACGCACAGAAATCAGTAGCTTTCATATACACCAACAATATTAAAGCTGAGAATCAAATCAAAGATGCAACACCTTGAACAATAGCATCAAAGAAAATAAAATATTTAGGAATATATTTAACTAAGGAGTTGAGACACTTATATAGGGATAACTATAAAACACCGAGAAAAGAAATTGCAGAGGATGTAAACATATGGAAAACTCTACCATGCTCATGGATTGGTAGAATCAATATTGTTAAAATCTCTGTACTACCTAATGTGATCTACAGAATCAATTCAATCCTTATCAAAATACCAACATCATTTTTCACAGATGTAGAGAAAATAATTCCACACTTCATATAGAACCAGAGAAGACCCCATATAGCCAAAGATATCTTAAGCAAAAAGAATAAATTAGGAGGCATCAATCTACCAGATTTCAAGCTATACTACAAGGCTATAGTAACCAAAAGAGTGTGGAACTGGCCCAAGAACAGAGACTTAGAGCAATAGAACAGAACTGAGAACAGAAATATAAAACCATCCTTATATTTTCATCTGATCTTTGACAAAGCAGGCAAAAATATACACTGGGGAAAAGAATCCCTATTCAACAAATGGTGCTGGGAAAATTAGATAGCCACATGCAGAAGAATGAAACTGGATCCACATCTCTCACCTCTCCCAAAAATCAACTCATGGTGGATAACAGACTTAAACCTAAGACATGAAACCATAAGAATTCTAGAAGAAAATTTTGGAAACACTCTTATAGACATCGGCCTAAGCAAAGAATTTATGAAGAACACCCCCAAGCAATCACAGCAGCAACAAAAATAAATAAATAGGAGCTGATCAAATTAAAAAGCTTCTGTATAGACAACGAAACTATCACAAAAGCAAATTGACAACCTACAGAATGGCAGAAAATATTTGCAAGCTACGCATCTGCTATAAAGGGCTGATAACTAGAATCTATACAGAACTTGGGAAAATCAACAAGAAAAAATCAAACAGCTCCATTAAAAAGTGGGCAAAGGACATGAAAGAAACTTTTCAAAAGAAGTCAGACTAATGGCCAATAAATGTATGAAAACATGCTCAGTATCTCTAATCATAAGGGAAATGCAAATTAAAACCACAATGAAATATCACTTACCTCCAGTGAGAATGGCTTTTATCAAAAAGTCCCAAAATAATAAATGTCAGTGTGGATGTGGAGAGATAGAAACATTCATATACTGTTGATGGGACTGCAAACTAGTACAACCTCTGTGGAAAGTAATATGGAGATACCTCAAAGAACTGAAAATAGAACTACCATTTCATCCAGCAATCCCACTACTGGGCATCTATCCAAAGGAAAAAAAGTCATTCTATAATAAAGACATCTACACTTGAATGTTTATAGCCACACAATTCACAATTGTGAAGATGTGGAAACAACCCAAGTTGCCATCAATACATGAGTGGATTAATAAAATGTGCTATATGTATACGATGAAGTTCTACACAGCTATAAAAAACAATGGTGAACAATCACCTCTCATATTATCCTAGATGGAGCTAGAGCTATTCTTCAAAGTGAAGTATCACTAGAATGGAAAAACAAGCACCACATGTACTCACCATTAAATTGTTACTAACTGATCAACACTTATGTGCACACATGGAAGTAATATCCACTGAGTGTCAGAGATATGAGAGGGGGTGGAGGGATGGAAAAATTCATAACTAATGGGTGTGGAGTGCACTGTCTGGGGGATGGGCACACTTGTAGCTCTGGCTTGGGCGGTGCAAAGGCAATATATGTAACCAAATGTTTGTACCCCTCATAATATTCTGAAATTTAAAAATTAAAAAAAATTATTTTTTAAGTAGTCTGCTGGTACTATGAGGCTTTTGGGTTTAGAATTTCCCTAGCTTTTTTGACTTCTATTGTCTATTCTTAAAGTTTTCTTGTCTGTATACAGTTTCAAAAAAGTTTTTGTCCCCTCAATTATCTTTTCTGAAGTCATTGCAAAGAATCCAACTTTGTTTTCCTTAACAACATTTCCTTGCTCCTTTAATGAATAATTATTTTGAATATTATTTAATTGCCTAAATTTAAGACAATTTAGGTACAATTGACAAAGTAGTTCAGGATCAAACACTTGACACTTTGTGGAAGAACAATAGAGCCTACTTGCTTGGTCATGAGACTTCCTCCTGTTTGGAACGTCTGTCTGTGTTTCCAAGTAGGAACGGAGAGCATTTTCTAGATAATTAAGTGGTGATCACTTCAAAGAGCCTCTATTTTACTAAGCTTTTGTTTGAACTACCAGTACATTCAAAGAAACAATATTTTTATGTGAATTATTTATTTTGTCTATTAACATTAACCGAGTTATTCATGTATTTAGCCTTCCCTCACTTAAACATACTGATACAAATTGGCCTTGCATTTTGTGCTTGTGAAATGATTTGGTTCAAATTATCTTGTTTGCAACTGAAAAATATTTACAAATGAATTTAAATGCCTATTCTATCACAAGAGGGCACTCATGCCTCATTCTTTAAAGCAAGTGCTGTTTCAGGCATTGATTCTAGAAGAATTAACATTAAAATAAAATTCAGACCTATAAATTGAATTTCAAGTTCAGTAAATTGTTTATTATCTGGCAGAACTCGGGACTGGTGATTATGTTTATGCAAATATAGAAATTCTTAATGCATTAATGTCATAAAAGGATATTCACAGACAGAAAATAAAAATATACAAGATTTGCTATGCTGAACAATCTTTCATATTTTGATGAGTCATTCCAAGGTCTTCATTAATTTCAAATGCAATTAGCACTTCATTGATTGTGGAATTATTAAAATACATTTTCCAATAATTTATTACACAATCAACATTATTAAACATCTACTCTTTGCTGTTTCTGTTCTTTGGATAAGAGATTTTACTGTATTTTAGATATTTCATTAGTTGGTTTAAAATTTTGGTTTTAATAGTTGTAGTTTGTTTTAGTTACCTATTGCTGCCTAACAATTACTCCAAAATTTTGGGTCTTAAAATATCTATCATTTATTATCTCATAATTTCTGAGGGTCAGGAATCTGAACAGTTTAGTAGGGTGCCTCTGGCTCAGAGTCTCTCACAAGGTGGCAGTCTAGCTCTTGGCTAGGGCTGCAGTCATCTTAAGGTTCAACTGGGGCTGAGGGATTTGCTTCCAAGTTCACTCACATGGCCCTCTTCGCAGCCTGACAAAGTAGTAATTGGCTTCCCCCGGCCAAATGATCTAAGGAAGAGCAAGAGAGAGCACCCAAGATGGAGGCCACAGTCTTTTTAAAGGCTAATCTTTGAAGCGACATCTCATTACTATGCCATATTTTATTTTTATTTTTTTTAATTTTAATTTTTAACTTTTATTTATTTATTTTTTTTGAGACAGAGTCTCATTCTGTTGCCCAGGCTAGAGTACAGTGGCTTCATTAGAGGTCACTGCAACCTCAAACTCCTGGGCTCAAGTGATCCTCCTGCCTCAGTCTCCCCAGTAGCTGGGACTACAGATACACACCACCATACTTGGCTAAGTTTTGTATTTTTTGTAGAGGCAACTTCTCCCTATGTTGCTCAGGCTGGTCTCAGACTCTTGGGTTCAAATGATCCTCCTGCCTTGGACTCCTAAAATGCTGGGATTATAGGCATGAGCCACCACTGGCATGAGCCAGATGCTTGGCTATCTGGCATATTTTATTTGTTAGAAATGAGTCACTAAGTCTACCCATAATTAAGAGGATGGAGATTACACAAGGGTGTGAATACCAGGAGATGAGAATCACTGGGAACCAACATAGAAGCAGCTATTACATAGCTAAATAAATATGGCACCATGTAAATAAAGACAGAAACATCCCCAGGTAGAGAGGATCAAGGATTATTACTTTGTCAGTAAATGAATTTGAACATGACAGAGTTGTAGTATTCAACATTTAACTAGAATAGGATTAACACAAATATTTGAATTTGAACTTGAGCTATTATTCTTTATTTCCTTGTTAATTGGAGATTGTGTCTGGCAAAGATAAATAAGTAAATAAACAAACTGGGAGAATTAGTTTAAAAATTGCTAAGATGTGAAAGAAAACAGAATCTAAAATGTTGAATTTGGGGTTGACAATATGGAGAAGACTAAGTGGTGCTGGAACTGCTCTTTTTAAATTTCAGAATATTATAGGGGTACAAATGTTTTGGTTACATGGATTTCTTTTGTACTGCTTGAGACAAAGTTATAAGTGTGCCCTTCACCCAGATAGTGTACACTGTATCTGTTAGGTATGATTTCACCCATCTCCTCCTCCCCACTCCTACCTGCTTGATTTATGTTGAGTTTTCTGTTGAGTTTTACTTCCATCTATGCTCCTGAGTGCTATTTGGTTAGTTTTAATTTTATAGTGAGTATGTGTGGTATTTGTTTTCCCATTCTTGGATATTTCACTAAGGAAAATGGTTTCCAGTTGCACCCAGATTGTTACAAAAGGAATTAATTCATTTGTTATGTGTGAGTAGTATTCCATGGTGTACATCTACCACATTTTATTAATCCACTCATGAATTGATGGACACTTGGGTTGATTCTGGAACTGCCTTTTGAGTCCATGTTCTCTAGCGGGGGCCAACCCTACACTGTGGTATGATATAGAATGTACAAAGGTCAGAGGACCAGTCTGAGGGTTTCCTTGTGCTCCTGAAAGAAACCCATGTTATCAAGAACCTTCTTCATTTCTTAAAGAATGGGTAAGGATTTTGGTAATGGGTTTTATTACCTTACTAGAACTTTTATTCTTCTTCCCAGACTCTGCTTTCAGAGTGATCCTGTTGTCACTTGTTCACTTTTACCACAACAAGAATGGATTGATTTTGCTTGTTTTGTAGGGCCCTGATACCTAACCATTTGAGCATTAGTTTCATGTTAGCTTTGTCACTTTCCCAAGTATAGACAAAAATTTGTTGCTTACCTATCTTATTTAATATTTATTTTAAAATGTATATTTTATTTATTTTTAAAATAGGTTATACATTGACATAGGACAAAATTCAAAAGCTTTCAAAAGGATGGACCTAAAAGTCTCCCTCTCTCTCCTATCTCTCATCCCCTCAGTGCCCTTTCAATTTACCTGTGTTTAGGGTATCCTTCCTGAACTATTATATACCCACATAAAAATTCTGTGTATAGTTGAAAGTTTTTTTCTTTTTCTTATGCAAACAATAGTAGTCTATACACACTCTTCTGCTCCTGTCTTTTTTCATTTAACAACATATCTTGGCATTCTTGCCGTATTGGCACATAAAGTGCTTTCTCATTCTTATTTAATGAATTTGTAATATTTCATTGTGTAGATTTATTATAATTTGTTTATTCTGCTCTCTGTCAATAGACTTTAGATTTCTAATTCTTCAGTATTCAAACAATGTTACAATAAAGTTTTTCATGAATTTTATTTTTATTTTAAAAATTTAATTGTTATTAATATTAATTTTTGATACTTTAAGAGGCATGTTTAGAGATTTTACAGTATCTAAGGGTCGTTATAATATCAGTTATCACTGTATAGTATTATAGATATAGAAGCTATAAATACTAGCCTGAATTTTCACTGACCTTAATATGTACTTTAAATTTTGCCATTTCTCCCACTGTTTATTATGAAAATTTTGTCACATAAAAAGGTTGAAATACTAGTGTAATGAATACCATATACTCACCACCTAGATTCAAAATTTATTAATATTTTGCCATATTTTCCTTTACTTTCTAATCCACAGAAAATTTCCATATATCAACTTGTTTACATGTATCTTATCACACTTTCCCACAAAAAATTGAGTATAAAGTGCATAGGGAGAGAAAATTTTGGCTATTTGAAGTTTCTACTTGTTCCAAAAAAAAAAAAAAAAGCTTTGTTATACTTATTCTTAGCAAAAAGGTTTACTAAAATATCCAAGCCTTATAATGTTCTCAGCTAAATAATACTTAGTATTATGTAAGGTTTAAATTACAAGGGCTCAAGAAACTTCATGTAATGGCCTCAGGGACAAAGCAGCTCCTAGATGTCCCACAGACTCTGCACTTTTTCAACTTTTTTCTCTTTCTCTTCTTCCTTCCTTCCTTCCTTCCTTCCTTCCTTCCTTCCTTCCTTCCTTCTCTC
>VBSM01000361.1:41947898-41966083 GCA_008086735.1 Cheirogaleus medius
AGGTAGGGATCCTGATTCAATCTTCTGCATGTAGCTATCCAGTTTTCCCAGCACTGTTTATTGAAGAGAGATTCTTTTCCTCATTGTATATTTTTGTCTGCATTGTCAAAGATTAGGTTAATGTATGATGATGGTTTCATCTCTGGTATCTCAGTTCTATTCCAAACATTAATACTTCTGTTCTTATGCCAGTAACAGGCTGATTTAACTATTATTGCTTTATAGTACAGCTTGAAGTCAGGAAGACTGATGCCTCCCAGTTTGTTTTTCTTTACTTAAGATTGCTTTGGCTATACGAGGTTTTTTCTGGTTCCAAAGAAAGTGAATAATTATTCTTTCCAGATCTGTAAAGAATGCTGGTGGTACTTGATGGGGATTGAATTAATTCTGTAGATCACTTTAGGTAATATTGACATTTTAACGATATTGATTCTGCCAATCCATAAACAAGGTAGATTTTTCCATCTGTTTACGTCATCTGCAATTTCTTTTTTTAGTGTTTCGTAGTTCTCCTTGTATAAATCTTTCATATCTTTCATTAAATATACTCCTGGATATTTAATTTTCTTTGGGGCTATAGTGAAGGGTATTGCGTTTTTGATTTGAGTTTCTACTTGATGGTTCTTGGCATATATGAATGCTTCTGATTTGTGTATATTGATTTTGTAACCTGAAACGTTGCCAAATTCATTTATCAAATCTAGGAGTCTCTTGGATGAATACATGGGGTTTTCTAGGTATAATATCATATCATTGATGAAGAGTGAGAGTTTGATCTCATCTGCCCCCACTTGGATGCCCTTAATATCCATCTTTTGCCTGATTGCTATAGCTAGGACTTCGAGCACTAAGTTGAATAGAAGAGGAGATAGTAGGCATCCTTGTCTAGTTCTGGTTCAAAGAGGGAATGATTTCAATTTTTCCCCATTCCAAATGATAATAGCAGTGGGTTTGTAATAAATAGATTCGATAAGTTTAAGGTATAAGCCATCTATGCCTATTTTGTTAAGAGTTTTTATCATAAAGCTGTGTTGGTCTTTGTCAAATGCTTTTTCTGCATTTATTGACAGAATCATATGGTCTTTGTTTTTGTTTTTATTTATGAGGTGAATTGCATTTATAGACTTCAGAAGTTGTTTTGACTGAAAGATCAGGGAAGAGCAAGTGTGGAAAATGAGGTTGATATTTTTATTAGGGCCAGTCTTTTGGGTGCTTGTATGATTACCGGAGAACATGGTGTTCATTCTGCAAGTGATGGGGATGGGCTTTGTGTAGGAGAGTGATACAACTGGAGTAGGGTGGTTCTGGAAGATTTCTGGGAATCATGTATGAATGGATTGCAGCAGCGGGAGGAGGCATGTAGGTAGTATATTGGGGCAGTTAATTCCAAGGCCAGTACACGTTTCTAAATGGGAGATTTTGAGGTCCTGGACCCTGAGTGAGAGATGGCAGAGGGAATAGAGAGGGAGGCATGATGGTGATGAAGGTGGTGAGGGCAGAATCAGCGGGAATTGGCAACTAATGGGTCTTATAAACTGACATTTCCTCCATTCTTTCAGTTTTAGTATTTATTTCACTGCTAATTGCTATTAGCTGTAGCATTAATGTTAGTAATTGCAATTATTTGAATGTTTGATAAAAGCTATTATATTAATGTTCCCAATTTTGTAATCAGTTTTGTCATAACTCTCAAAAGATAAGTAGCAGATGCCTGCTTTCACAGGATCATAATGGATTACCACATGCCAGATACCATTATGAAGTTAAAATTGTTCTCACATTGTAAGTTTATGAGGACAATAATCCCTCAGGATGCTATTTAAAATACACAGAGCCAAATCCTATCCTCAGGCTGAATGCATAAGTCTCCTGAGCCATGAATGCCTGTCAATTGGCAGAATTTAAATCCCATCAAATACAGTGGAAGACTTTCCATGAACACTGCATTTTTTCCCATGAGAAATACATTTAGATAATTGTATTATGCAAGATCATAGATCTCAATCTCTCTCTCTCTCTCTCTCTCTCTCTCTCTCTCTCTCTGTATTTGGATGCAGTGATATGTTTATTGTCAGCAGTGGACAGGAACAACACTCATTTTGTAGGTAAACCATTCACAGTACATTTTGATAGAATATCACTGCTAGGCATCGAGGGATGTAGTTTAACTTTCAGTATAATTAAATATATGTCTTAATAAGGTCTATTATAAGGTGGCTCTATTCCTTTGGAATTCTTCTTGCCTTCTTTATAGATAAAAGTCAGGAGAATTGTCAATATATTGAAAACAAAGAGTAATGAATCATAAACATATTAAAATAATTGTGACTTTATGTAATGTAGCATAAATTCAACACATATGCTAATTCTGATATCCTAGTCACTTGGTCATAAAAGCTAACGCGAAAGTTCCAGTGCCTGGATCTATATATAGTTGTTATATTTGAGTAAGTGAAAATTATTTTATTTTCATTTAAGATTTGCATTTTAGATGTTTGTGAAGAACATCTAAGTAAGTGCAGAATCTGGAGCCAGACTGCCTGGGTTTGATGCAGGCTTCAACACTTTTTAGCTGTATACTTTAGTTAATACACTTGACTTCTCTGTGCTTTAAGTTCCTCATCTATAAAATGGGAATGATATTATACCTATCAGGATTGTTATGAAGAATTAAATGAATTCATTTGTGTAAGGCCTAACACATAGTGAACACAATAGATTTTAACTGTTATTACTGATCTAAAATATACAACATGCATTGCTATTGAAATTAAATTTAAAATGCACAACTACTAAATTATGATTCAGAGATTCATGTACATGTATAACTGCAGTGCTAGGTAGAGGTGATAGTTTCTTTCCAATTCTTTCCATAGTATTTCCTCCTTTGAGGAACAAAGGATGTTATGTCTTTATTTGTAGTATGTAGCTATCCCTTTACTTATAATTAGTAAGTAAAAATTATACAACTCTGTTTAATTGCCCCTGATTGTCTATTGGCATTCAGATTGGTAAATGTAATAGCCAGATAACATATAATGCTAAATTTGTAAATAATGACACATTCAATTTTTGTTTGTGATATTACTTTGCTCCTAACTAGCAACTGCAGTAACTGTATGCCAGTGATTTCAAAGATTTAATAAAATCTATTATTTTCATTATCATAATTCAATTATCAGTCCTAATTTTACTGATATTTATCTTGAACTCTCAGAATAAAAAATAGAATGGATAGGAAAGAAAAATCCCTTTTCCATTCAACCATATTTTCTCTATATTTTAAAAAAGGAAAAGAACACCCAAAACAAAACAAGAAGCCAAAGCAAGCATAACACTCAACTGTGTGAAACTACTCCCATTTCCAGACACTTTGAGGTTTTTTACCCCCAGTTGGTGGCAAATTCCTGAAATGAGCGGTTTATACAACTTGAACACATTGAACACACTAGAACATGTTTGCACCCTATTTTCATTCACATCTTGTGCTATGTCAGTATTCTATTTCCCAAATCTTTGGCCATATCCTCATTCTCTTTCTAACCTCCCTTAATAATGGATGTTCGTTATTCCTAGCACTTGGGTCATATCTCTTCTTTCTTTTTGTTTCTCTTACTACACTTACTCTTTTGGAGATGTCATCTATGCATTAATATTTGTTAATTTAATTATGTTGTTGCCATTCACATTCTTTCTCATTAGCTCTGACTTTTGCCATTATCTATGAGACATCCTGGGGATGCCGTAACAAAGTACTGGTAATTGGGTGGCTTGCAACAACAGAAATTTACTCTCTGACAGTTCTGGAAGCCGGAAATCTGAAATCAAGGTGGCAGCAGGGTTGCACTCCCTCCAAAGGCTCTAGGGAAATATCCTTCCTTGCCTCGTCCAGCTTCTGGTGGCTCTTAGCTGTCCTCAGCTTCCTTGGCATGTGGCCACCCCACTCCAGTCTCCTCCTCTGTCTTCATATCACCTGGTCCTCTGTGTGTCTGTCCTCTTCTTTTCTGTCTCCTCTGTGTGTCTCTCTCTTGTAAGGACACTCATCATTGGATTTAAGGCCCACCTGATAATCCAGGATATCTTTTCATGTTAAAATCCTTCACTTAAATTATATTTGCAAAGACCCTTTTTCCAAAGAGGGTAATTCACAGGTTCTGGAAATTAGGACATGGGCATATCTTTCTGGGGGCTACTATTCAACTCAGTACACCAGGCATAAGAAAAGCACTGCATAAGCAGATGACGAATGACAACCTACACCAGACCTAGTTGCCTGGTGTTAGTGGGGGCAGAGGTTTGAATGCTGGAGCTCATGTGCCATGTCCACTGTGACCAGCCCTCCTCATCTCCAGCTGACTGTTGGCATGCACACCCAATGTGGCCAGATCTTTTGATGTCCCCAAAGGAGCTGGAAATATGGAGATCCAGATTTTTATGTGCTGGCAACTAATTAAGATTTAAAAATCCACAGAGTAGGTAACAACTGCAGGAGAAACAAATCTGTCTGTGGGTCAGATGCAGCAAACTGACAGTTTGTAGCCTCTTGTCTGTAGTTTGAGGTTCAAAGAGCAGCCCTTACAAGAAGGGCAGACAGCTTTCACCCTGGAGGTGAGAGATGGTGAATCTAATGTCAATTGAGAAGGGAAGAAAGATGCTAATATTACCTTTGATTTGCCACTTTGTGCTGTTTTAATTCAAAGAGAAACTGGAATAATTTCTAAGCCTGAAAGGTCAGTTTCTTGTTGATGTCCTCTGATAACAATTTTAATTCATGCAACAATTTTTTTTATGGCCCGTTTAATAGCATCTGTAAATTTTTGGAAGGCGGTCAAGAAACCTCTTCCTTATGTACCATTCAAATTTGACTTTCAGGCTTGATTCTTTTTTGGGGAGGCAGGTAGGGGACAGAATTTATTTGTCCTAGGCAAGTTACTTCTATTAATCCTTTCAGGAATAGCTGAATCTAAGATCCAAGGGTTTCCAACAATGTTATCCTCCAGATTAAGTCTCTTTCTATAACCTGCTCTTGGGTGGCTTCAGCCTCAGGAATTATTTTTCCATGGGAAAGCCCCTCACAGCTCCATGTTTACATCAAATTGTAGCAAAAATAGAGGGTTTTATGCCAATGGTCCTAGCAAAAGTCCTAGGAGTAATTCTCGATGCTTTTAAATTGAGTCACCTGCCTTTCACTGAACCCATTATAGTAACTCTGAATAGGCCTACGTCACATGCCTACATCTAGATTTGGAAGTGAGGTTGACCCCATCCAAATCATATGGATTAAAAGTGAGGGAAGATTATTCACCAGAGGAAAATCAAGTTGCTGGGGGAGAGATATTAGGCGGGAGAAGATATTAGGGGAGAAGATAATAGGCGAGCAAAAACCAACACATGTCCTCCACAGAGGAGATGTCCTATACATCAGTAATTATATGGTAAGGCTAGGAGTGATGCTGTCCTAAGTGTGTACAGCCAAAGATTAGGTAGGAGAAATGGATCACCTCAAGGACAGCTATCCACAAACACCTTCTAGCAGGAAGCCTATGAACTAGGTCTTTTGGATAGGTAGGATTATGGTAGATGAAAATGAGGAGGCCTTTCAGATATGTGGAAAGGCATGAACAAAGGCAGGGAGGTAAGGATCCTTTGGAGGTTTTCCAAGTTTGCAGGGAACTTTTGGGAATTAAGTCTGGAACTTTGGGGGCTAGATCTATACATAATCTAATAAGTGCTAATCCTCAATGCAGATTTCTTCCACATATGATCTCAAAAAAGAGTAATTTTGGCAGGCACCAATAGTAGGATTATTCTTTCCATGTTACCAATGGGGCAAGTGAGGCCTAGTGCAAGAGATGCCTGCTGAGAATTCACCCTCTTGTGTCCAGAGATGGAACAGCACAAGAAGCTCAATTTCTGCCCTCCAGCCTAGGACTGTGCCCCCACCCTCATCCACAGTAAAAATAAAATCTGGGGTTGGAAATCACCAGGACAGCAGCTGTGGCTCAGGCCTAGGGCCAGCCTGAGGACAGCTTTGCAGAAAGCTGTGGGAACAATCATAGGCAGAAAGAAAGTATCTGACTTGCATAATGACTAAGAGCAGAGACTCTGGGGACAGGCCTGGTTTCTTTCTCATTTTCAGAGTTAAGGTGTTACGTTGGGCAGATTACATAACTTCTCTGAGCCTTAGCTTCCTCATCTGTAAACAAGGTAAAGAATAATACTGGCCTGGCGCAGTGGCTCACGCCTGTAATCCTAGCACTCTGGGAGGCCAAGGCGGGAGGATCGCTCAAGGTCAGGAGATCAAAATCAGCCTGAGCAAGAGTGAGACCCTGTCTCTACTAAAAATAGAAAGCAATTGATTGGCCAACTAAAAATATATAGAAAAAATTAGCTGGGCATGGTGGCGCATGCCTGTAGTCCCAGCTACTTGGGAGGCTGAGGCAGGAGGATAGCTTGAGCCCAGGAGTTTGAGGTTACTGTGAGCTAGGCTGACGCCACGGCACTCTAGCCTGGGTAACAGAGTGAGACTCTGTCGCAAAAAAAAAAAAAAAAAAGAACAATACCTATCTTATAGGATGGTTCATGAGGTCTGAATGAGGTATTGTATATTAAGAACTTAGCACTCCCTTCCTCTTCCAGTCTGGTCTCGTCTCCTTTTCCTTGTCTGGTCTCATCTGGTCTCCTCTTCCTCATCTGGTCCTGTCTCCTCTTCCTCGTCCAGTCTCATCTCCTCTTCCTTGTCCGGTCTGGTCTCCTCTTCCTCGTCCGATCTCATCTTGTCTCGTCTTCTCTTCTTCATCCGGTCTGGTCTCCTCTTCCTCATCTGGTCTGGTCTCCTCTTCCTCGTCCGGTCTCGTCTCCTCTTCCTCGTCCGGTCTCGTCTCCTCTTCAGGCTTGATTCTTTTTCTATGTATTTTTCTTAGCAGAGTAAATATTAACATGACTTAATGTTCTAGTCATACTGAAATATATGCAGCGTCCCAAATACGCTGCGCTCTTTCATCTTCAACCCTTTACATGATCCAGCCTGGTTCACTCACTCTCAATTCCTGCCAGCTCAGTTTAGATGTAACTTTCTCTATTAGTCTTTCCTAAGGCCCTAAGGCTGTGTTAGGTGTCCTGCTGCTAAACACTGGGGTGGTGGTTCCCAGTGAGGGAAGTATTGCCTTCTGAGGGATAGTTTGAAAATTAATGGAGACTTTTGTGCTTGTCATAATGATTGAGGGTGTTACTGGAATTTTCTGGGAGAGGGACCAGTATGCTGAAGTCCTGTAATTCAAGGACAATATCACACATTGAAGAATTGTCCTTTAGAATGTCCTGCTGGACATTTGCATAGGTAAAAATTGTTTATATTAATACATATCTGGCCTACAACCAAACTCATTTTACATATAAACAAAATATAGTTTTTGAGTTGTTGACATAAACTCTGAATTTTTTGTTTGGAACTTTCCTAAGAGTTGTTTACCATTTCAGAAAATCATATCACTGACTGCAAGAATGCTTGTGGTTTTTGAGGCCAACGCAACACACCTGAATCAGTCTGCATTTATAGCTGTCTTCTTCCTGGTGATCTAAATGTATTAGTCTCCTTAGGCTGTCAAAATATCACAGACTGGGTGGCTTAAACAACATAAATTTATTTTCTCATAGTTCAGAATGCTGCGATGTCCAAGGCTAAGGTGCTGGCCAATTCAGTTTCTGGTGAGGGTTTTCTTCCTGACTTGCAGATGACTGACTGCCTTCTTGCTGTTTTGTCACATGGGAGAGGGGACTTGTAGAGAAAGAAAGAGGGAGCACAAGTGAAAGCACTCACTCTGAGGTCTCTCTTCTTATAAGAGCACTTATCCTAACGGATCAGAGCCCTATCTGTATGAGCTCATTTAACCTTAATTATTTCTGTACTTCAAAGTAAGTCACATTGCGGGTTAGGGCTTCCACCTAATTTTGAATTTTGGGTGGATACAATTCAGTCCATAGCACTAAGTATAGGTGGAAATATGCAAGCATTTAACTTATTCATAATATCTTTTAATGTGGTTTTGCCTGAGCTTTGCATATTGAAATATATCTAATATTATTATGAATTATTTTATTTTTATATTAATTATATTTAGGGCATGTATTGATGTTTTAAAAAGTATGTTTGTAGATAAGTTATATTATCTGCAAATTCTATGTCAGGATAGCAAAGTGAGTATTTCAAAATATAACATAAAAGGATATTGAGTCCAGTAGTATTGAGGATCACTAACCTAGCCCAACATCATCACACTGTGTTGTGATTAGGTAGTTGCTTGCCTATTTCCTGCACTGGGCTGTGCTTGCCTCGGGGTCAGAGGCAATGTCTTGTTCATTGATGTATCCTCCAATCCCCTTATGGTACAAAGCATATAGGACACTCTACATATTTTTGGGAACTGAAAGAATAAAGGAGTGAATGAATGGATGGATACATATAAGCACCATTATCATGTTAGAATCCATATCTTTAAGGGTTCTTGGATGGCCAGAACATCAATGAGAATTAATAATGCTTGTTTTTACTAAAGCAGTCTTCAACCACTGGCACAAAATGGTGGCTGAGCCAATTCTCAAATATATTATTTTTGTCCTCTGCCATTGGGCTGAACTTTCATGTAACTAGAAAAGTTTTGTTCTAAATCACCTGTAGCATTAGTACCAAACAAAAGAATGAAACTCATGAATGACTCCATCTGGCATAACTTTTTCTTCTTTGACTTCTTCCATGAGAGCATTCTTTTTACTCTGAAAAGACTGTATTTTGTTAACAGAAATGACTTGCCAAGTGTAACTTATCCTTTTCAGCACTTTTAGCTTGTGATATGACCAAAGTTGCCCTCTCTTCAGTCCTGCTGCTTGGTCTGGGGCCCCTAATATTATACAAATTGGCCTTGGCATTGCAAACTAGATCCTTTTTTCTGAAAATCCAGTATGAGAATGTTCTCTCTGTGTTTTCTTTAGACATTCATTAAGACTCCTAGTATTCTTCACAGGCAATGCAAACTATGCTGTTGATTTTGACACTCTAGTTAAGTAATTAATTTTTTTTCTGACCCAAACAGTGAACCAATAGGATCTTGCTGCATGGCCATCATAATTGATCACCCATGCACTGCATCCTCGACAGTGCTCGTAAATTCTTTTCTTAATGATAATCACTTCAGGAGTTAATTTTATGTGACATCTCCCCTTTCAAGAAATTCTTATTAATTTTCTTTTGTGGACAAAAGTTTGTTCATGTAAATTGTGTGGTGCCTGGGGAAGGCCCAGCACCAGGCTGGGGTTGCTCTCTGAGGAAAAAGTGATGAGAGGGAGAACTGGATTCAACTTCACTCCCCGCGGGGTTATCCATGGCAGAAAGGTCACGTCTGGGGAACTGGGGCCTGGAAGGCTGGCTCTGTGTTTGGCCCGGCTGTTGAACTAGGAGGCGACCACTGGCCATTTGCCTCCTCTGCAGACTCTGTGAGATTGTTTTCCCTGGAATGAATTTCCCAAAAGTAACCAACCTCACAAAAGAATCTGAGCCAGATCCACCCAGCTAAGCCACTTCCGGATTCCTGACAGACAGAAAGTGAGAGATAATAAATGTCTGTGGTTTTTAGGCTGCTAAAATTTGGGGACAATTTGTAATGTAGCAATAGATAACTCATACTTATTAGTTAACAATTCAGTATATTAAATTTTTCCTGTTCAAATTGCTGTTGTGCTTTCTGTTTCCTGACTGATATAAAAATGGAAATAAACAAAACAGAAATCTAGAAAAGAATAATAATGTTTACTGGGGGCAAAAAAATCTCAAGTTACCTTAAGTTGGAGTATTGATATTATTTGTGAGTCCAGATAAAATAATGCCAAATTAATTATTTCGATGTATCAATCTGTTTAAGGATAATTTTGTGTGCTCTATATTTATAAAATTTGATAGATATTTCTATATGTTAGTAAAAAAATCCATTTCAATTAAATCACTTAAATGAATTTTTCTTAGAATCTCAAAAAGAAAAGAATATTTAAAAAGATATACATTACATATGTATATATTTTAAAAGGACATAAATAATATGTAATACATGTATACACACACACATGCACACACCCCTGTGTGCACACACATATAAAATGAAGGAAACATGAAACCTGAATACCAATCATTTAAATAAAAATATATTTTTTCTTAAGGTAAAGAAAAGGAATTACGTGGGTGATACGATATGTATCAGTCTGTAGGCTTAGCATACTGTCAGTGTTTTACCTTATACAGCCATATTTTTTGTTATAAGATATAAAGTTATTGACAGCTCCAGCATCTGACTCCTGCATTATGGCCAAAACGTGGCTTTCAGAGGCTCATCTTTTATACCTTATAATTTAAATAGCTTATTTTTGAGGAGATGGAAATTTAGTTTTATAGTTTCTGCAGAGCTGGAATTCTTTCACTCAAAATGACTCAGCCATTTATTCACTAGTCAGTCCAAGCTTGTGAATAATTGCTCCTCCAATCACAAGCACGCGGGGAGGTGGCCATGAAGTCAGCTGTTGGTTGGAGTTTGGGTAGCTGAGAAAGTCAGGGGTTGGCTGCTGTCATTTGTAACACTGATTGCCATTAGAAGATGGCACTGGAAGCAAAGATTTAAGATTGCCAAAAAAAAACTTTCAAGGATTTATGGGAGATTATGGTAGCAACCAAGAGTTTAAGTAACTTGCCAAAGGTGAACCTAGTAAGTGGTGGAGCTGGGATTTAAACTTAGTTGCTCTGGCTCCAAAGTCCCTGCTCTTAATAGGAACAGGGATTTGCTGAAAGGAATACTAGGGGAGGTTAGGTAGACAATAATGTATTCAATGAGGCCCAACTTCCTCCATTCCTTGCTGAATTATTTTAGCTGGCTGTAATCCCTCCCTGCACTGAACAACTAACTCATAGTGTCAATTCCAATACTCCTGTGACATTTATGATAGATGGCCACATAATACAGCTATTTGTGTGTATAGCTCATAAACCCATTGAGATTTATTCAATTGAGTTATTCTAAAAATTTCACACATAATTTGAAATTTTACAAATCAAATTTCAAATAGATTATAAAAATGGCTATATAAAGCAACTCTAACAGTATCTATCAAAACTACAAATAGATACAATCTTTGGTCCCACAATCCCACTTCTGGAAATTTATTTTACAGATATACTTGTAAAACAATAGATGCACAAGGTTATTCTCTGCATACTTTTTTATAATAGCAAAACACTGATGATACTTCTCTAGGAGTCATTCCTCAAATATTTTCACTTCATACCCCTGGGCAGGATTGCTTTTCTTGGCTCCCTTATGGTTAGAGAGGGCCATATAATGAGTTCTGAACAGAAATGATGTATATCACTTCTAGGCCAGGGCATTTAATAGCTAGGGTGGGGTCCCACCAGAGTTCTTTTTTCATCTGCCACAGTGACTAGAAGTGTTTGAGATGGAGACTGTTCCATCAACCTGGGTCTGATATGAGAAGATAAGGAGCACAGCACCCAGCCCAAAACCTCAAGTGACATATAGCACCAATGTAAAACCATCCTTTGTTTTCAAGAGCCACAAAGATTTTGTCATTGCAATGAAGCTCAAAAACCCTTTGAGAACTCAAAATGGCAACTGCCCGATGAGTTCTCAGGGATTATGGCAGAAGGTTGGAAAGAAATCTTTAGTTAGGACTGGCTTTCCAGGCTACTAATAAGTCCCCAGACAATATATGAGTCCTGGAAGCTTTGGCTATCAATCAAATCTTAATCTGAGCTAAATCTAGAAATTTAAAAAATGTAGAACAAATTGCATTAATTTATGTTCTTTGTAATTTGAAGTTATCTAAATTGAATAATTATTTCCAGAATATACTTTTCATTTTAAAATATTCATAGTTGTTTCTCAGGCCAGTCTCTCATCAATTGTACTAAATGATGTGTTTTAGTCATGTGACTCCAACTGACAGGCAGAGACTGCACCGGTAAGCAACTGATCATACAAATGTATTGGTGTGCCTGACATACTTGTATAGGAACACAATGGAATTGAACTTTAATGTGCAGGAATTTTTTATGTTTAAGGAAGTCTTGTCCCTTAGAATCTCTTTTTTTAGAATATGGAAACCATTATGGTATAAAAGGAGGGAATATTTCCTTTTTAGTTATTCACATTTTTATATACATTAATCATTATCCTCCAAATGGTCAGTTATCAGCCCTGTCCCTTCTCCCAACTCATTGTCTCTGATGCTTAGGCTTATCTTTTTCTAGATTCTAAACATTCATCATGCTCAAATCAATTTTATGCTGCTCTTTCTGAATCATTTTTTATTTTATTTTGAGCTTTTGAACTCTTCTTTCATGCCTGGCATTATTTTTTAAAAAAAATAAAACGAAAATACTGTTCGATTGAAAATACTGATAACTACAATTGAGCCAAACCCATTTTCCTCTGTCAGCTACTTTCTGTTCTTAAATTGTAGTCAACAGCATGGGAGACTCATTGTCTTTAGTGATCATTAAATGATCCTTTCCTTTCCCTTAGAGATTTCACTAGGGTGTGAGGATAGCACTGGATTCTCATGTGGGAATAGAAAATTCCAGCTGCATTATGTGTGCCACACGAAGCGGGGCATCAACACCTCTTCTGGATCCTACCTGTTTTCCTTGATTAAAAGCCATTTTAAATGGGAGCAGTGGATATGGTCAAGTGACACACAAAGAGTTTCTTAGTGATATAGAAACAGAACTTAAAAAACTATAACAACAAAAAAATCAAACCAATATAATAGGTTGTTAAATCAAATGTACATGTACATTTTTAAATTTATTTCTGGGAAAATCAAGTGTTCTTAAAAAATACTTTTGTCTTCATTTATGCTCTATGATCTCATTTGTAGTTGAATTACTGAGCCCTATAAACTTAATAGAAAGTAAATTTTTTGTATGGGATTAAAAATCTATATTTCAGCAATTTAGATACTTATACTAAATAGATGATTAGAAAATCCTATCTTGATCATTGGTTCAGAGAAAGGGAAATATGCAAATAGTAAAGATTTTTTAAATTCATTTTTGCATCTTCTGATTACTAGCAAGCAGTTCATTTGGACTTTCTTACTATTTTTTGACAATTCAGTTTTTTTTCCTGATCACCTCTAGGGGGCAACTTAACCTAAGTTATCTTTCAGATGAATGGTAAACGGACCACTGTACCAGAAAAATTATGTCAAATGACATTATGCAGTTAAAACGATTGCTGTCTAATGCAAACTTGGTGGAATTTGCTTTTGTTCATGGGATCAACCTGAATGCAGTCATTTTCCATGGTTTCTGGCTCTCGAGATCTGGGGGGGAAGAAGGGGAGGGATTAAATTGTGATGCTTGTGCAGAGGCAGAGAGAATGAAGAGGGCTCAGATTAAGCTTTTATAATGAATGTTATATTCTGAAGTCTTCCATCTTTTCTCAGGCTGTAGCTAGGCGTGTGGGAAGATGCAGAACAAGAAGTCAGAGGTGCACCACCTCACATACCTACAACTACTTCTCTTAGTGTGCAATGATCTCAGTTTACTTGATCAAACAAGTAAACAAGAAAACTGGTTAGCATGTTCATCTTGACACTGCCTTAAACACCTAGTTCTATTTCCACAATTGGTTATGTTTTCCTTCATGGACTTGGGTTGTTTTACTTAAATTATCTCAAGTCTTTATGTCTTATCATTCTTCTTAACATGCCTGTCAAAATTATCTTTTCTGTTCTCTGTTTTGAATCAGTACACTATAAGGAAACCACTCCTGGCCGTCAGTATCGTGTGCATCTGTGTCTTGTATACACGTAAGGAAGATTGTGATAATTCTGTTTGACATGATTATCTGGTTGAGACCATAAAGCATGGACACATCCCTGTGGGAAAGATCGCCTATGATTGTTATAAAGGCAAGTAGTGGGTTCTTAAAAGAAAGTCAGTACAAGGAATGCAAACCTACAGTAGGGAAGAGAGGAATTTTGAGAGTTTAAGGAGAGTAGATATGTAGGCATGAACATTTTTGTTGAGGGAGGTGTGAAAGGATCACCAAGCTGGCCCCTATGACAAGGACCGAGAATGCATTGGATTCTGCAAGCTTTGGATAGCAACTTACCTCTTATAAGTTAGATTTGCTAGTTTAGCTCTTGTTCTGAGTCATTATTGAAGCCTCACTGCAGACTTTTCCCAGGGGAGCCACAGGGTCCACCTTGGGCAAGAGTTTTCTGCAGGGAGTAACATCCCCAGGAGAACAGTAGCTACCCCTGAAAGGTATAGTAAATATGGTGGGGGAAAAAGAATTTACTTGCCTTCCCTACATCCTTCCCACCCTATCCAGAAGACTCATAGTTAGCAGCTCCTCCACTAAATGGTGAGCTCTGATGGCCGTCAGGGCACATATCAGTGAATAATACAGTAATATTAGCATCCGCAAGAAATCCAAACCTGAAACTTTGTAATCTGGACTTCTTCGTTTTTCACATCTCCTACAACCTGTTGGATTCTTGAATATTCTTCTGTCCATCCTCACTTCCATCTTTTTAGTTCAGATCTTTTTCATGTATTACCTGGGCTTTGGGATTAAAATTTAACATTTGTGTACCAGATAGGGTGGAGGTTATTTCTCTTTATTGTTCTTAAGCCTCTTTCCTACTAGTATGGAAATTATAACTTAAACTTCTCAACTAAAGGTGACTCAGTTTCTCCTGGTTTAAAAACATTTTTTGGGAGGGAGGATTTTAAATAGTTTCTTTTAGGTAAATCATCGGACTTCCTGAGTTTTTTTTTTTTTGCCACTCTTCTTTCTTGCTAAGTTTTTGTCCATGCATATGGTGGCACTTTTCTGACTTTGTAAAGGTAGGGGAAAGAGGAACTCAGAGCAGTACACAAATGTCTGGACCTTCCTCTGGATCATCACTGGCTTTTGGTTGAGTTGTCTTGTCCTTTGTCTGATGCGGATTGCCTGCTGACCTCACAGAGTTTTCTTGAGTAAATGGGCCATCATGTATCAATAAAAAATAAATAAAAGTAATTAATAAATAAATTATTTGGAGATGTAATATATATGTAAAATATATACATATTTACATAATTTTTAAGATACTGAGGGATTCTACGTGAAGAGTGAGGTGCACTTCTATAAATTTTTATGTCCCAGCTACCAGTTTCTCTCCTAAGAGGTAACCATTAATATCAGTTCCTTCTATATCCTTCTAGAGATACTCTAAGTATACAAAGGCAGCTATGTATTTTTATCAATTTTTTAAATGCAATTTATAGTGTGTGATATGCAGTGTTCTGTACCTACTTTTAATTTAACAATATATTCTGGAGATTATTTTGCTTTGGTTGAAAAGGTAGATAGATGAAAAATGGTATAGGGTTGCCATATTCTTCTTTTTTCTCCAATTTTTTATTGCAGTAAAATATACATAACATAAAATATACAGCGTTTTTAAGTTATAAGTGTGCAGTTTAGTGGTGTTAAGTCCGTTCACATTTTTGTGCAACCAGCATCACCACAATCCATTTCCAGAGCACTTTTCATCTTATAAAACTGAAACAATACACTCATTAAACAATAATTCACCATTCCCCCTTCCATTAGATCATGGCAACCAGCATTCTACTTTCTGTCTCTATGAATGTGATTACTTTAGGTACCTCATATAAGTGGAATCATACAGCGTTTGTCTTTTTGTGGCTGGCTTATTTTACTTAGCATCATGTCCTCAAGTTTTCATCCATGATGTAGCATGTATCAGAATTTACTTTCTTTTTAAGGCTGAATAATATTACATTAATTAAAGAAACAGAATCTTGCTCTATCACCCAAGCTGGAGTGCATTGGCTGAATAACAGCTCATCGTAACCTCAAATTCCTGGGCTCAAGCAATCATCCTGCCTCAGCCTCCTGAGTAGCTGGGACTACACGCACACACCACCGCTGATAAGGAGGGATTGACTTCTGTCATTTTGCTGTTTGTTTTCTATATTCATTATAGACTTTTTGTCCCTCTATTCCTATATCACTGTCTTTATTTGTGTTTAGTTGACTTTTTGTAATGAAATTGTTAAATTTCTTTCTCATTTCCATTTGTGCATATATTTTTTTTAGCTATTTCTTTGTGCTTACTATGGGTATCACACTTAATATCCTAACATTATAGCATTCTAATTTGAATGCAAAAATTCTTCTTCTTTAACAGCTCCATCCTCACTTCTTCAGTTATTGATGTCACAAAATTACATCTTTATACACTGTGATTCCAAAAACAAACTAATACATTAGTCTTTTAAATTATATAGAATACGAAATATGAAGGTACAAACCAAAGCTACAACAACACTAGTTTATAAACTAATAATTTTTTTTAAAACTTTTATAAGTATATTTGTGACTCAAATTACTAAGTGCCATTCCTGGGTGATTTGATTTTCCAAAATGGTGAATAATTAATAGTAAACTTGTAAACAAAACAAAGTACAGTCTTCCCTCACTTTACATGATCCACTGTATATTAAAATCAATGCAAAACTTCTTTCTGTTTGCATATAAGATGGAATTAAGGTATAGATAGCTAGAAGCAGGTTTTTCCACCTAAATAGACATATGAAGATCTTATAGATGGAGAGCGATTCTTTGTGTATGAGACTGTCCTGTATCAGCATCCCTGGAATCCCACTGAATCCCAATAGCATCTCCTAATTATTGGGCCAACCAAAAAATTTGCATGATTTTCCATTATGCTTTTCACATCAACAGTTGTTCAGTGATATTATCCTGCTTTATTTTTCTTCTCAGCACTTATGCGACTTATTATTCATTTGAACAAACTAATAATTTTTTTAAAAGAAAAAGATGTATTAGTTTCTGAAATTATGTAGAAAACGAAAGGGGAGTTATAAAATGTTTTTTCAAGAATACTAGTCTTTATAATTGCCCATGTATTTACCTTTACTGATATCTTTATTTTTTCATATGGCTTTGCGTTACTATCTAGTGTCTTTTCATTTCAACCTGGAGGACCCTTATTGTCATTTCTTGCAGGGCAGGTCTGGTAGTAATAAAATCCCTCAGCTTTTGTTTATATGGGATTATCTAAATCTCCCTCATGTTTGAAGGACAGTTCTGCTGGATATAGGATTCTTGGTTGACACTTTTTTTCTTTTAGCACTTAGAATATATCAGCCCACTGTCTTCGAGCCCCCGGTTTCTGATGAGAAAGCTGCTGATAATCATATTGAGGAACATTTGTAAATTAAGAGTTGCTTTTCTCTTGTTGTTTTTGAAATTTTCTGTCTTTTGTCTTTTGACAGCTTGACTATAATGTACCACTGCATGAGTTTCTTTGAGTTCATCCTACTTGGAATTCACTGAGCTTCTTGAATATTTATATTCATGTCTTTCATCAAACTTGGGAAGTTTTTGGTCATTATATCTACAAATATTCTCTTTGCCACTTTCTTTCTAGTCTCTTTCCTGGGACTTCCACAATGTGTAGGTTTGTTTACTTGATGGTGTCTCAATGGTCCCTTAGGTTCAATTCACTATTTTTTAATCTTTTTTCTTTGTGTTTCTCAGACATGATAATTTTCATTGTCCTGCCTTTAAGTTTGCTAAATCTTCTGCCTGCTCAAATTTTCCTTGAATTCCTCTAGTGAATTTTTCATTTTAGTTATTATACTTTTCAATTCCAGAATTTCTTTTTGGTTTCTTTTTGTGTTTGCTATCTTTTTGTTGATACTTTAGTTTTGCTCATGCATTGTTTTTCTTGACTTTTTCCATGTCTTTTGTTAGTCCTTTAAGGATGTTTAAGACAGTTGTTTTAAGGATTTTGTACAGTGGATCACCATCAGGATTTTTCAGGGATAGTTTTTATTAGCTTATTTTTTTCCTTTACTTTTCTGTTTCATTGTGTGCCTTTCTTTGTATGCTAGATTTTCCTGTTTCTTTGCATGCCTTGTGATTTTTTTTTTGAAAAACTAGACATTTGAATTGAATAATGTGGTAACTCTGGAAATCAGAGTCCCATTTTTCTCCAGGGTGTGATTTTTTTTTTGTTTTTTTTAATTTTTTTTATTTTTATTTTTTTTATTTCAGCATATTATGGGGGTACAAATATTA
>VBSM01000361.1:41966183-41978229 GCA_008086735.1 Cheirogaleus medius
TTAATGGTTTTAGCAGCCATTGCTAACCATTCCTTAGAGCCATAGGGTTTGCAATCTCTATGCTTAGGATCAACCTGAAGTATAAACTTAAAGTCTTCTCAGTCTTTTCTGAACCACTCCCTGGGTATTCATGGTGACTTTATAATTTCTCTTGTATATGTGGTTGCTTTTGAAAGTCCTACTCTTCACAATCTGTCTCCCAAAAGGGAAAAAAGGGAAAAATTAAGGGAGAGAAAAAGGTAGTAGCCTTGTAGATCTCCTGGAAGTCACTTCAGCCAGACAGGGTACATACAGCTGGCAACAACAGGGAGAGGTGCAACAATAAGGGCCACTTACTTCTTTGCACCTCTATGATTAGAAGCAGCAATCAACTATTGAGATGCAGATCTCTAATATTTGGAAAAGAGTGTGTTTTTGCTGATCTTGCCTTTCACAAGCTGTGTGCAAGATGCTCCAGAAATATCTGCACAGTTTCTTGCTGGAGAGTGGGGGATGGGTAGCTACTACTTTGCTAAGAGCGGAAATTGACTGAAATCAACTGTAATTTACCATCCAAACCTTCCCTTAGAAGTTGCAAGCCTTCAATAGACTCCATCCAGAGTTCTGAAATAGTTACAGACAGATTCTGTCAGTTCAATTGTTACCTAGACACGGAGATGGATTTCTCATGCTTCCCACTCCACCATCTTCCCAGATCCTCTTGCTGCATCATTTTATGCTTGTATGCTGCTCCACTTCATGTTTGTATCATAATATATGTAACCCGTTTCCTATTGATAGATATTTAGGTGCTTTCAATCATTTACTATTACTGAAAATGTTGTAAAAAATTTCCTTGCATATGTGTTAACACAGGTGCAAGTATATTTGTAAAATCAATTTCTATAAGAATTGCTAGATCTCAGAGTATGTGAGTTTAAGATTTAAATGTTTGTTATAGAGGTTGTTCCAATTTGTACTCTCTCCTGGTCAGTTCAGGCTTTTGTAAAAGAATACCATAGACTGAGTGGCATAAACAATAAACATTTATTTCTCATAGTTCTGGGGGCTGGGAAATTCAAGATCAAGGTGCCAGCATGGTCTGTTTTTTGGCAAGGTCCTCACATGGCCTTTTCTTGGTGTGTGCACCCCAGGGGAAAAAGAACGATATATATATAGAGAGATAGCCTATGTTTCCTACTTTTTAAAATAAAGACATTAATTTCATCATGAGGGACCAACCCCCATGTCCTAGTTTAGCCCTGATTTTGTCTTAAAGGCTCCACCTCCAAATATCATCACATTGGGGGTTAGGGTTTTAATATATGAATTTTGGGGAACACAAACATTCATTCCATATCACATTCATAACAATTATAGTTGAGAGTATTTTCTTCCTTTACATAGAAAAACAACAGAATGTTACCATACTTTTGGATCATTGCCTATATGATAGGTATAAAATTGTAGCTCATACTTTTGATGAAAATTTCTCTTATTATGTATATCAAACCTTTTTCAAAGATATTTGAAAGCCTTTTTTCTCCCTTTATTGTAAACTATGTTCTTTCCCTATTTTTCTTTAAGAGTATCCATATTTTCCTTATTAATTTATATAGACTTTTTATATGCTAATGAATGTAGCTTTTGTCTGTGATATTTGTTCTCCCCAGTTTGTTGACAATTGAATTTTTGCTTCTTTATTTTTTTGGCAGAACATATTTTATGGTATGTAGTCATGTTTATAAATCTTCCATTTTGTTATTATTATTATTTTATTTCAGAGTGTTATGGGGATATAAATGCTTTGGTTACATAAATTGTCTTTGCACTGCCCAAGTCAGAGCTACAAGCGTGCCCATCCCCCAGACAGTATGCACTGCACCTGTTAGGTATTTTTTTATTTAGATAAAATATACATGTGTAATTTACCATCTTTACCATTTTTAAATGTACAGTTCAGTGGCAACCTTCTTTTTGTATCTTCTGGATTTTGTGCCATACTTAAAACGTCTTTCTCCTCTCCAAGATTATTTAAAAAAACACCTGTTTACATTTTCTTTTAATGCCTCTATGACATTTCATCTTTATATTTTGTCTGAAATTTATTTTTCTATAAATACTAAGGAGTGATCCAATTTATAATTTTACACATAGTTATATAAGGTAATCTATAGCACACTAAGCACACATCCAAATTACAAATTTGGTGGTATCAGGATCAATTTTTGGGCATTCAAATCATCAAGTATAAATTTTCTTGAATTTATTCAACATGTGAAGTTATTTCTTCCCTCTTGAACTTCCCAACTATTTTCAGGGCAATATATTGGCTTGCTATTTAAAGGAAATATTCAAAACCACCTCCTCAAATTTGGCATGATGTAATTTTATTTTCAAAACAGTAAAAAATTTTAAAATCAATTTTATTTAAATATTCAAACAAAAGTTAAGCATGAAGCTAGTTTTGAGGAGCAGAGTATGTGCATTGGCACAAAGACAATTTGAAACCATTTGGAGATTCATCCTATGTAAAACTTTAAAATTTTACATTTAGACATGAGTTTTTCATGGTCTTATTGCATTTCTTTCCTTCACTGAAAATGTGTATTACGTGCCTTTACTTCTTACCTTCTGAAGAAAGTGACTTCAGATTGTGATGCCACATCAAAATTTTAATGACTCTGAGTGTTATTTTGCTAAATTGCCAGGAAGGCCTGTCTGTGTATAAGAAAGAAGGTCTGATGGAGGTGAGAGAGAGGAATATAACAAGAGGAATCAGGGCTGGCAGGTGAGATACAGGGGGACTGTTCGAAGAGTAGCTTTGCTTCAAAGCTTCAGGGAAATTTTAGGCCAGTAGTATGAAGATCAAACTAAATTGCTTGAAAAAGTTGGGGGAACTAACTGCTATTAGCTTTTCAGAAAAGATCTGTGTGGTAAGGAGAAATGGAGGAAGTGGAATGATGACAAAACAAGAATAATGTTTTTGGAGTATATCTTGGAGGAAAGACAAAGACACAAGAGCCTTGGGACTGTGTTCTTGCCATCAGAGAGAGTATGAAAGTGGAAGCCAGGTCAGAGTGTCCTGGTAAGATTTGCTGGGATAAAATTATCCTGGGTAGATTCAAAATTTTAACCTTGTGCACTGAGGAAGGTGTTGGAAAAGTCCCCTGCTGTGAATAAAGCGTTCCTACTTGCTTTTAAAAAACTGATATGTCAATACATTTTATTCATTTATTTCTTACAAACACGCTTCTCATTTTGCATCTCCATGGTCACAGCTATGTTTAGAGTTGGTTGTAAACTACCACCTTTTTTGCATGCTTGATTCTGAAGTGTAATCTATTTAATAACATCTTTGTTAGGTAATATCTCATGATAATGAACAAACCCATGGGATGTTATTTTATTTCTTCTAAAGTGATTTCATACTAGCAACAACATTCACAAACCTTTTCAAGCCTGCATTAGATATCAGGGAGATTAAATTTGGCCTGTGCTAATTATTTTGGCTGTAAAAGAAAAACCTCAATTTTCTTAAGATAACAGACTTTCTTCAAAGTCAATAGTTTGGCCTTTAAGCTACTGATTTAAACAGGCAAGCCACTAATGCTCTTCCTAATCTGATGTTTTTCTCTTTTTGAAGAAAGGGTAAAAAAGGAGTAGGGAAAAATTATGTCGACCTTTGGAATGGATTGTGCACATCCATATGCAACACAATGTAATTAAAGTCATCTAAAGAAGAACTTACCTCTTTATTCTGCTCTAATTTTAGCTTCTATACATTTTAATACTTTTATGATAGCAAATAGAAAATAACATGCACATTTGAAATTCTGGCTTTTGGCTTATAGCTCTGCTGCAGTAAAACAATATTCTGCAATAGCATGTGGAAGAAAATATTTATTTATAATTAAATGCAAGCAAAATACTTATTTTCATTTTCTTTCTAACACTTGCTGTAGAGGGGAGGGATGAACATGATGGGGGTGGGTGTAATATAGGTAGAGGGTGGCAGGCACTGATGGTTACTTACCCAATAGCCTTCTGACTTGATAACAGAACTATTTTTTTTCTGGGTGGCAATGAGATCAGCTTGTAGTAGACATAATAGAATAATGCCCTCTTCCCCCTCACCCCTCAAGACGGCCACTTCCTAGTCCTAGGAGCTTGTGAATATGTTATCTTAGGGACTGTGTAGTTAAAGATCTTGAAATGCAGAGCTTATTGTGGAGTATCTGGGTAGACCTAATGTAATTACAAAGGTCTTTTTAATGGAAAGAGGGAGGCAGGAGAGCCAAAGAAGGTGATATGATGATGGAAGGAGAGATCGGTCTGATGCAATGAAGGGACCATAAACCAAGAAATTCAGGCAGACTCTAGAAGTTAGAACATGCAAGGAAACTCTCTTTTAGAGTCTCCACAAGAAACTCAGCTTTTCCAACATCTTGATTTTAATGCTATGAGACTTATTTTTGACTTCTGACTCACAAAACTGTAAGAAAATAAATTTGTGTCATTTTAATTTACTAAGTTTGTGGTAGTTTGTTACAGCAGTGATAGAAAACCAGTACATAGCCCTAGAAGATAAATCACAATTTATCTAAACCAGTTGTAGAAATTCCAATTTGCCAAGCTTCCCTTGCAGCTATATTTTGTCATGTGATTTGGCATAAAGGAAAGTGAGCTTGAATTGCCAGGAAAAATTTCCTTTTTGATCCATTCATCTATCCTTTATCTTCTGCTTGAGATGTTGGTTTGAGGATGTGATGCTGGACCTGCAGCAGCCCTCTTGTGACTGACTGTGAGTTGACCATCTAAAAGTCTAAAAGTCAAAAATTCTAAAAGCCTAAAAGCCAACACATTGAGGATGCCAGAGTGAAAGTTCCTTAATGACATTGTTGAATCATTGTACCAAATCTGTAACCAATGGTCTCCAGATTATTATATGTGAGATGACTAACTGGAATTCTTGCTTATGCCAATATTAGATATGGAATCCAACTTAACTAATACATTTTGTATGTGTGATGTGATAGATGTAGTAGTTAAAAAATCAACCCAATCTTTTCAATAAATATCTTCAGATTTATTCTGTTCTCTATTCTGAGAAGACTGATTCCACCATTAGACTGTTGAAAAGTACTGAATCAACTAGAAGAATATTTGCTTTGCTAACAATTCTAATTAAAGCACACATTTTCCTCAGAAAGGAAAAATATGAACTATACTAATTTGTTGGCTTTGTTCACAAAGTAACAAAATTAAGATATAAATAGGCAAACTCATTTTGATGGCAAAATAAAAACCTGGCTGACATTTCACTGATTAGAGACCCAACCAACTAATGAGCACAAAAAGTAATAATGGAATATTATAATATGTGAAACATATAATATAGTTCAAACAAATTACACAGTAAGACATTAATTACCAGCTTTGATAAATGGTCTTCTGGCCTTACCTTCCATGCTCTTCTCTAAAATTACTGTGGCAGTGGAAAAATAAGTTGTATTTAAATAATTTCAAGTCAAAGAAAAACAAAATTGTTCAGTAAAAATAATTAAATTATACACTTAGATATGCAAAATTATTCATGAAGAAATTGAAAAATGATCTTTAATTAATAATATCCAAATTCCTCAATTTTCATTGACTAAGAGAATAGCTGAGTTTATAGCTATAACTATGAATGTAAATTGATTTTTCTTCCATTTTGGATAAATGACTAGACATATTTAGTGAATAACAGACCTTTTAAAGTTAGTAATTTGAACTTTTTTCTCCTCTTTCCTTTCTCTACCAATTTATCAAGACTTCATCCCATTAGTATTTCTGAAAAAGAAAATCATAAAAATCTAAAACCTTTGGCACACTATGTGCTAGATCTTTCAGTTTATTCTTAAACTCTACCATGTCAAGAGGTGGAAAAGGGGCCATTTTTTTTCTAATATCTCTTTCTTTTTTAAAAATTACCAGTTTTATACAGTTATGAATTGCTTAACAACAGGGATACATTCTGAGAAATACATCATTAGGAGATTTTGTCATTGTGTGAACATCATAGAACGAATGTACTTACACAAACCTAGATGGTATGTATATTTTAATTTATATATTGCTATATATATTTTCATATGGAAAGCCAAATGTCTCAGAATCATTACTGAATATCAATCAATATGGAGTATCATATATCAGGGTTTTCTTCTTTCTTTTTTTGTGAGATAAATATTGTAGAAGAATAGATTTCTATATATGCACCATTATAATGTTATGGGACCACGTTTATATATGTGGTTCATTGTTGACTGAAACATTGTTATGCAGTGCATGACTATATATTCATAGTTTAAAGAATCAAATAGTTTTACAGCATTTGTTATAAATAACAGCAAGTTCATTCCCTTCCCATTGTTCCCCTTCACCAAAGGTTACTATACTTTTAATGTCTTTTAGATGATTCTTGTTTTACTGTTTACTTCCCTGTCTCTAAATAATATGTTTGTATCACTGCTTCTTGATTTTTCAGTTTTTAGACAATATCTATTGATTTCTCATAGTGGAAAATGAATCTTTAACTCTCTTTTCCCCCTGACTCACATCTCCTCCATGTCTGGTATATGGTTTCATCTGAGATCTTCCATTGCCATTATCCTGGGGAAAGCTTTTACTTCTGTTTTTCCATCTGTTATTTTGGGTATCCTTGGAATGTTCTTTCCTATTTTATTCTCTCATTTTAGTGGAGCACCAGTTTCAGTAGTTTTCTGAGAAAGAGCACAAGGGAGATAAATTTTCTGAGAGTGTGAATGTCTTTTACTTTATTTTACTTTATACTTTCCACTTAAAGTATTTTAAATGTATTTTACTTTATATTTACACTTAAGTGACAGTTTGACTAGGTATAGAATTATAGGTTGGAAATAATTTTCCTTGAGAATTCTGAGAGCATTGCCTTTCAGTTTGCATTGTTACTATTGATCAATATAAAGCTGTTGTGTTTCTTAATCCTTTGTAGGTAATTTTTTTCCCTTGCCCCTGGAAATTTGTTTTTGTTTTTAGTGTCCTAAAATTTCATGATGATTTTCCTTGACATAGTTTTTCATTTATTGTGTTGGGTGGTTGGTGGGTCATCTCAATCTATAAATTCATTGTTTTCAGCTTTGGGAAATTTTCCTGTATTATTTTTTTCTTATATTATTTATTTGATGATTTACTTCCTCTCTTCCCCTTTTCAAGGATTCTTATTACTTGGATGTTAAATCTTTGTCATAGCTTGTGTCCAAAATGGCCTCTAACATTTCTTGAGTCTTGATATTCATACCCTTGTTCCCTGCCACACTGAAGAGGCTGACCTGTTAAACTAATAAGGATATTGTGAAAATCATAAAGTATACCTTCTGAGGATAGGTCATATTACAGCTTCAACCTTGCTCCATCTTGAATCATTTGCCAAGGGGAAGCCAACTGTCATGTTGTGAAGATACTCGAGTAGCCCTGTGGAGAGATACACATGTAAGGAACTGAAGTCCCCTGCCAAACATTCAGCACTACCTTGCTATGCATGTGAATGAGCCATATTGGAAGAAGATCCTTTAGCCCCAGTCAAGACTCTAGATGATTGAACCCCATCTGACATCTTGACTGCCACTTCATGTGAGACCCTGACTAGAACCATACAGCTAAGCCATCCCTGGATTCCTGACATACAAAAGCTGTATGAAATAAAGCTTGTAGTTTTAAGCTGCCAAGTTTTGGAGTAGTTTGTTATGCAGCAGTAGATAACTAATATGGCCTTATTTGATATTCCAATTTTCATATCTAATGCTGGCTGTTGGCTTGGGACTTTGGCTTCTCTCCATGTGGGCCTCTCCATGTGCTCTCTCTGTGTGTGGGCTAGTCTGGGGTTCCTCACAATGTATTAGCTAGGCCTCAAAAGACACACTGCATCATTTTTGTTGCATTCTGTTAATTGAGGCAATAACAAAGTTCTGCCCCGATTTAAGGAGAATAAGGTTCTAGGAGAGCATGTGAGACCACAAATATTGCTGAGGCCATTTTCGAAAACACAATCTACAACACAGCATCTGTACTGAAACATTTGATTAAGACTCAGACTTTAACTTCATGCCACTGGGGCCAACATTTATATGTTGGAATATCTCAACTTTTATAATTAAAAATTAGAATCAATACTATCTTTATAATAATAATTGAAGAGCAAATTCCCTTTCTACCCTCCACCTCTCTCTTTCTCTTGTCCTCAGTTACTGCTACTTTCTTTAATATAATATTGGTTAATTTAAAATATAGTCATTTTCTGCAAACTAGTGCAACCTCTGTGGAAAGCAATATGGAAATACCTTAAAGAGATACAAGTAGATTTACCATTTGATCCAGCAATCCCATTACTGGGCATCTACCCAAAAGAACAAAAGACATTCTATAAAAAAGACACCTGCACTCGAATGTTTATAGTAGCACATTTCACAATTGCAAAGATGTGGAAAAAACCCAAGTACCCCTCAATACATGAGTGGATTAATAAAATGTGGTATATGTATACCATGGGGTACTATTCAGCTATAAGAAACAACGGTGATATAGCACCTCTTGTATTTTCCTGGGTAGAGCTAAAACCCATTCTACTAAGTGAAGTATCCCAAGAATGGAAAAATAAGTACCACATGTACTCACCAGCAAATTGGTTTCACTGATCAACACCTAAGTGCACATATAAGAATAACATTTATCGGGAGTCGGGCAGATGGGAGGGGGGAGGAGAGGATGGGTATATACATACATAATGAGTGCAATGTGTACCATCTGGGGGGATGGACATGGTTGAAGCTCTGACTCTGTGGGGGAAAGGAGGGAAAGGCAACACAAGTAACCTAAACATTTGTACCCCCATAATATGCTAAAATAAACAAAAATGCAATGGAAAAAAACCCAAAATAAAATATAGTCATTTTGGCTTATTTTTCTTTTTCTCTAATTCTTATTTCTTTTTGTTGTTGTTGTTTTGCTCTTAATTTGGGGGTATTGAATGATACAATAGCGATGGTCTTTGAACACCATGATGTCTTCAGGACTGAATTGTTCTCATCTCTATTATAATGTTATTTTTCTCTGACCTATGGGGAAAATAAAATACAACTTGATTGGTCTCTTCTCAATTGTTTTTTTTTTCTTTCTTTTTTTTTTTAACTAGAAATAAAATTTATTGGAATGCTAGAAGCAGCTTGTGGAATCAACAGGAAAGCTGGGGAACTTGGCTGGAGACCAGGGCACAGAAACGACAGCTATGGTCATCTGGATCATGTTTTGAGAACTCATGGCTACTGGACACACTCCTCCACTGTGGCTGGACTCCTCTATCTTCACAATGAATCCTCTGTGCATTTGCTGCCTGTGAGCTTGAGTTAATCCTTCAGAGATTTATCTATCAGTGAGAGTGTTCCAAGCTAGGTTGAGGCCACAGGTCTGTGCCTTGGCTGTGCAGAAGCAGGGACAGACCACATCTCCTGTGGCTTCAGGAGGAGGAAGCAGTGCTTTCTGGTGACTCTTGTCTGAATTTGTCTTAGCATCTGTGTGAAAAAAATTGCAGTGGATATTTGTTAAAAATGGCGAGACAGATTTTATTCGAGCTATTGCAGTGAGGGAGAGAGAATTAAGTATAGAACTGAGCTCAACTCTGAACACAGCAAAGACAGCTGGGGATTTATAGCCAACAGTAGAGTGAGGGGGTCAGTGGATGGAAAATTACTAAGAGGAACTTTACCAGATATCTAAGAGTGGGGGGACTCTTGCTAAATGGACCGAGCAGGAGGCTTTGCTAAAACTGGACTCAACAAGCCAAGGCTGACGCCTGGCTGAGAAGAGGGCTCAGAGGAGCCTGACTAAAGTTTGGTCAAGGAGAGAGTCTTCCTCATCTTTTCACATGCAAGTGATGCGAATAATAATAACGATAATGATCTAGTTATCTTTTTTTATTTGTTTAAAGGTGCTGCTCACTTTATTTATTTTTTTAAATTTCAGGATATTTATGCGGGTATAAACATTTTGGTTACATAAAATGCCTTTGCCTTGACCAAGCCAGAGCTACAAGCATGCCATTCCCCCATATAGTGTGCTCTGCACCCATTAGTTGTGAGTTTACCTACTCCCACCACCCCCTCCCACCTGACCGGCACACGATGAATATTACTTCCATGTGAACACCTTAGTGTTGATCAGTTAGTACCAATTTGATGGCCTCAATTGTTTTGAGTTGTTGTTAAATTATTGAACCCCATTGCATGCTTGCACATGGGATCTCTATTTGTTCCAACAACTGAGTCGAGCTTCCCCAGGTTTGTAGTTCCATGATGACAATGTCATCCTTTATCTTTATGAAGAATCTGCCCTAAATTATTTCTTCAATAGTGCTCTTTCCCAATCTTCAACAGATGGGGTTGGATTTAGAATTAGAATAAACAATCAGGTGGCTAAACTGAAGTTTTAAGGCTGTTTTGGGAAAAGAAAGTCTTGCCAAGAGTCTGACTTATTTTTAAAAAAAGAAGGTATAGCTTAAGCTTATATACTTGGAAATTTCAGTTGATACTTGGCAATTTGCTCTTAGAATATATTAAAAACATTCTAAAATTAAGGACTGATGCAAAATAACTTTAAATGTAGCATTCTCATGATTTGAACAGCGTTTCAATCTACATTTAGATGACTCAGACTTTTGAATGAAGTACATGTTTTAGTAATTTAAAATGCATGCTATATTATCAATAAAATAATTTTTTCCCTAAATGGAAGATTTCTATCCTTCCACTTCCAAAGTTACCATCAAAATTCTAAAATTCAGAAAAGACTTCATGGATTTAATTTAAATATTCTCAAATGGCCTTCTTTGAATAGTTCCATAGTTTCAAAAGATTTTCTTATGAAAGAGGGAAAAATTGAGAGAGTATACTTGTAAAAACCAAATTTCCAGTCCTAGCTTAATCATTTAGTTATTCATTTACTGAGACTCTACTATGGGCTAGAACAGGAGTGGGCAACCTGCAGCCTTAAGGCCATCCATGGCCTTCTAGGTCCTTAAGTGCAGCCTTTAGACTGAATCTAAATTTTATATAACAAATCATTTTATTTTTATTAATACATTTTTGTTCATCTTTTATATTTTTATTTTATTTTTATAATGAACATATTTAAAATACCAAAGAGTAACATCAGTTTAAAGAAAATAATTCTCCCAGATTGACCAGTACAATCAGAATATTAGTAACCCATAGGGCTAAATTGACAGCTGCTATGCTCATGATTAAGTTCTAACTTCCCTTGCCTGACTGGTACCATTACCATACAAAGCTGGTTGGCGAGAGTTTATGGGGGTCCAGTATGCCAGTCTGTTATCAGCTTTTGACAGTGGTGTACTGTGTTGCAGTTTGAAGTGGAATTTGTGAATAGTTGCACAGATCGACAGTATTTTTAAATTGCTTAAAAGCCCATGATGTCAAAGAAGACCAAGAGAACACTGAAGGAAGAAAGCAGATTTTTAAATGGGGATCAGGAATTGCAATATTATCTTGTTTCTGCTAAAGATGAGATGATTTGCTTGCTTTGTGATACTGCAATATCAACATTAAAAAAATTCAATGCTCAGCAGAATTATAACACTCAGAAGGACCACAAATACTTTCAATTAGAGAGAGAAGAATGAAAGGTTGTATTGTAGAAATTAAAGATGAAAAGCAAAAGTAAAGACAATTCTTTCAAGAGGCAGTAAGACCTGGATATAATGCCACTGAATCAATCTATAAAGTAGCTTATATACTTGGGAAAAAGAGAAACCATTCAGTGATGTAGAAATTGTGAAAGAATGCATTGTTGAAGTTGTAGGATGCTTAAAACCTCATAATGTTTCAAAGTACAAACAACTGCCTCTTTCAAGGAGAACCATAACTGATCAGCAGCATGAATTAGCCTTCAGCTTAATAGAACAACTGCATGCAATACCTCAAAAGGAAAATATATATTATTCAATCACTTTGGATGAATCAACTGATACTAC
>VBSM01000361.1:41987623-42007157 GCA_008086735.1 Cheirogaleus medius
TCATGTATTGTTGGGCACCTGGGTTGTTTCCACAACTTTGCAATTGTGAACTGGCACTTTTCTTTTTAAAGGGACATTTAGGCACAGGCACTAGGTTAGGTACTTTCTATGCACTTTATCTAATTTAATTCTAAACTACCATTCCAGACAGAACTATAAGCTTTTTAAGAAGTTTTCTGATTAGGGAGATGAGATATTAAAAGCAGACCGTTCTTAGAGGCTTTTGGAAATAGTGTTGAGATGCACATGTGTGCAATGGTTGAGTGTAGTATTGTCTGCAACTGGGGGATTGATCATTTCAAGTAACCTCAATTCTATCTTAACCTCTCCTGCCTATTATATTGTATTTAGGATTTGGGGGAATGGAATCTTCAAGAGGAAACCATATAGGTATATGGCTTCAAGAAGAAATTAACTGGAATGAAGGTACCTAAAAATCTGCATTCTTCTTGGGCTGAACCTTCAGGTAAGTGTGATTATAATTGTTTATGTTTATCAAATGCCACATACTGCATAGGGACTCCATAAAAATCTCAGTGTTGAGAGCACCACAAAATGGGAGAGAAAAACTCAGATTGGAAGCACTCTCCTGCCCAGAAGTGCTGACACAGAGCCACACAGTTGGAGACCACTAGGTTTTTGGAGTTTCTACTTCCAGTTGCCCTATATCTCCTGGCACATTAAAGAGGGCCTGAGAAAGCATGAGTTTTGGAAACTATTCCCCCTTTGTACTGTGCACTTTTCTAAGCTGCATAAAAACCAAGTGATGAAAAGCAGAAGGAAAATTAGAAAATAAATCCTGAGGGAGAATAAGCAGGTTTATTTCGTTATCTTCCTAAAAATTAGATGTAGTCTCTGTTGTTGCTTTCCTCTTCAAAACTGCAATACTTGTCGCCAGCTGATGAAATTCTTAGAGGGTCTTTAAAGACCCTTTAATGGAAAAACGTTTGTGTTTCTAGGAGGCTTAACTGGAAAATCAGCACCTGATGCTTAGGGAATTGAGAAACGTTAGAAGGTTAGCTGTTTTATTACACAGTAATCTCAGTTATCAGTTGTAAATTTTCACTTGAACACTCATGATACTTTACAGTGCCAGGCATGCTAGCCGTTTAGCAATCACATTATATTCACAACTATTCCATGTAGAGCTCATCTCTAAAGAAAATGATCAAAGCAGAACAAAAGAAAACAAATTTGGGGTTGGTGGTCCTACTGAATTAAAAAATGTCAATGTTTGATGGCAGTATTAATACCTCTTCTGCCTTTTACATTCTGTAAAAAGAGAAGACCCAATCTAGATCCATTTTACTCATTAAATCCTTAGGTATTTTTGAGTTCTTATGTGTGCTGGGCATTGCTCTAGGAGTTTGGAATAAAAGTCTCTACTTTCATTGAGTTTACATTCTAGTGGAGGGTGCAGGTGTTAAAAAAAGACAAAAAGCAAAAAAATAATCAAGATACATCCAGATAGTGACACTTGCTTTGAAGATAATAAAACAGCTTATTGGTTTATGTAGCTGGAAAATACAGAAGTATGGAAGGTTTTTTGGATTGGTTGATCCAGGAAATTAACAGTGTCAACATTGACCCAGTTGGTCTCACCTTTCTATTTTGCAGGCCACAGTGGTGGCTTCATCTCACGGCTGGGTATTTTTAGGGTCGTAGGATGTCTGCCAGCAGTCAGAGCCCAAGCCCCTTCGTTTATATTCAGCATGGCATCCATCATAGCATGCTAGTAAACGGTACTGGATTCATTAGCTTAGCTCTCATACTCATGCCTATATCAGTGACTGAAGCTGGGAATAAAATCTTCTGATTAATTTAAGCCAGCCAGGGCCCATTCCCAGATTCCTAGAACAGGGAGAGAGGGGCTGCATGAGAAAGGATACCTGGAAAGGGATCCATCTCCTATCAGTAAGGGAAAAGGGAGGAAATTGATGCTGGCCAAGCAATTAAAAATGTTTACTACAGAGAGCAACTAGGAATAAGAAATATTTTATATAGGGGAACAAGATGATATGAAAGTGGAGAAGTGGATGATGATAAGCAGCTAGGTATGCAAGTATCTGGGGAAAGAACACTTCAGGCAGAAGGAGCAGCAAGTACAAAGGCTTTGTGAGGTGGAAATGAGTTGTTACACATTCTATAATAAGAACAGAAAGATACTGGTGTGATTGGAGTGGAGTGCAATGTCAGAGAGGCAGGGTAGCGATTTGGTATTGCGTCAATTTAGTAAGCTATATCTCCCAAAATTCCCTTCTCTCTATGGTTTTGGATTAGGGCTGGCCACATACAACATTTTGGTGAGATTTGAAAAGCAGAAGTAAAGCAGTGGCCATGTTTACATCCAGAAGGTTGGTGTATGCTTAGGCACTGTTGCATTTCCTACATGTTTGTTGCTGGCTGCTCTGCTGGCTCACCTTGGTGCGGGGCAACGTGCAGCTTCTTTTGCTCCTGCCAGAATCTTCCCTAAGCTTCTCTGAATACCAAGCTCTGTGTGTGTGTGTGTGTGTGTGTGTGCATGCGCATGTGTGGTGAAGGGCAACAGCTTCCCCTAGAGGTCACGTATATGATCCAAGTTGGGGACATGGAGCTGGTGAGAGACAGATGGGTCACCAGTTCCTCCTTTGGTGTCCAGCTCATTCTTTTGGGTTTCTGTTAGTTCTTGCTCTCCTCTACGTGTTTTTCTTCCAGATTACCTGCTTTGCTAACTTCCAGCTGGGCACCAGATGTAGAAACAGCAGCCTTATATAGACTGTTTACCTCCTACAATTGTTTAAGATCAAAGTTCTATAATAAATCTTGACCAAAACTTAACTGACATAGAATTTAGTACAGGGAGCGGTTACAGAGGAATAGAACCTTCAGGAAGGGCTCTCTGAATTGGTTCTGGATCCTCTGAAATTGGTTCTATGTTTTGATTAGATTGAGAGGCATAACAATCTTGTTTCCAGTGGTAAAGGCGATGCTGGTAGTTCATGGCATGCAGAGGCAAAACACTTACTTAAATCACTACCTGTAGACAAGTGTAATGAAATGCCTATAGAAGATCAGTCCTTAGGCAAGTCACCATTTCCTGACATAGAACATTTTAATGAGAACACAATGTGTAATGGGATTGGATAGTTGCTTCTACATGGACTAGAGTAGAAGTAGAAAAAAATAATGAGCTCAGGGCTTCAAATTCTCAGAATACTTTTATAACTGTTCTAAAAACACACTTATCTCCTATAGTAGGACTGAGATTTCTGAAAATAAAACCCAAAGTCTAAGCTCAGAAGGGGCTGAATGACAGGATAAATTGAGTTTCTAGTCTCTCAAGGTCTTTTGCATTAATGTTAGAACATGGATTGGGAAGGAGTGGGACCATGAAAATTGGGGTAAGGGAATATGGATAAATATTGATGAAGCTGGGGATCTTCAACCTCTAAATTATGCTGCATTTCCTTTGTCCATGGGAGCAGCCCTTCTTCTTCTACCTGAGAATATTAGACTCTCCCTGCCTCTACTGATGGATTCGCAATGGACTGATTATCCTCTTCAGGAGCTTTCTCCAATACCTCTCAATGCTTCTACACCTATTAGTGAATTGATGTTACAGGCTCCAGAGGGCAAGGTAAAAGGTGTTAGTTACCCAAATAGAGGTGTAATCCACACCAAAATATTCTTAAAATAATGGTGAAAAGTGCTACCATTCTTAAAATAATGGTGAAACGATGGTGAAATAATTCTTAAAATAATGGTTATTTTAAAGGCTCTGGTACCAACTTCTTGGAAATATCCAGTTAACTGGGCCTCCACATAGATTTGTCTGCCAAAACCATTTTAGGCTCTGAGCTGATGCAACAAATCATCTTAAAATGATGGGGAAAAGTGCTACAGTCCTTTAAAAATGGTGAAATAATTCTTAAAATAATGGTTATTTCAAAAGTTCTGCTACCAACTTCTTGGAAATATCCAGTTACCTGGGCCTAAAGATAGATTTGTCTACTAAAACCATTTTCGATTCTGATCACCATGTACTCATAGGTAACTGGTGATTATACAATACAACCTCCCCAACCTCTGGCACTCAGAACAGGTATTGAATGATATAAGGTAATGAGAATTGTAACTATAATCAGAATAACAATTATTAATATGAGTTAACTTTATAAGAGAAATAATAGTGATATAATTGATGTTATTCACTATTTGCCTTATTAAGAAGGTATGGCACATGGCTTGCATGTGTAGAAGTATATCAAGCATTAAAATTATAACATCCAGGGACTATTAGGCTGAGTTTCTGGCTCTTGTTCTTGGAACAAAGGCAATGTGTGTTTGTCTGAAAAGCTGCTTTAAAGTAGACTTAAAAAAATAAGCTTATTTTCTTTTACTTGCTAGAGAGACACTTAATTCAATTCATGCCTGTTGTTAGTCTTGGGTGAATGGGCAAATTTCTCTTTCCAGTTTTGCGCTAATATTATCAAAATGTGGCAACACCTGGGTGCTGGCCAAGGTCCCACAACCCGTACAGGTGCCTGTCAAGATACTGTGACCTGCCCGGGTGCCAGCCAAGGTCGCACTACCTGCTTCCATGGAGAGGGACTTGCCTAGCTCCCAGCAAGAGATTCCAATAGTGGCCTGGGGAACAACTCACTAATCTGAATGAATATCCCCCAGCACTGGCATGGACTGTGACAACCACAAGGGAATGGGATGACATAGGAGAACAGCTGTATTACATGCTGTCAGTGCAATGGTTTCTGTCCTGCCAGATCAATCCCCCAGAATAGGACACAAAAGTGTATCTAGGGACCTCTCTTCTTTCTCACTAAGTAGGAGAGTTCCCTGCAAAGGAGAACAGGTGCACTGCAAACCTATCAGCACTGAGCTGAGAGATGATGTTTCAGATGAGAAGAAACCAGCAAAAGAATTCTGGCAACATGAAATAACAAGCTAGCTCAACACTCCCAAAAGATTACAATAGATCCATAGCAACAGACCTCAACCAAAGGGAAATTGTCAAAGAGAACAAATCTGGAGACATCACATTACCTGACTTTAAATTATATTACAAGGTTGTAATAACCAGAACAGCATGATACTGGTCTAAAAGCAGAGATATAGACCAGTGGAAAAGAATAGAGAACCCAGAAATAAAACCATGTAGTTATGACCAATTGATCTTAGACAAAGCAGACAACACAAACTAGGGGAAGTATGCCTTATTCAATAAATAGTACTGAGAAAATTGGATAGCCATATGCAGAAGAATGAAACAGGACTCCTATCCCTTGCCATATACAAAAATTAATTCAAAATGGAAAATAGACTTAAATGTAAGGCATGAAACCATAAACTTTCTAGAATAAAATGTAGGAAAAACTCTTCTAGACATCAGCCTAGGAAAAGAATTTATGACTAAGACCCAAAGGCAGATACAGCAACAACAAAAATAAATAAATGTGACTTAATTAAATTAAAAAGCTTCTGCACAGCAAAGGAAATAATTAGCAGAGTATATAAATAACCTACAGAATGGGAGAAAATATTTGCAAACTATCCATCCAACAAAAGACTAATATCTAGAATCTACTAAGAACTCAAACAAATCAACAAGAAAAAAATAAAGAACTCCATTAAAAAATGGGAAAAAGACATGAACATAAGTTTTTTGAAAGAAGAGAGACAAATGGCCAATGTATGAAAAAATGGTCAACATCACTAATCATCAGGGAAATGTAAATAAAAACTACAATGAGATACCACCTTGCCCCTATCGGAATGGCCACTATTAAAAAGTCAAAAAACAACAGATGCTGGTGTGGATGCATAGAGAAAAGAACACTTATACAATGTTGGTGGGACTACAAATTAGTACAACCTCTATGGAAAATAGTATGAAGATTCCTCAAAGAAATAAATGTAGACCTACCATTCAATCCAGTAATCCTACTATTGGGTATTTGCCCAAAGGAAAAGATAGCATTTCATCAAAAAGGCACCTGCACTTGAACATTGATTGCAGCATAATTCACAATTGCAAAGATCTGGAATCTACCCAAGTGCCCATCAATTCATGTGTGGATTAATAAAATGTGATATATCTATATCATGGAGTTCTATTCATCCATAAAAAAGATGAATTAATACCTTTTGCAACAATCTACTTGGAACTGGAGACCATTCTCCTAAGTGAAGTATCTCGAGAATGGAAAAACAAACATCACCATGTACTCACTATTAAATTGGAACTAACTGATGAGCACACATATGCACAGAGGGAAGTAAAACTCAGTGGAAATCAACCAGTGGGAAGTTGGGAGGAGAGGAGGAGAAAAACCAACCTAACTGGTTTTATGAACACCATTTGGGTGATGGGCACACCTATAGCTGGGACTCAAGCATTACAAAAGTGATCCATGTAACCTAAAACATTTGTACCCCCTTAATATTTGAAATAAAAAATAAGAATAATAACTAACTTCTAGAAATATTGTACTAAATAAAGTAACACAGTGCCTTGTGTGTCCTGAGCAATGTCTAACAGCTATTATTTATTGTTCTGGTTTAATCAGTTATAGCTATTCCATTTAAGTCTCTTACCCCTTGTAAATGCCTTCTATTCCACAGACCTCCTTCACCTCCTTCTCTTCCTCCCCCTTCTCTCCTTCTCTTCTTCTTCTTCTTTCTACTGAGGCATATATTGGTTATCTATTTGTTGCCTCTTAGTTTTAGATCCACCCTTCATTGCCATGCTTGTGATACTGGGGCATTTTCCCCTTTACCAGCTGGCACAATATTAAGTTTTTTCACTGCACAGTACTGGAGAGATGCTGGAGAGGGAAAGGGCTTTTCTTCTGGTTCCTAGTGTGCTCTGTCCAATTGCTTCTGCAATGCATGACATCCAGGAGCACATAAGACAATTGGCTGGTGCTTACTACCTCATGGGCAGCATTCCCAGCACCCTAGAGAACTGCTTCTTATTGGGTCACCCCTCTGGGCAATTTCCAAGTGAGTTCTGTAACTCTTTGGAATGGCATCTCTCTGTGGGCAACTCCACCCAGCACCCAAGAGGGTAGCTTCCCAGCTCACCACCTCTGTGGGAGACTTTGCAGTGAGCTCTAAAGTATAATATCTTCTTGCTGGGGCCTCCTCCAGCATCGCAGAGGGTGGCTTCTCAGCAAGTTCCACTAGCATGGCATCTCTATGAACTTCTCCACCATCCAGGAGCCACTGGTATGTCCTCTCCATTGATAGTCTGGATCTCAGCCCTGGGGGCCTCTTCTGTATTTGTTTCATCTTTAGGCTCTGTGCCTGAGCACTAGAGGTATTGGTTGCTGCATATGTCTTCCATTTATTTATTTATCCTTTAAAGTTTTCTTTTCCCATTAGTAGGTAATCCTCTATTATAGTTAATAATTTTTTTATATTAAACTTCTCCTGTTCAGATTACTGTGTGGTTCTGTCTCCTAATTGGAACCTGATAGATATAAGATATAACTTACATGCAATGAAATGCTCACCTCTTAAGTGAACTCTTCTCTTTCACTTAGCATGATATTTTTGAGATTCATCCTTGTTGCATGTATACATGTAAATCAGTACTTCCTTCCTTTTTATTGTTGACTAGCATTCCATTGTATAAATATATCACATTTTATTTATCCATTCTTCTGTTGGACGTCAGGGTTGTTTCCAGTTTTGGACCATTATATTAATACATAAAGCTGCCATGAAGCTTCTTGTACAAGCGTTTTCTTGACATGTGATTTCATTTTCCTTTGATAAATACCCAGGAGTAGAACTTCTGGGTCATAGGGTTGAGGTATATTTCAGTTTTTTGAAATGTAAAACTTCCAGTTTTTCAAAGTGCTTGCATCATTGTATTCTCCCATCAGCAATGTATGAGAATACAGATTGCTTCATGTTCTCTTCAATATTTGGTGTTTTCACAGCCCTTCTTTGAGACAGTGAAAGGTTCAGATGTGAGGTGTGCTATCCTGGGCCTGCTTGCTCACACATTTGTCCTTTGTCCTTTCCCATTCCTTGTGACCATTCTGCAGTCCACTCCTCGGAAATGATTATCTACTTATAACTCCAGTATTTCATAACTTTCCCATCCTCTATGCTCCAAGAACTTTTAAAAAATGTTTCTATTATAAATTTTATTGCATTCTACATTGTAAATATACCTCCTTTTCTCTTCTGCTAGAGTGTCAGCTCTCTGAGAGCATGGACTATGGTTTATTCATCTTAGGTTTCTCCAGGGTAGGATATGGTGCGTTGAAAATAATAAGAGCTCTTGGCCGGGTGTGGTGGCTCACGCCTGTAATCCTAGCACTCTGGGAGGCCGAAGTGGGCGGATCGCTCAAGGTCAGGAGTTCGAAACCAGAGCGAGACCCCATCTCTACTAAAAATAGAAAGAAATTAATCGGCCAACTAAAAATATATAGAAAAAATTAGCCGGGCATGGTGGCACATGCCTGTAGTCCCAGCTACTCAAGAGGCTGAGGCAGAAGGATCACTCGAACCCAGGAGTTTGAGGTTGCTGTGAGCTAGTCTGATGCCACGGCACTCTAGCCCAGGGAACAGAGTGAGACTCTGTCTCATAAAAAAAAAAAAAGAAAATAATAAGAGCTCACTTGTTGTTTGTTGACACCTATTCATATGCTAAAAACAATAAATATTTCTGGATCCATAGTGACCCTCTCCCCTAGACATTTGGACAGAAATTGTAAGATAATAAATGTGTGTTATTTTAGCTGCTAAATTTGTGGCAATATTGTTACTCAGCAATAAATAACTAATATTATCTATAACAGTCTCTATTCCATTCTTGCCTTTAGGTAGGTTAGTTGAATGACTCAGTATTCTCAACTGTGCCACAATAACATGCTCTTATCATGGAGCTCAAGCTTGACCATGCAAAAATGCCCCAGGGATTTATAGTCAAGTAGCATAGGGTGCTTTGGAGTAATTTAATAAGCAAATTTATTAGATTTTATATTCAGAATTTATACTCAGAGTATATATATATATATACTGAGAGCCTGAGATTATAACCCTGAGAGCCAGGATTATAATGAAGCAATCCGAATTGACAGTCCACACAGTCATTCTTTAGCGAGTTGGAGTAAATCTCTTACTAGTCTTCTTGGGAAAGTGTAGATGCAAAGCATTATATGTTCCATATTCTGATTCATATAATGATATTTTGTCTTTTCCTTTTCATATTATGTACTTGGAGGTTCCCAGGCCTGCCTCTTCTTCTGCCAGTGTTAGCTGATGAAATCACAGTGCTAGTCTTGGCCTTCTAATCATGACTGAAAGAAGATACTTCAAAATAAGAAGGAGATGTTTGTTTCTTCTTTCCCAGCACTTACAGAGAAAGATAGAAACTATTCTTTCTTATAGTAATAAGGATTTTTATAAGATACTTGGTTTTCAGAGATTGTTGCTAAATACTTTGACAGTACCCTTAATCTCTGTAAGGTTAGTAACTTCGGCTATTTTACTTAATAATGTGTTATTGGTAATAATTTTAATGTAAGCATCACTTTTTTTCTGAAAGGTATACAACTTGTGAACCCCGTGAAATCTGAAGGAGATCATTGATATTTCCTTTTTATTTTGTATGCTTGAAGTAACATAAAATTACTCTGCAGATTTCTTATTTAAACAAAGAGCTTGGGAGTCTTGTCTTTTAAAATTTAACAAAGGGATTGTTTCAGTAGTATATTTTTTGGTGCTTATTAGAGAAAGTCTTTCTGTCACTCTCACAGATGAATCATTACTTGGTTGAATATAGAATTCCTAGGTCACAGCTGTTTAGCTGTTTTACCTCAGCATTCGGTAGACTTTGATTGTTCTGCTGTTTTTTGGTGTGTCTAGGGTTGGAGAGAAATATGAGGCCAGATATTTTCTCCAGATGCTTATAGTGTTTCCTTTTCTTTATCTTTGAAATTATAAAATGTTGCCAGCATCTATATATATATGTTTATTTGGGCACTGTATTTTATTATTTTCTAGGACTCTAAGAATACATCGGCTTAGGTATTTTTTCAGCTGAGATGCTTTCTTCTATTTGATTATTATTTTTGTTCTATTATTTTTTCTTTTATTGGAACATTTATAATTATTAGCTGGCTCTTTTTTTATTTTTTCATTTCAAAATATTATATTAAGGGGGTAAAAATGTTTTTGTTACATGGATCGCTTTTGTAATGCTTGAGTGATGGCTATCAGTGTGCCCATCACCTGAATAGTGTTCACTGTATCTGTTTAGTAGGTTTTTGTTCATCACCCTTCCCTTTCCCCTCTGCTTGATTTCCAATGAGTTTTACTTCCGTCTGTGCGTATGTGTGCCCATCAGCTAGTTTCAATTTAATAGAGAGTACATGTGGTTTTTGTTTTTCCACTCTTGAGATACTTCACTTAGGATAATTGTCTCCAGTTCCATCTAAATTGTTGCAAAAGGCATTATTCATCCTTTTTACGGCTAGTAGTACTCCATGGTATACATATACCTCAATTTATTAATCCACACAGGAATCAATGGGCACTTGGGTTGATTCCACATCTTTGCAATTGTGAATTGTGCTGCAATAAAAATTTGAATGCAGGTTTTTCTTTTTTTGATAAAATGATTTCTTTTCCTTTGGGTAGACACCCAGTAGTGGGATTGCTAGATCAAACTGTACATCTACTTTTAGTTCTTTGGGGAATCTCCATACTGTTTTCCATAGAGGTTTACTAATTTGCAGTCCCACCAACAGTGTTATAAGCATTCCTTTCTCTCTACATCCATGCCAGCATCTATTGCTTTTGGACTTTTTAACAAAAGCCATTCTAATAGGGCTAAGGTGATATCGCATTTATTCCTACATCAAAAAGACAAAAAGATCACAAATTAATAATCTAATGATACATCTCAAGGAAATAGAAAAGGAGAAGCAAACCAAACCCAAAGCCAGCAGAAAAAAGAAATAACTAAGGTAATCCATTCTACTAAGTGAATAAAGTATCCCAAGAATGGAAAAACAAGCACCACATGTACTCACCATCAAATTGGTTTTAACTGATCAACACTTAAGAGTACATATAGTAATAACATTCATGGGGTGTCGGGCAGATGAGTGGGGGGAGGAGGGGATGAGTATATATACACAATGGGTGCAGTGTGCACTGTCTGGGGGATGGACAGGCTTGAAGCTCTGACTTGGGTGGGGCAAGGGCAATATACATATCCTAAACATTTGTACCCCCATAATATGCTGAAATAAAAAAAGAAAAAAAACCTAAATGAATGGAAAACAAAAAAACAATACAAAGGATCAATGAAACAAAAAATTGGTTCTTTGAAAAGGTAAACAAAATTAGTATACCTCTTGTTAGCCTAATCATGAATAAAAGAGAAAGAACTCAAATAAACTCAATCAGAAATGAAAAAGGAGATATTACAACTGATACCACAGAAATACAAAACATCATCTATAAATACTATGAAAATCTTTATGCACACAAGCTATTAATAGTAAATGTAGAGGAAATGGACAAATTCCCAGAAACACACAACCTCCCATGACTCAATCAGGAAGAAATAGAACTCCTGAACAGACCAATAATCAGCAGTGAGATCAAAGGAGTAATAAAAAATCTTCCAACAACAACAAAAAAGCCCTGGACCAGATGGATTCACAGCCAAATTTTTACAGACCTACAAAGAGTACCCATACTGCAGAAATTATTCCATAACATCGAGAAGGAGGGAATCCTCCCCAACTCACTCTATGAAGTCAGCATCACCTTGATACGAAAGCCAGGAAATGACACAGCAAATAAAGTAAACTACAGATCAATATCCCTTATAAATATAGATGTAAAAATCCTCAATAAAATATTAGCAAACTGAATTTAACAGCATATCAAAAAAATAATCCATCATGATCAAGTGGGCTTCATCCCAGGGATGCAAGGATGGTTCAACATACTTAGCTGGCTCTTTGCCCTTTATCTTCCATATGTATTATCTTCTCTTATTGTTCTTTTCCTTTTATCTTTCTTCTGGGCTCCTTTTGTCTTCTTCAGTACTGATTTCCTAGGTAGGAGGAAGTTTTTTATGTCAGAGGGTTGAGAGCATGTGACATGTGGTTCAATAATGTACTTCTCTATCTTAACTGATGATGCATTCTGTGGCAATTTCACCAGGATTTTCTAAAACCTCCTTTCATCATTGAGTTCCAAGGCTATCATTTACATTTTTGTATGTTTTCAAGGGTATTTTATTAGTAAGTTAGGAAGAAGCTTATCAGGCTTCTGTCACCATGTAAAACTTGTCAACGTGTTAATTTAGAAGTCCAAATTCAATCATTTAAAGTGCTTGCAGAAATCATAATAATATATAGGTCACATTTTTTCTAGACACCTCTGTGGATATTTAATAGACCATAACTCATTTCTCTTTCTTCCATTAGTGATTATGGTATAAATATTTCATCTACTTTTCCCCATTTATTTTGTTATTAAAATATTTCTATTAATATAGAGTTTTAAATAGTCTTTTTGCATCTGTGCTGGCAATGAAGCATACTTGCTATTTTATCTTTATGAACATTTTGCTTCCTAGGATAAAAATATTAATCATGTTTTATAATATAAGTTTCTTAATAAATAATGAATGATAAAATTTTGTAAATAGTTGTATAAACAATCCTTCATCAACTTTCTAAAAATCTTGCATAATGCTTGGAAGAACCCATACATCGTATCATACACTATCAAATATATACTTTATCAATTTGTGTGAATTTCAGATTAAGAAAAATAGATTAAGACATGTTTTTCCAAAATTAAAGTTTCATATATATTAAAAAAAGAATAGCAGATTCATTATCTATGTCTAGAACTATACTTTTTGCAGTGGGGGATACAAAGGGAAACAGTTCCTGAGCTTAAAGGAGTTTAAAATCTTTTTGGAGAGAAAAGAAATATGAAGCAATGCAAGATTGTATAATTCATAATGGATCAGAAAGAAGATAGAAAATTACCTAGGTGACTCTCTCCACTGGCAGTTTATTTATTTATTTTTAAGTTACAAGACAAAGCAAGGTATTGAATCAGTAAAATTTAAAAATAAAATCTACTCTCTTCTTTGTGAGGCTGTCTTAAGCCTGTGTTTAAATTGCAGAGGAAACAGCATATTTTTCCAAGGTGGGTTATTTAGAAAGTAGTTTGTGTCTCAGGAAATGTTGATTGTCTTTTCTTTTAACAAAATCTTTAATTTATTTTATTACTAAAAATGAAAAAGACATTTTTGAAGCTGTATATCTCCTTAAACTTGATTTTTCTTTTAGCAAATAAAGAAATCAATATTTGTGGGTTGCAATTTCTTTAGGTTTTATGCTGCTAGGCAATTATGTATGATTTGGTATTAGATTGTAGTGAAATGTCTTTTTTTCCTTTTGCTCCACTTGTTTTTAACCTTGGGATGCCACCTAATAGTGCTCTTCAGGAACAGCTAGATACAACAGCAGAAATTTTCTGTGGACAGGAACTCTCTGGAATGAAATGTTAACCATACAATGTCATACGATAAAGTTCTCATCAGTTTCTTTCCCTTGGATAGTTTCAGCTGCCTTTTTTCCTTGTTGTGGGGCTATTTAAGAATACTGGAAATTAGGGTTACTTGAAATATCTTCATGATAACACCCAGGAAAGGTTTCTTAGTACACTAAATCTCTCAACTTCCTAGGGCAAAAGATGAAAGAAGAAACATAGAGAGGGAAGGGAAAGGGAAGTGGGGAGAGAGAGTGAGATTAATGAAGTCTTAAAAATTGGAAAGAACTTTGTATTATGTTCCAAACTTTTATCTGAGGAGCCACATGGCATTAAGTAAGTTGCCTAATAGCTCTGTTCATGTTCATAACCCCATAAATGAAGATACTGTTATTGCCCCCAGAAGGGTGTTATGTCAGTTAAGTAAAGGAACTACAGACTTTAGATTACTTGGGCACTAGTTTATATACCTCACTCTGCCCAATTTCCTTCTACATAGAAGCAGCTGCTGGCAGGCCAGGTAGCCCACCCTCTATGCAAAAAACGTTCACTTTGCCTATTTTCCTCACTGACCCTGTCCAAGTCAGAGGGAGACATCACAGGTCTGCCACATAAGAAGTCCTGGAACATGTGAGCCTTGTTTAAGCCTCTTATGTATAACTCACATGTTTATACTTAGGATCTCATCTTTTGTCTGCTGCAGAAATGGCTTCCTCACTCCTTTCTAGACCCTTCCCTAAGGTGGAATTGGCAAGACACGTGCATTCTTTGCCTTTAATTACCATAAACTTAATTTGCATGTGACTCTCTCATTGCAATATCATCAACCTAAGAGGGTGGCTGTTGCTAAGGGCATCTACATGGCACATGTATTTTAGTCTTGGTTGAACCCTCTGCTCCATCTGATCAAATTCTGTTTTAAGTCTGTTTCAATTTAGTGGCAGCAAGAATTGAAACATTGTGTAGTTTCTGCCCTCTCATTTTTATCTTCATAAGGTCTTGGTGACTTGTAAGCATTACCTTGAATTCACTGACATCACATATTCTATTCCTACTAACTATGGATACATTTTATTTTCCAATAAAAATATTCCCCTCTGCCTAGAGCTGCCCACTCAACATTATTCATGTAGATTCCATTGATTGGCAGCTGAATCCAACAGTACTCTCTCCCAGGGCACAGTGCTGTGCAATTTCTCACTTGGTATTTTTTGGAATTCTTTTTGTCCAGTTAACAAGCTATTTAATAAACTATCCCCAAAACTTAGTGGCTTCAAACAACTGTTTTATTATGTCAGGAATTTGGGAATTCAGTTGATTTGTCTGTTTCATGGGACATTGATGGAGGTCACTTGGTATTCAGCTGGAGATGGTCTGGTCTGGAGAGCCCAAGATGGCTTTTCTTATGTGACTGCCACTTTGATAGGCATGGCTAGAAGGCTGGTCTTAGTGACTCAGGGTAGTTACACCTCTTACCTGGGGTCAGGGCTCCTAGGGCAGGTATTCCAAGTGGCACAGGCAGAAGCTGGATGTCTTCCATACCTAGTCTTAAAATTTCCAGAACGTCAATTCTGTCACATTCATTTGGTCAAGCAACTCATTAAGGCCAGTGCAGATTCAGGGAGAGAGAAATTAAGACTCACCCTTCCAAAATTGTTTGACAGCAAACAATTTTCTGTCATCTTTAGTCTACCACAATTTTCCTGTAGATTTAGTTTAAAATTTCATGTTAACGTGGGTGGCATGACAAGCAATTTAGAAGTGATTACTCTGTATCCCTGAATTCACATTTATTAGTGTATGTTTTATTATTTATTTTATGAACCATGCTGTAGAGATAGGTGCATGTCCTATTGAATTTTATTACGTAACTATTGCAAGATGGTTGGTTGCAGAGAGAATCTATTTCAGCCATGACAATGAGGACAATGACAACCGCAACAACTACCACTATTCCTATTATTGTTCCTATCACTGCTGCTGCCATTTACTCAGGGTCCTTAGACTGTCTGCCAGGTACAGTGGTACGAGCCTTATATAAATTGGCTCCAATCCTAAAGCAATTCTGCAGGGGAGAAATTTTTATTTTCCTTTTGTAAATGAGCACAGTGAGGCTCTGAGCAGTTAAGTCACTTGCAGTAAAGAAGTGTCTGGAACCAGAATGTTTGAGTTCAAATTCCAATATAATCGCTAACTACTAGCCTAACTTTTGAGCAAGTCCCTGAAATTATCTGTGCTATAGTTTCCTCACCTCTAAAAGGGGGGCTAACAATAGAACCCACACTATGAGAATATAATGGGTAAATATAGGCACTAAGAGCAGTACCAGGCATTTGGTAAATGACCAAAACAAGTGTTAGCTATTATTATTATTGCCCAACGTCACACAGAGAATAAAAATGCTTACTGAATTCTGAACAGGGAAACATGGGATGAAAGTTAATAGGTCCAAAATACCTAAGAAACCTCACTTACTGAATAGAGTTACAGTAAACTGCGCATTGTTGAATTTGCAGAGGTAATCATCTACTTTGTAATGGAGTACAAGAAACAATTAACAAACAAGCAAAACAGTCCTCTACTGAGCTGCGTTGTCTTAAGGCAGGAAACACCTTCAATAATGTTAACCTCTTTTACCTCCTTAATTCACTTGCGTATTCATTTTAACAAGTATTTTGGAGCACCAACTGCGTGCCAGGCATAGGGCTAGCCCCTGGGGCTAAAATGTTGAACAGACAAGCAGTATCCTAGTTTTCATGAACAGACCTTTTTTAAAGTGCAGCTTTGCGTTAGGGGACTATCTTTTGGCATCTCCTGGTTTAGGGCTGACCATGTTTATTTCATGATCCTAGATAACTCATCTTGCATTTGCAGCCTTGACTTTAGTAAAAATGCAAGGGATCCCTTTGGACATAATAGATCATAACAGATCACTTTTGATTCAGGGAGCTATTTAATGAGATAGTGAATAAAATCTATTATTTATAAGAAAATGAACTGATGAGGACAAGAATAATTTGAAGAATTTGGAAGTTTGTTATCTTTTTCACTTCTCATTTTATGCTTGCAATGGTTAATTTTATGTGTTAACTTGACTAGGCTATAGTGCCCAGTTGTTTGGTCAAACTCTGGTCTGAATATTACTGTGGAGGTGTATTTTAGATGTTATTTAACACTTACAGTCAGTAGACTTGGAGTAAATATTCCCACAATGTGGATGGGCCTCATCTAATCAGTTGAAAGCCTTAAGAGCAGAGATTGAGGTTTCCCAAAGAAGAAGAAATTCTGCCTCAAGTCTGCAAATTAGAAACCTTGCCTGAGTTTCCATCCTGCTGCCCTGCAGATTTTGGACTCAAGAGTGTGACATCAATTCTTACCTAGATTTCTAGTCTGCCAGCCTGTTTTGGACTTGCCAGTCTCCACAGTCACATGAATAAATTCCTTAAAATAAATCAAAATCTCTCTCTCTCCATATCTATATCTGTATCTATATCATCTATATCTATCTATATCTAGCATCATCTATATCTACATCTAGTTCCTACTGGTTCCATTTTTCCAAAGAACGTAACACAGTGCCCCTCCGTAGAGCACATTTATAAGAGCAAGTAGAATGCTTCAGGAAGTATTAGATGATAATGACCTCTCATTTCCTATGTGAAACTAGAAGCTTGAGAGTTGATTGGACTTTTGAATCCATAGCACTAAGTTCCAGTGAGCCTGGAAATTGCATCAAAAATCTGAGTTTGCCAAAGTTGTTGGTGTGTGTCTGTCCCCTAGGGTTGCCCATGGATACCTGCCTGTTCACCTTCAACCTCAGTGGCTGAGTTTAGTGTCCTGTCACCAAACTTTTAACGTTCACAGCAGTAGTGCCTACGCCCCTGGCAAGAGCAGACTTACCTTGTTTGGCTCTGACAATTCCCACAACATCTCATCTTTTAAAAGAGTCAGAAGAAAATATATTCTGGTTTTACGAGAATATGACCTTGTGTCACTGCTGTCCTTTCCCCTGTGACCACCAGCTGTATTCACAATCATGTTTTTTGCTAATTATTTCACTGGATGTTAGTCTGCTCAGGCTGTCATAATGAAATACCATGGAATGAGTAGACTGAATAACAGGCATTTATTTTCTCACAGTTTTGGAGGCTGGAAATCCAAGATCAGGATGCCTTCCTGGCCATATATGGTGAGGGCCTTCTGGCTTGCAGAAGACGCTTTCTTGCTGTGTCCTCACATGGTAGCGAGAAAGAGAAGACAGGCTCAATGGTGTCTCTCTTTTTAGGGCCTCACTCTCACGACTTCATCTAAACCTAATTCCTAAAGCCCCCACCTCCTAACACCATCACACTGGGGAGGGTGTTAAGGCTTCAACATACGAATTTTGAGGGAACATAAACATTCGATCTGTAACACTGGATAAGAACAAGAGATGAGCATTAGACAAGATATTTTCTTCTTTGAAAATAAATGTACACACACTTGTTTAAACAAAGAAAGCAAAAAAAGTAAAACTTGATTGAAATTTATATATGGTTTCTTTGAAGAAAATCTTGTTTACATTCAAGACAATGTCTGATCTCGTACAAATCAAACTTTCCTGTGGGCTGCTTGATTTTATCCTGCTTGATTCTACTGTACTTTTTCCCGGAGGTCATGCATACAGAGTCTAATGGATAGATACCAATTCATTGGCCAATATTTATGAAAAGGTACCCAGTCCTGTGTTGGTTGGTCATGGTGGTGATGATGTTGTGGGTGGGAGATTCGTTGGCCTTGGGCAGTTTACACTCTGGCTGGGGAAAGCATTTGTTGTCCCAGCCCTCAGCCATGTATATGTCTCTGGTCTGTTTTGCTGTCTTCATATGGAATCCTTAGGTCCCTCCTCATTTAATGTGCAAAATAAAGATTCTGACAACTAAAAACAAATTGTTTGGATGCATGCACTCTCAAGAAGAGGAGAATAAAAATAACATTAACATTTTTCCCTCCCAATATCCTACTTCCTATATCATATACAGCATGCATACTTTTCCATGGGAAACTAGACGAAAGAATTAGGAGAAGAATTAGGAAAGAAGACTTCCATCACGTCTTTATCATCAGACTCTGAAACAAACTAATGCCTATATACCAGCAAAAGAAAAATGTATAGTTTCTTTGGTTGCAGTGGAACTGTGATTTAAAAATATCTCTGCCCTCTGCAAAAGCCTTGGCTGAGCTGTGAGAGCAGTCACTTGCCTGTCAGATGTCTAATTATTTCTCCCTCCTCCTCAGCCACGCCAGTTGCAGGGAACCACTGAGACCATATTGTTGCCCATATGTTGGAAAGCTACTAAATTAAACTCCTATGTAACATGCTGACAAGTCTAATGCAGCAGTTGAAGGTTTGGTGACTCAATTTTTCTAACCTATCATTCCAATTGTACTGTTTATGATTTTTTTTTCCTTGGTGGTGCAGGCTGGCTGTCCTTTGTCAAGGACTGAGATATTGTTACCACACATTAATAGCATCTGAAAAGAAACTGAATATCTCGGTTAGACTGGATTTTAGCAGTTGATGAATTAGAGTTGGGCCTAAATCCCCAATGTTAGGTCACAAAAACCTTATGTGCAGTCTGTCCTGCTCTGAAGTGTGCAGGCTGTTCAGATAATTTAGGTCAGAGACAAATGCTATTCTGTCCATCTGCAAACCCATAGACATAGTTTTCTGTAGTTCACTGTTCCATGTGCATGGTGGAAAAGGGTCTCTTCTCACCCCCATTTTTTTTTATTTTACTATTATACTTCTCCTAACATAGATAGTCTAGTATTTTACAATGTATTTTATGCTTTTTCAGTTAACTTCGGGAGAAGAGAACTGACCTCTAATTTATCTTAATTTTCCCACATCCGTCAGTATCTATTAACCTAAGGAAATGCCACTTTCCTCTTTCTTTTTTTTTTCCTTTTATTTCATCCTATAATGGGGGTACAAATATTGTTAGGGTTA
>VBSM01000361.1:42007257-42022870 GCA_008086735.1 Cheirogaleus medius
AAGTAAAGAATTGTTTTTTCTAGCTCTGTAAAGAATGCTGATGGTAATTTGATGACGATTGCATTGATTATGTAGATCACTTTAGGTAATATTGACATTTTAACAATATTGATTCTACCAATCCATGAACAAGGTAGATTTTTCCATCTGTTTAAATCATTTGCAATTTCTTTTTTTAGTGTTTTGTAGTTCTCCTTGTATAAGTCTTTTGTATCTTTGGTTAAATATACTCCTAGATATTTAATTTTTTGGGGGGCTATAGTAAAGGGTATTGCGTTTCTGATTTGGGTTTCTGCTTGATGGTTCTTGGCATATATGAATGCTTCTGATTTGTGTATATTGATTTTATAGCCTGAAACTTTACCAAATTCATTTATCAAATCTAGGAATCTCTTGGAAGAGTCCATGGGGTTTTCTAGGCATAATATCATATCATCGGCAAAGAGTGAGAGTTTGATCTCATCTGCCCCCACTTGAATGCCCTTAATACCCTTTCCTCTTTCTTATATCCTTCTAAAGAGAATGGGTAGTACTTCCTCAGGGAAGAAGAAGATGAACAACAACAACAACAAAGACTGGACAAACTGAAAACAAAATAAAACAAAACTAAACAAAACTGGGCAGCTGAAGATTTCTTAGATTTTGTTCCATAGGAAACTGACGTTCTTCTAAATGTCAGTATATATCCTCTACAAAGGGCTGTATCATTAAATATGCTTGGGAAATGATGTCCTAAATCAACATGAACATGTGTTTTCATTATGAGATGCTTTGGAGCCTACAGTATGTTGATGCATATTGTGAATTTCTAAGAAGGTAATCTAGCATATGGATTTTACCAAATCTGGTTGGCTACCAATTTTCTTTATCTGTGGAATATGTGGGAACATGGTTTGTAGAATGCTGGGATAACTATCCCTTTCTCTTCTTGTATCGAAACAAATACCTGTACTGGAGGCTTAGGTTTTTTCCATGTAATGACATTTACAGGGGTATTTGTTAAGTAGTGCCTATAGTGTGTGAAGCTCTATGCTAATTGTTAGAGGAGAGATTACCACGAAGCAGCAAAATTATAAAATATGGATAAAACTGTAGCTTAAAAAGCTTATGACCTAGTGGTAATATCATATTAATTTAGGACATGGTATATTGTAATTGGTGAAGAGTTAACAATGCCTCTACAGGTAGCTGCCTGCATAGGGTTGTAGTTTGTACCTTGATATATTATATTTAATTTTTCTTTGTATTATTTGTGAGTAGAACTTAAAGAGTAGTGAGAAGAGGTCATGACTTCTGAGCTGAAGACTTTCGGTAAAAACCTTCCTAACGTGGTAGATTAAAAAAATATATCTAATTTTGTATCCCACTTTTGTGTGGGAGAACTGATTTCCACATTGAAAAACTAAAACTCATGTCATATGGAGATAACCCCGATATACTGAAATTAAAGACAAATTAGCCATTTTTCTAGTGACAGGTGAAGAAACCTATTATCATCTTCTTCAATAAGAGAGAAAAGTCAGTATTTCAATTAGGCTGAAAAATCTCTATAACTCTTTAAGCAGGAGGTAGTCACCAAGCAAACATTTTACCTAAAACAGAGTATTTTTTATGTATGTGCCTTTGCAGTTAAAATGTTATACATAAAACATTTCAGATTACTCTTAATGATATATAAACTCTGAGAACAAGGCATATATATTTATATTTGCTTGGCCTAAGAGAGCTATTGTTGTAAACCAGGTTTGTTCAGTCACCAGGACTGGAAGTTTTGCTGCAAGCCTTAAATGCCTTTCTACTGTATAGCTGTCATGTTTCTAAAAAGCAAAATCTCAAAAATAAGCAAGACTCACTTAAAGGAGGAAGCCTCTGACATAAAATAAAACAAAAAAAACCTCATTTGCTTGACTTTTCCCATTTCTTTAGAACCTTAAGAAACGGGGTTGGGTCACTTTAATTTAAACAAAATTTGTTTAGGACCTAGAAAATTTCAATTACATGCTATTGGCCAAGTAACAAACATTTTATTTGGTTGCAAAGAAAGAAAGAACATCCAGGTCTTCTCACATAGAATGAAAATAATTTCCTTTATGGCTCACATTTAGGACCCCATTGCTCTAATTTCAATATCTTTTACTGACATTACAGAAAGAAAGGCTTTCTTGTGTGTTACTCTGAACAGCTGATCTCAACTCTCTGTGGATACAGAGAGCTAATGAAGCAGTTAAAGTCAACTATTCAATAACTCCCAGAGTCCTTAGGCTCAGTCACTCAGCAACATTTATTTAATACCTTTGGTAAGCACAGCTTCTTAGATGTTGTTAGGGATAAAAAGTCATAAATGTGGTTTTTGTCTTCAAGGACTTTTCAGTTGGGTATCTATGCAAAGCAGATACATGAAAAACTAGAATCTTAAAAAATAATATTTAAACAATTTTAAAGAAACCTAAAGGAAGTTTATGAATTCATGTTGGTCTTACTCTCAGCATGCTAGTATGAATGAATATTCAAATAATAAAATTTAATTATTTTCAAGTTTAAATAAGGTAATTTCCCCCTTCTTCATTTATACTTATAAAATCCTAGAGGAAAGACTCTTAATCTACAAATCATCTTTAAAAATGAGCAGATGGCCATGATCTATACAATGTAACCCCAACACCTTGTCATAGTATACAGGAAGAACAGATGTCTGATTCAAGGTTGGTCCAATATGGCCTGAGCAGTGGTCCTTGAGGTGGTCAAACCCAGAGTTCTGTCCAGAAAAGATGATGGTGATCAACTGAGCCTAAGAGATGCTCTCTCTGAGGAGTCTGAATGTGAAACATAGGCAAAGTTAAAATACTATTGATAAAAGCAGAGGCTGAAAAGAGATGCAGCGTCTATCTTAAACTTGTTCCGTCAAGATCTTCAAAGGCAGGTAAGAGTAACATGTTAGATACCCTAATTATGAACTTCTGCTCCAAATCTCATTCTATTAAATGAGTTGAAGAACTTTAGATTTTATGTCAGTGTTTTTTCTTAGTCTAAAAGTAGTCACGTGAGATAATATGACCCCACATAAATGATTAACCTCCTTTTCTCTACAAATCTATACTTTTTTCTCCAAAGAATAAAGGAACTCAGAATTCTAGGAAAAATTTGAAAATTGGTGTCCAGGCATGCACAGGACTTCAAAAGTTTAACTTTTCCAAACCCAAAACCAAAACTCTCACATCTAACTGCTCTCACAGAACTCCCCAGCTGCCCTCGGAGGGTGTGCTGTAGGACTCGCTCACTGCCCTCTCTGATAGCTTCCAGGCACCTTCTTCTTGCTGTCAACCTCCTCCGTGAGGTCACCTTGTCTTGCCCATCTTCCCACTTTTGTTCTCTCCTGTCCCTTGAAATTTTACGTTTGACAGCATTTCCTTGGCCGTATTTCTAGCTTTCCGTGACATTGTTTTTGGCTATTTTGCCTCAGATAGCATGGTTGAAACAGTTCCTTCAGGTCAAATTGTCCTTGGACCCTGACTCTGCCTATATGGGCGATAGCACTTCCACTGGACCTGCTTAAGCTGTGGGACACAGACATTCTTCCTGGAAGAGCAGAGTAATGAAGACGAATAGTTGGAAAAACGAGGTGAACAAGAGAAGTTATTTATTTATTTATTTTTAAGTCCATGCTGTTACTTGGTAACTGTGTGTGACCTAGGGTAAGTTTCTTAACGTCTGTTAGCCTCAATTTTAAACATTTATAGATTTAGGACAAGAGAAAACTCTTCATATGATTGCGATTAGGATTAAATGAGACAATATATACAAGACAATGTGTTTACCTAAAATGGTATATATCAGATAGATAATATGACTTAAAACACTTAAAGTAAGGATTGGACTTCAGAAGAGGTAAGAGTCGAGAGGGAACAAGCTCATTCCTTAGGGTAAAGCAGACAAACAGAGTTAAAATAACTGGCTGTGGGAGTACTAGGGGCTAAAACTTGACTTTCTACATGTACGAGGGGCAGTGCTCTGGGTGAAAAGAGAAGCGCTGGAGGCCAGCATGGCTAGGGTTGGATACTGTGGTTCCTTCTTGTCAGACCAGGTGGGAGGTGTAGGAAACCTACTGAGTTTTCGTAATGAATCTTTTCTTAAGAAATGACTTTTTTCTGAGCCAAATGTCAGTAAGAAGTGGGAACTTCTATATGGACAAAATTTAGCTTTAAAGAGGAGTTTTAGGAAAGAAAGCTGCTTCTATGCTCATTGGAGAAAGGGACAGAGAAAAGGGGGTAGAGTCGTAGCAGAGAAATGTTCAAGAAATGGTAAATCATGTTCCAATGTACAAACTATGCCCCAGGAAGACCAGCCCGATGTCCCTCTCTTGCAGAGGTGATTTAGGGGACATGAATGATGTACTATATAAACTACCTGTGTGATTCAATATGTGTATAGTGTCTGTGTTCAAGGCACTCTGCTAGATACTGTTGGACATAGAGAGGTGAAAGAAATATGATCCTTGTATTCTGGACGCATACATTCTACTGCAGAGACAAAACATGAACACAAATACTATTAAATATAATGGGAAACCATGCTGTAAAATGATAAAAGGAGAGTACATTTAATGTTCAAAGAGGGAAAGACAATTTTGCTGGGTAACCGGAGAAAGAAGTGGCATTTGAGCTGGACTTTTAAGAATTTTGACAGTCAGATATAATAGGATGGTCCTTCCTGACAACAAAATGGCATAGGAAAAATACACTATTTAAAGCAATGCTAGTTTTAAATCAGATAGCCCCAGAACTATCAGTAGCATGATAAAATAGAGGTTTATTTCTTGATCACTTTGTTCGGAGAGTGTGTTCGATGGGCAGCCTTCCTGCAGTGACTCTAGGACGAAGGCTCTTCTTTTGCAGAGTTTCACCTTCTCTTAGAGCCTCAGAATCTTTTGCTTCAAGTCAGTGTATAGAGAAAGATGGTCACTGTGGAGGGTTGTATGGTTGACTTTTGTGGTCCAGACAGGAAAGTGACAAACATCACACTCCCCATATTCCATTCCATTGTCGTGTGGCTCCTCTTGAAGCAAAGGAGTCTGGGAAATGCAGGCCAAGACTGAGCAGCCTCCACCGCTGGCTCTCAAGCCCGAGTCAGGACAGAGGAGGAGAAGGGGAGAAGTTTTATATTAGATCAGAGTCCAGAGTTTTAATTATTCACTGGACTGAACAAGTGTGATTACTTGATGGTTCTAGATTCTTCATTATCTGTAAATGAATAGATAACCTTTTATTACCAACCATGTCAGTTTGTTTTGTGTTGCTATAAAGAAAATACCTGAGGCTGGGTAATTTACAAGAAGAAGACATCTATTGGGCTCATGGTTCTGCAGAGCATACAAGAAGCAGCACGCCAGCATCTGCTTCTCATGAGGATTTCAGGGAGCTTCCAAACAAGGTGGAAGATGAAGTAGGAGCAGGTGCGTCATATGGCCAGAGAAGGAGGGAGGGAGGGAGGGAGTAGGGGGTGCCTGGCTTCTCTAAACAACCAGCTTTTGCATGAATTAATAAAGTGAGAACTCACTTATTATTGTGGGGAGGGCACCAGGTCATTCATGAGGGATCCGTCCCCATGACCCAAACATCTCCCACCAGGCCCACCCCTAACACTGAGTTTCAAACTTCAACATGAGATTGGGAGAGGCCAAACCTCCAAACCCTATCACCAAGAGATTATAAAATGAAAGAATCTGCTCAAGAAAGATCTCATCACAAGATGGAAAATGGAAAGATGGAAGATGGAAAAAAATTTTTTCAATAGAGCTGGTTTAACACAGAGGAGTTTCTGTTTGCTTAGAAGAGTCTGGCTTTTTCCATAAATTAATTACCAAGTTAACAAATGTGGATAACAAGTTAAAGAAAACATCTGACTGGGCTTCTTTGTGACTGAGTGGATGACTGAGGCAGTATAATGAGTGGGTTGGGGAAGAAGGTTTAGTTTTGGTCATATTGAGTTGAGATGTTGGACATCTGGACAGAAGTTTCCAGCAGTCACTAGGAGATGCAGAACTGGGTCTGGGAGACAGGAGAGGGCTAGTGGTAGGGATTTAGGGAAAAATCCATGACAGCTCCCTTTTGTCCTCCTACACTACCCTTAGCATCTCAGTCACAGACACCCAGCTGAATTAAATAGGATTCTGATACAGAAGGCAACTGTTATGAATGTTTTGGCTCTTGTACTTAATAACTAAACATTGCTACAGTAGAACAAGTTGGGTGAGATTAAAAAGTATTCTGAGTGAGGTTTCAACCTAACCACCCATCTGATCAATCTAGACATGTCAGATAAATCTTGTCTGCTTTAATAGCCAAATCCACAGTAAAGCTGTAATTTAGTGTCTTAAACCTACCCAAATCTTTAGATTTAACTGAACCAAACAAGGTCTCACTCAGAACAAGCAGTTACCAAACAGACAGTGATTGGGTTAAAGAAAGAAAATGTATGTAGAAAAAAATAGTTGCAAAGTCCTATAATGATAAGACATTCAGAATATGCATCATTTTGGGGGATAAGTTTAGGCCACAAAAACAAAATTAGAGGTAATCTGGACAGTTTATTATGTAATGAAAGTCTACCTATGAAAAGCAGCCTTTTCAACTGGGAAGATGACCCAAGGTGTGTGATTTTAGGTCCAGTCATGGATTTTCAAACTCTATCTGCAATCCTCATTGGTTGGGAAGGTAATCCTGCCTCTCAGGACAACAGTATAATTATAGTTGGATAAGAAAAAAGAAAATGTACAATAAAATAAAAATGGCATAAATATATTTAAATCTGTGATATTAGTGCTTTTCTAGCAGTTTTCTTTTTTTTTCTTGAATTCCTGATCAAGTGAATCTAACAGTTTTCTAATACCAGTACTAATCAATTCTAGAAGCATTGTATTTGTGTTTATATTCTTTTTAAGGTGTTTAAAGAGTTTTTAGGATCTGATATACTATAGACTTGTAAGGAGTGTAATTAATTAATTTTATAATCAAATGCATAAATGTTTGGGGGAAATTTTATTTAATAAATTGTTTTTGATTTGTTAATTATGTAATAAGCTCCAAAATATTTAGAAAAAGTTAATTGTTTAAAAATTAACTAAAAATTTATTAATTAAAAATTAATAAAGAGGATATTAGAGTCTAAATTGCTGTTATCATTCCTCTCGGTGTATAAAAGCATCTATTGACAAGTAAGAACCTAGTTAAACATAACTGAAGTTAACCTTATCACTGTTACTCAGTGGCACAATGATTCTTTTCCGAGATTAACTGCCAGAGTCAGGGCCCTTGAACCCCTCCTAGCCCACCCTTTCCTGGGAGAGGGCCCCTTCTCTGTCCCAAATGGTAGCTTTCCTCATCTGCAGCCCCACTCTTCCCTCTTTTTCTTGGAATCTGTTCCTTCTCTGCTATAGAAAAGAAAAAAGTACATTTCTCTCTGACCCATTTGTAGAATTTCCTGAAATGCTCAAAAGGGAACATGTTGATATTAAGAAATTATCATATGGTACTATATAGTTGTTAATGTCGCTTGTATGTGAATGTCTGCATCTCTGAAAACTTGGTAACATTCTCTGGGATTTCGTAGAAGGAGACAGAATAATCTCTAGCCTTAGAGAGGACCTAAGGCTGAGTAAAGAGAAAAGCTACAGTGGAGAACAAGCCCCCAGGATGCCTGATGGATTTCTGCCTCTGGGAGCTCTAATTTGAGCAGCAAGCCAGCCCTGCAGAGCTTGGGTGGGTGGGCAGGGACGGAGATTTAAGTCTTTCCAGGGTTGCCTGAATGTCAGCAGGGCTGGAAGTAGCACAGAGAGAAGTCAGGCAAACATGACACTTGCTTAGGCATTAGCATGGATAATGAGAAGGAACATGTTAAAATGAAAAAAAGAAAGAAACCAATTTGAGAAGAGCCTTTTATCACATATGGAAAGATAAAACACCCAGAAAGTAATGAAGAGTGCGTGGGCTCCCTAATAAATGGCAGCAACAGGGACAGGATTGGGGTTTTTTATCTCTCAAGTCAATTTCCTTTTGGAGGAGTTTAGGGAGGGTCAGGGCAATGACTATTTCGTCTATAAACTTTCAGTGAATCTCCCTGTTTTAAGTCTCCTGTCTGTTCCCTGTTTTCTGCAGTACGTGTATTCTTTCTTTATAAACTTAGCGCCTCCTTAGCTCTTTCCCACATTAACATGCGGTGGGACAGGAATTGGCAAACCGTGGCCCATGGCCCAATCCTTGCCAGCCACCTGTTTTTGTATAGCCTGGGAGCTACCGAATGGCTTTTACATTTTCATATTTATATTTTAAAATTGAATTTTGAAAAGCATAAAAAATAGTATTTTGTGATACATAAAAATTATATGAAATTAAAATTTCAATGCCCATAAGTAAAGTTTTATTGGAATGTAGCCATGTTCATTCATGTTTGCATTGTCTATGGCTGCTTTCGTGCTACAATGACAGAACTGAGTAGTTGCAACAGTGACTTAAATAATATTCTCTATTTTGCCTCTTGGCCCACAAAACCCAAAATATTTACCGTCTGGCCTTTGAAGGAAACATCTGCCAACCCTGACCCTAGGTTGTGGGTCTCTCTCTACTCTATTAGTAGCATTCTTTTATCTGCTTTGTACCTTTTATAAATTTACTGAAATCACTTTATTGATGGCTCCTCTTATTGTCTTTGGCATTGCGAGTTCATTCCATTTTTATACCTTTGTTAATATTTTGTCAAGCTAAAAAAATAGCTAAAATGTATGTGGCATGCGTTATATCCTAACACACATACACACACACATGCTCATTTAATATATATGAATAGAGAACAACTGTAAGTACTGTCATTCTATCTACTTTGAAGATAAGGACACTAGGGTCAGAGGAATTGGTAACTTTCTCGAGATCATTACGCTGCTAGGAAGTGCCGGGGCAGATCCACACCGAGGCAATTCAGCTGCAGACTGCCACGCACTGTACGACAGTGCCTCTGGTTCCTGTGAGGAAGAGGAGGCAGACGTGTGGGCGGTCCACTGTCACCACCCATGAATGGCCAATGTGGTTTAGAACACATGAAACATCTGTGATATTTTATTAGGAGGCAGGGATGGGGAAGAATTGTGCCCACAGGGTGGAAAGGGGAATGTTAGCTGCTTCTGCTTCAATATGTTCCCCGGGGAGAGCCCTGTGCTCTACTGTTTGGCAATATCGTGAGTTGCCAACTGATGAACCACAGCATAGGAGAAGGAGTGGACTAGGGCTCAACTCTTCTAAAGATTTGGAGATATCTCCATTTTTAAATGTGAGAAATGCTTCCAGAAGTGTTTCTGAAAGATGGCCTATGAAAATAAAGCTCTGTGGACAAACGTATTTGGGAAACGGATATGAGGCATTCCGTATTATTCTCTTGAAGATTCAGAATTTTCGTAAGTAAATGCTCTCAGAAGATTTTGCATTACATTTTGTTTATTTTTTAAACCAATTTCCCTAATTTGAACGACCATGGTGTTTTAATGTTTCCTGTATAACGTCTGTCAACATACTGGGAATTAGTGTTCTGTGGCACATACTTTGGGAAATATTATTCCCCATTTTTACCTGCACAGCAGGGTTGCAAACTGTGCCCGACACTCTAATGTGAAGAAAAAAACATAGATTGTTTTTATTTATAATGAATCTCCTCTTTTTTCCTGAACTTTTATTTATGCAGTAGCAGGAAAACAAACAGACTCAATGTGTCATGTGTGATAAACAAAGGTCATTATGATGTGAGGAGCTGTTTGGTTTCTTTTGTGGGTGAGTGTTGGTTCACTCAGTCTCTCAGCCAGCCTTCTCCAGCTTCAGCTTCTTTCCCTAAGATGTCGTGGGGAAGAGGTCCCCTGACTTGTGCTGGTCCTGGGGTAGATGCTTGCTGCTGTCTGCTGTTCTCAGGGACAGTGTCACTTGGCTGACTGGGTGCTGCTGACCCTGTGACAGGCCACGTACAGCTAATGCTGCTCTATTTGCTCTCTCCCGACAGGGCTCCTGGCTGACTGGGCCTCCCCTTGCTGCTCAGTGACTACCTTGGCCTCGTCCAGCCTGCCACCCCAGTGTCTGCCAAGCCTCCTCCATGAGGTCACCTTTTCTGCCCAGCAGCGCCTCAGCAGGCCTGCTGCCTCTCAGCTACATGCACGAAGGAACTGGGAGGTTTGGGAAAGTGTGACCTTACTAAGGAGACTTGGTAGACTATTTTCCCTTTTTGCAGACTCTACGCAGACAAATCACTGTGGCTGCATTCCAGGGTGTTTTAGGTAGGGAGAAGGGGACAACTTGAAAGGTGCTCTTTTTCCAGAGTCTTCCCTGAGGGGTAGATGATGACAACTTTTATCTTTATCATTGACTTAATCTTTACTTATATGGCACACATCCCCCTGAAGGAGGAAAAAAGGGGAGACATAAAGTTGACAACTTCTAATCTCTTTCTCTCTTTTCTTCCTATTATCCCCTAGGCCAGAAACAGCCAGATGGTTCTTTTATTTTTTCTTCATTATATCTTCTCTTCTTCCATAGAGCTGCCCTGCCTATTGGTAGGGTACAAGACATCCTTTCACATTATTAAGCCCTGTATTCTACGTCCTCCAGCCTCAGTTGCTAATAAGCTAACGAAGGAAGTAAAGACAAGGAAAACACTCTTTCTCAAGATAACATCCCAGTGAACAAGGTTAATTATCTTGCTACATGTCCAGTTTGTATATAGGGTAAAAAATTGACTTTTTCTTTGTTCTTTTCTTTACATTTCTTATATAACAAATTTAATCTTCCCATAGGCTGATGGATGCCCGATGTGAAATACAGTGGAAGTCAAATACTCAAGAAGTCAAAAGAACAAAGCACCTCAGGAAAATTTGAAATCATGACCTTCATGACCCATATTCTACCAGATTTTACAGGGAGCCTCCCTAGGTGGTGCAAATTTTAAATGCTTCTCTGATATTGCCATCTCTTGGTTTCTCTTCTCATGGCTGTTCTTTCTCTATTTTTTAGACTCATCACCCGTTGTGCCTCAATGAAATGTTGCTACTTTTAAAAGTTCCATTTGCAGGCCACTGTGCCTCTCATTCCTTATACTGAGAGACCTTAACCACACTAATTCTTTCAATTGCTAAGCATGCCCTGATTCCCCAAATCTATATTCTAGCCAGAGCCTTGTGTTTCGTTGCTCTGCAGGGTATTCAAAGTCAACACACTAAACGCATCTACCAGCTAATGTTTTATTCTCTCGTGTGTGCCATTTCGTTTAATGGTGGGAGGATCTGACCATTTTCACACTGACACCTTAGACTCCTTTCTCCCCCAGTATCCCCAACCTTGGCCTCTTACCATCCCATTTCTAAACCTTCTGATCCAAACCACTACCAACCCTCTCCATGCCCTTCTTTCTAATCCACTGTAAATGCCTTAGTTCAGGTTCTCATCATTGCTCACGTGGACTATTCCAATAACTTAGTGAAGAATCTTTCTGCTCCCCCCATGCGGAATATCACAGCAATCCACCTGCAAGCTGCTGTCAGAGGGCCCCTTTAAAGTCCTCCAGATGCCACCCCAACTTGATCCTGCCTCACAGCTAGCCACTGCCATAAACTTGTGTTCTTCCAGTCATTCTTCTGGTAGATTTTGGAATGCTTTGTGCTCTCTTATGCCTTGCTACTTTTACACAAATTATCTCTTCTTCTGGGTCACCTTTCTCTACCTCATCCATTGAGCTAATTCTTAATTATGATTTATGAATTATTTCCTGCTCCCTTTTCCAGGAAGCCATCCCTTTAAATCCCAACCTGAATAAGGCAACCTTTCTCTGTGCTCCTTCACACATACCTTTAATTCACATGCTTTTGTGGAATCATCACACCGTATTTTAATATTTACTCATCTCTTCCGTCTTCTCTCACTGTATTTGGGAACAGAAACTGTGTCTTGTTGATTTCTTTGTCCCTGGTGCCTAGGTAGAGCCAGATACCCAGTAAACCCTCAGTAAAGGCTTTTTGAATGACTGTAAGAGGTCAAATAGAATACAGACAGATAAAAAGCCATGGATTTGGTTTTATGAAGGTCTTGTCTGACCTTGGAGGGAGGAGGTTCAGTAAACATTTAACTTTCACAGTCTGGGCACTGAGACGCTTGTAGGGAAGGCTGCATGCTTGAACACCAGCCTCGCCTCTCTCTGCAATACTTCAAAATAGAAAGAAAAGCTGTTAAGAGCTTCTCAAAATGAATTGTAGAGCAATTAGAGTGACAGAAAGATATGAGTGATTTGGGTGAGCACGGCTTTTAGCCACAAAAAAAGCAGCCAAAAGCATCTGCTTCAATAAAATCCAGAGCGAAACCTTTGTAATCAGTCTGAAAACACCCAGGGCTTGTTTTCTTTTCTAGGGAAAAGTAAAAACGATTTAGCAGCTGGATGCTTCATCATGAGCACAGTACTTAATCTTTCACTTTTTGAGTTACATTAACAAAAAATACATGTATTAAAGCCACAGTTTGTTCTTTCATGATAGGCTCATCCCTAAAACTTTGGGGCACACAGTAGGGTAGCAGGTGAAGCTTGCTGCCTGGACCCCAGCTCTGCCTGGTTTCCACATGAGTGCCCAGCTCCCTCCTGCCAGCAGCCCCACTCACTCTCCCAACAGACCACCAGGGATCCCGCCGCTCAGCGTGGGCCAGGAAAGAGGCTGTCAGCAACCACAAAACAGATCTCAGCCAGAATGTGAAGACCCCAGGCAAATCGTGCCATGGCAGGGAGACAAAAGATAACAACAAATGACTTCTCCTCCTCAGACACTCAGGGGCCCAGGAGGCAGGGCTAGGGCTGCTGGAGACCTTGTCAGTGTGTGGGAGTATACGGATCAGGGCCAGGGTGTACTTAGCCCAGTATGGGCTATCTCAGAAATTGTGCTCAAAGTTGAAATTGGAAGCTCAAAATAGCAGGAACCAGAAATGACTTGAATTAATAAGGGAGTGGGTGGGTCAGGGGGAAGTGAGGGGTTTATGAGGACTGCATTAGTCAGGGTTCTCTAGAGGAACAGAATCAATAGGAGAGCTATCTATCTATATCTCCTATTGGTTATACATATATATACACACACACTACTTTTTTATATAATATAAAAGTAAGAGAGAGAGAGAGAGAGAGGTTTATTTTAAGGAATTAGCTCATGCCTTTGGGGGGCTGGCAAATATAAAATCTGTAGGGCAGCCCAGCAGGTTTGAGACTCAGGCAGGGTTTTTATGTTGCAGTCTTGAGGCAGAACTCCTTCTTCAGGAAACCTCAGTCTATTTTCTCTTAAGGCCTTCAACCGATTGGATGAGGCCCACCCACATTATGGGAGGATAATCTGCTTCACTTGACATTTACTGATTATAAATGGTAATCACATCTAAAGCATACTTTCCCAGCAATATCTAGACTAGTCTCTGACCAAACAGCTAGGTGCCACAGCCTAGCCAAGTTGACACACAAAATTAACCATTATAGACACAAAAGGAGGGACAGTGAAAGCCCAAATCAACAGGTAGAGCTAGACCTGGGGTCTGAGAAGAGCCGTAGACAAACTCAGGGTCTGTGATGGGAAGTGACCAGGCTATGTCTGATTGGTCAGGGCTGGAAAACCACAAGATACAGTTGTACTGATGGTGAACCTGGCCCCACCCTGCTTCTTCTATTTAGCTAAGTTCAATGGAAGAAGGTACAGATCATGGATCAAAATTCCCAAGGTTTCCCACTGTAGGTCTTGCTCAAGTGGACAGAGGCTAAGATTTTGTTTCCCTCATTTCTCCAGCAAAATTTACCTAAGTGTCTCTTTTTATTAGGGTGTTACTTAGTGCTTAGTAAAGCCAAGCTTTAGTACTCTGAATAGCTTAACAGTAAGTACCAATCTTTTGTTAATAAAAATAAAAATATAATCTTCTTCAACTGCAGGCATATGAAAAAACTTATGCCTGGATCTAGGTACTTCTGCAGTATCTCTGTTTCATTGAAAAGTATCTCCTTCACTACATTTTGAAGTATCCTCATTGTCCTTCCCTCCAGTGACACATTTTCCTTTTGTGCTGAGGTAGCTACTTACGTATTGTTTCATAACTTATACCCCTGCTTCTATCCTTGGCTCTGTGATGTCAGGCTTAGACTGCAAACTGCATTTTCAGGACTCCCTTGCAGCTCCAATGAGAGGAGTTGGCAGGAGGTTGGAAAGCAGGAGGAAGGGACAAGGCATGAGTGTCATCTTGTTCCCAGGTCCTGTAAGCATCCCTCCAGCAGCAGTAGCTATAGGAGCAACAGACAACTCCAGCTCCTGCAGTGTTTGGTATGCCGAGCAGCAGCTGCAAGGCAGCCCTTCAGAGGTCTAAGCACCAGATGTGCAGTACTTTCTTGGTAGACTTGGAAAACAGTCCCAAGAAGCTTTGATTCTGAGATCTGAGTGTTTCTGTGAGGTGCATACACCTCCCCCCCTCAAAGCCCAAGGATTTGATGGGCAGTGCTCTCTCAGAGATCTGGACACCAGTTGTTCAAGGAGCCCACTCAGGAGTTCAAGCACCAGACGAGCAGCACCCTCTGCAGGAGTCTGACTGAGAGCCTAACATGTGGTGCTCTCCTCAGGAGTCCAAGCACCGAATTGCAGTGTCCCCTTAGAGGCCCAGGGAATCTGTGCATGAGCTAGGAGCACCCTTTTGATGGTTGGAACTCCAGCTTCCCAACAGCATCTCTTCTGAGCTCCAAGGGACACCTGTCTGTCCACACCACACCTGAGAAGTGGTGGCTGCCTCCTAGGGTTACCTGAAACTCCAATGTTTGTTCTATTAGCTTTCCAACACCTTTTAAACAATTCCCTGCAGGAGAGGTCTTCAAAAGTTTCATGGAAAAAGTATATTATGAAAAAAACTAAAAATGGATTTTAAGGGTTTTTCTGCACCCAAATAAACTTGCACTGACTTGTTATAACATATCTGAACAGGATCTATGCGAGGCACTGATGTTCAAGCATTGAGGACAATGCTCCAAAGAAACCAGCAGTTCACAGATGAATAACCGGCTTTAAGAAGGGATGAGATGATGTTGAAGATGAAGCCCACTGCGGCAGACCGTCCCTATCAATTTGTGAGGAAAAAGTTACACTTGTTCGTGCCCTAATTGGAGAGGACTGATGACTAACAGAAGAAACAATAGCCAACACCACAGACATCGCGACTGACTTAGCTTACACAGTTCTGACTGAAAAATTACAGTTGAGCCAACTTTCCACTTGATGGGTACCAAAACCGTTGCACCCAGATCAGCTGCAGACAAGAGCAGAGCTTTCAATGGAAATTTTGGACAAGTGGGATGAAGATCCTGAAGCATTTCTTTGAAGAATTGTAACAGGAGATGAAACGTGGCTTTACCAGTATGATCCTGAAGGCAAAGCACAATTGTGTGAGCATTTTGACAGGCAATCATTAGGCAACCACCGTGCAGTCCTGATTGGCTCTTTCTGACTTCTTCTTGTTTTCTAATCTTAAAAAATCTTTAGGCCGGTGCAGTGGCTCACGCCTGTAATCCTAACACTCTGGGAGGCCGAGGCGGGTGG
>VBSM01000361.1:42022970-42048017 GCA_008086735.1 Cheirogaleus medius
AAAAAAAAAAAAAAAGACAAAAAAAATCTTTAAAGAGCACCTATTTTTTTCAGTTAATCATGTAAAGAAGACTGTTGACAGGGTTAAATTCCTAGGCCTCTCAGTTCTTTAGGGATGGACCAAATGGCTGGTATCATTTCTTACAAAAGTGTCTTGAACTTGATGGTGCTTATGTTGAGAAATAAAGTTTATATTTTACATTTTTATCTTTTAATTCCAGTTTTCCATGAATTTTTTGAAGTCCCTTCATATTAAACTTTTTGTATTTGAAATATCTCACTTTGCTTCTTTTTACATCCCTGGCCCTGAACCATGTGTGGAGGTCAACTTTCCCACGGCATAGGAGGCTGGAACGTTCTTATATTGTTGTCTTCAGGATAGGTTGTCACTGTGGAAGTGCAGGAGAGAAAGGTTAGTGATTAGTTTTTTCTTTTTAATTTTTTAAAGTATTCTTTTGAAGGCCAAGGCAGAGAAAAAATTTTTAAACTTTAAGAGCTTGAATTTTGGTTTTTCAAAAGCAGAGGTCTCAGATCATAAATATTTTCTCATAAATACTAAGTATTTTTTCTCTTTCTCTCTCTCAGACTATATAAATATTCTGAGGATAGGGAGGAGGTAAAAATTGTAGGAAAGAAAAGCAAGATACTTAGAGAAGCTATCGATGGTTTCAGAAAAGGGGGCTCTGTGTCTTGGCCCTTCCCTCTCAGATTTGCTCCAAGGAGGGGTGATAGAGCCTCACTGGGTGTGAGCATCAGAGAGCAGGAGAGAGATTTTTCCTCTTCTCTCCTGGAAGCCACTACCTTGCAGTTCCCATCACCACCTTGCTGTGGGGGTAGCAAAGGAGAGATAATCAGTGCATATACTAGACACAGGGGGTCTCAGTGTGAGGAGCTGAGGGGGCCCAGAACCACTTCATCAGGTTTTCTGCTACTCCAGACTGAGAAAGAGGGCTGGCCAACCTGGAGTGGTCTAGAGTCGTGATGAATGATGCCTTTGGTGGAAATCAAGTGGGAGATATAACCAGAGTCTGGCCAAGAGTGTGGACATGTATAAAGCTGCCAGTGTAGAGAAAATACCACATCCAAAGGTGCGAGTATGGAAAATGAATCCAACCTGGGCAGAGTCCAGCATGAGCAAATGCTTCTTCCTCATGCCATGGCTCTAGGTAATCCCTGCCTCAGGGACTTAGAAAATACTAAGCGGGGAGAAAAATGGTGATGGGAAAGTTCTATAGTTATTTTTAAACTAAACTTTATCTGAAATGCCTAACTTAACAGAGTTGATTAAGATTATTATCTCATCAGATGGAATGGGACTTGAAGGAAATTATGCTGTTACAAAAGATATGGAAATATGTACTTTTTGCACATCTGAACATATGGACATTTATCCCAATCCATATGTTTAGAGTGTCCCTCCTTTTCAAGAAAGTGTTGGTATAAGACATTTTTAGGCAAGAGGTACTTTTTCCTGTATTAAGAGGAAGAATAGGCTTGTGTCCAGGAAGAACAAAAATGATGTTTTGTGTCTTGCAATACAAATAAGGACAAAGAAATCATCATGAAGATTCCGAGTTTTTCCTCAAAAACAAACAACTCAAGGCACTTAATATAATCTAGGAGATCAAAATTACAAAACCAAAGCTACTTGTAAGTTGCTTTTAAAATTCATAAGTGTTCAAGGATTTTTCCTATTCTGAAGAAAATGTTTAATTTTTAGTCTACCTGGCTAACATAAAATATGCTATATTTTCAGTTCATGTGCCATCTTAAAAGCTAGTATGAAGTCAAAATTTAAAAAAAAAATGTCTATTTTTGTATTTTATTATGTTTTTACAAAACATTTCTTTCCAGCTTTATTGAAGTATGATTGACAAATAAAAATCATGTATATTTAGGGTGTACAATGTGATATTTTAATATATGTATACATTGTGAAGTGAGTACCACAATCAATGTAATTAACATATCAATCATCTCACATTGTTACTATTATTCGTGTGTATAGTGGGAACACTTGAGATCTACTCTCTTAGCAAAATTCAAATATAAAATACATTATTAGTAACCATAGTCATCATACTGTACATTAGGTCTTCAGTACTTATTCTTCTTATAGCTGAAGCTTTGCACCCTTTGACCAATATCTCCCCCATTCCCCAATCCGAGCCACTAGTAAGCTCCATTACACTCTTTATTACTATGAGTTTGACTTTATTTTAGATTTCACATATAAGTAAAATCATTGTCATTCTGTGTCTGGCATCTTTCATTTAGCATAATGTCCTTAAAATTCATCCATTTTGTTGCAGATTGCAGGATTTCCTTCTTTTTTAAGGCTGAACAATATTCCATTTGTATGAGAGAGAGAGTGTGTGTGTGTCTATTGCATTTTCTTTATACATTCATTTGTTGACAGACACTTAGGTGATTTCCATAACTTGGCTATTGTGAACAATACTACATTGAACATAGGAATGCAGATAGTTCTTTGAGAGAGTGATTTTATTTTGCTTAGATATATAGCCAGTAGTGAAATTCCTGGATCATATGACAGTTCTATTTTTAATTTTTTGAGAAACCTACAGGCTGTTTTCCATAATGGCTCTAATATTTTACATTTATACCACTAATATGCAAGCAAGTATATTTCTCCACATCCTTGACAACACTTGTTATCTTTTAACTTTTTGGTGATAACTATCCTAACATGTGTAAGGTGATATCTCATTGTGGCTTTGATATGCATTTCCCTGATTATTATTGAAGTTGAACACTTTTTCATATACCTATTGGCTATTTGTATATCTTCTTTAGAAAGATTTCTATTCAGGTATTTTGCCCATTTTTAAATTAGATTATTTGGTTTTTTTTTGCTATTGAGTTGTACAAGTTCTTTAAATATTTTGGTTATTAACCTCTTATTGGTTATATGTTTTACAAATATTTTCTCCCATTTTGTAAATTGCATTTTAATTTTGTTGATTGTTTTCTTTGCTGTGCAGAAACTTTTTAATTTGATGTAATCCCATTTGTTTATTTTTGCTTTTGTTGCTTGTGCCTTTGGTGTCAAATCCAAAAAAGTCGTTGCTGAGACAAGTGTCAAGGAGCTCTTCCCCTGTGTTTTCTTCTAAGAATTTTTTGGTTTCAGATCTTACATCTTACTTAGTCTTTATTTTGAATTGATTCTTTTGTATGGTGTAAAAGAAGGGTCCAATTTCATTTTTTTTTTTTTGAAACAGGGTCTCACTCTGTTGCCCAGGATGGAGTGCAGTGGCCTAATTATATCTCACTGTAACTTTGAATTCATGAACTCAAGCAATTCTCCTACCTCAGCCTCCTGAGTAGCTGGAACTACAGGCATGTACTACCACATTCAGCTAGTTTTAAAACATTTTTTGTAGAGACAGAGTCTCACTATGTTGCCTAGGCTGGTCTCAAACTCCTGGGCTCTGCCTTCCCACCTGGGCCTCCCAAAGTGCTGGGATTACAGGCATGAGCTATAGCACCTGCCCCCAATTTCATTTTTCTTGCACGCAGGTATCCAGTTTTCCAGTATCATTTATTGTAAAATTTATCCTTTTCCATTGTGTATTCTCGACAACTTTGTTGAAAATTATTTGACTGTATAGTTGTGAGTTTATATTTGGGCTACCTGTTCTGTTCCATTGGTCTGTGTGTCTGTTTTATGCCAATACTATACTGTTTTCATTACTATAGCTTTGTAATAATGTCTGAAATCAGGAAGTATGATGCCGCCAACTTTGTTCTTTTTGCTAAAGATTGCTTTAGCTATTCTAGGTCTTTTGTGAAAGCTATGGAGGCAGCATGGCAGCTGCAAAGGCTGTTGAGTCCTTAGTGGTGAAGGCTGTACAATTCCTGTGTGGAGCAGTCCTCAGGAACCATGGTAGCTCACACTGTGAGGCTAATACTGTCAGCCCAAAATCTTCTTTGTTCCCAGCTGTCTCCAGATGTCTCAGCTGCACCAGTCTTCCCAGTGATCTGGGTGGGGTGAAACTGAAGAGGGTCGCTTGGGCAGTGCCCTTAAAGGCTGAGAACTCTGGTTGCTCACCCAACTGTCATTTTCCTTGTGAGGGGAACTCATGGGACAGGGTGTTCCTCTGATGAACAGTGCTGGCCTGGGGGATAGGATGATGCAGGCAAAATAAAACTGTTTTTCCTACATTTTTTGTGTGGTTATTTTGAATTTCTTTCACTGTGTTAATGTAGCTTCTTAGGTAGTCTCTTGAGCTCTTCTAGAGCTATTTTTTTTCTTTGGATAGTTGTCCAATTGTTGTTCTTTGTGGGAGAGACGAAGGATGGATCTCCTACTCCACAACCTTGCTGATGGCACTCTATCATGAAGTCAAATTCTGAAGAAAAAAATCTGAAATTGGTTGCAGTGTTGTGTGATTACAGGTGTCCTACTGAAAAGCCTGACATGGTAAAACTGAGGCTGCCACATCTCTGTAAGAGAGAAAAACTAGCTTTCCCTTTATTCATACAAGGAACCTAGTCTTTTATAAGTGTCTGTTCATAAGCATAGCCCTTTTGCATCAGTATCTAGCAACTTTTTGGAAAACTTTTGGAAATTAATTGGTCATAGGAATTTGCCATTTATGCACAGATGTCAAAAGTGTCTAATTCAAACAGAAGGCACATCAGAAAGCTGCAGGGATTGAAGGCTCCAAGTAACACCTGACAGTGGTGGAACAATGGATCTGAAAAATGATGAAAGGCTGAAAGTATCCAAAAGTGTCAACTAGGACTCCAAATTCCTCTCCTACCCACTGCAGCCAGGTAAAGGCCCTACTCACATCTGCCAGAAGTCTAGAGGATTAAGTCTGGAGAGAGTGAATTCTAGGGATGCTGAGGCACAGATGAAGGTGGGGTGACAAGCCTTGATGAAATCTTTTGATAAAAATAGTAGAGAGCACATATAAAACAAGGGTTTCCTCTATCACCACTTCTTTTAAACATAGTGCTGGAAGTCCTAGCCAGAGCAATGAGACAAGAGAGAAAATCAAGGGCATCCAAATGGGGACAGAGGAGGTCAAACTATTGCTCTTTGCTGACAATACGATTTGATATCTAGAAATCCCAGAGATTCTTCCAGAGACTACTGGAATTGATAAACAAATTCAGCAAAATCTCAGGTTACAAAATCAATGCACAGAAATCAGTTGCCAACAAAATACGTCAACAACAGTCAAACTGAGAGCCAAATCAAAGACTCTACCATTCACAATAGCAACAAAGAAAATAAAATACCTAGGAATATATTTAACAAAGGAGGTGAAAGACCTCTACAGAGAGAACTTCAAAACACTGAGGAAGGAAATAGCAGAGGATATAAACAGGTAGAAACCATACCATGCTCATGGGTTGGCAGAATCAACATTATTAAAATGTCTATACTACCCAAAGTAATCTACAGATTCAATGCAATCCTTATTAAAATACCAACATCATTTTTCACAGATATAGAAAAAATAATTCTACACTTTGTATAAAACCAGAGAAGACCCTATATAGCAAAAGCAATCTTAAGCAAGAAAAACAAATTGGGAAGCATCAATTTACCAGACTTCAAGCTATACTACGAGGATATAGTAACTAAAATAGTATGGAACAGGCACAAGAACAGAGACATAGACCAATGGAACAGAACTGAGAACCCAGATATAAAATCATCCTCATATAGCCATCTAATCTTTGACAAAGCAGACAAAAACATACACTGGGGAAAAGAATCCTTATTCAATAAATGGTGCTGGGAAAATTGGATAGTCACATGTAGAAGACTGAAACAGGATCTGTACTTGTCACCTCTCACAAAAATCAACTCCCAGTGGATAACAGACTTAAACCTAGGGCATGAAACTATAAGAATTCTAGAAGAAAATGTTGGAAAAATTCTTATAGACATTGGCTTAGAAAGAGTTTATGAAGAAGACCCCATAGGCAATCACACAACAACAAAAATAAATAAATGGGACCTGATCAAATTAAAAAGCTTCTGCACAGCCAAGGAAACTATCACAAGAGCAAATAGACAACCTACAGAGTGGGAGAAACTATTTATATGCTACACATCTGATAAAGGGCTTATAACTATAATCTATATAGAACTCAGGAAAATCAGCAAGAAAAAAATCAAACAACCCTATCAAAAAGTGGTCAAAGGACATGAGCAGAAACTTTTCAAAAGAAGATAGACTAATGGCCAACAAACATATGAAAAAATGTTCAATATGTCTAATCATCAGGGAAATGCAAATCAAAACCACAATGAGATATCACTTATCTCCAGTGAGAATTGCCTTTATCAAAAAGTCCCAAAACAACAAATGTTGGTGTGTCTGCAGAGAGATAGGAACTCTCATACATTGCTGGTGGGACTGCAAAGTAGTATAAGCTCTATGAAAAGTAATATGGAGATACCTCAAGAAGCTGCAAGTAGAACTACCATTTGATCCAGCAATCCCATCACTGGGCATCTACCCAAAAGAACAAAAGGCATTCTATAAAAAAGACATCTGCAGCACAATTCACAATTGCAAAGATGTGGAAACAACCCAAGTGTCCATCAATACATGAGTGGATTAATAAAATGTGGTATATGTATACCATGGAGCTCTACTCAGCCACAGAAAACAATGGTGATCTAGCTTCTCTTATATTATCCTGGATAGAGCTGGAGCCCATTCTGCTAAGTGAAGTATCACAAGAATGGAAAAACAAGCACCACATGTACTCACCATCAAATTGCTATTAATTGATTAGCACTTAATTGTACATATAGTAATAACATTCATCAGGTGTGGGGCAGATGGGAAGGGGAGAATGGGATGGGTATATACACACTTAATGCATGTGGTGCTCACCATCTGGGGGATGGACATGCTTGTAGCTCTGACTTGGGTGGGACAAAGGCAATATATGTAACCTAAACATTTTTTACCCCCATAATATGCTGAAATAAAAATAATAATAATAAAAAATTCTGTACAGCTAAGTAAATAATCAGCAGAGCAAATAGACAATCGACAGAATGAGAGAAAATATTCACAAGCTATGCATTAGATCAAGGGTTTATAACCAGAATCTACAAAGAACTCAAGCAAGTTAGGAAGAAAAAAACAAACAACCCCGTTAAAAGTGGGCAAGAGACATAAACAGAAGCTTCTCAAAAGATGATAGAGAAATGACCCAGAAACACATGAAAAAATGCTCAATGTACTAATCATCAGGGATATGCAAATTAAAATCACAATGAGATATCACCTTACCCCAGTTAGAATGGCTTTTATTAAAAAGTCCAAAAACAACAGATGCTAATGTGGATGCAGAGAGAAAGGAATGCTTATACACTGTTGGTGGGAGTCCAAATTAGTATAACCTCTATGGAAAAGAGTATGGAGATTCGTCAATGAACTAAAAGTAGACCTACCATTTGATCCAGTAATCCCACTACTGGGTATTTACCCAAAGGAAAAGAAGTCATTTTATGAAAAAGACACCTGCACTTGAATGTTTATTGCAGCACAATCCACAATTGCAAAGATCTGGAATAAACCCAAGTGCCCATCAATTCACGAATGTGTTAACAAAATATGGTATATGTATACTATGGAATACTATTCAGTCATAAAAAGGATGAATTAATGCATTTTGCAACAATTTGGATGGAACTGGAAACCATTATTTAAGTGAAGTATCTAAAGAATGGAAAAACTAACATCACATGTACTCACTATTAAATTGAAACTAACCAATGAGCACACATGTGCACGGAGGGAAGTAAAACTCAGTGGAAATCAAGCAGCTGGGAAGAAGTAGTAGAGGATGGGTGAAAACCTACCTAACTGGTACAATGAACACGTATGGTTGATGGGCACACTTATACCCCTGACTCAAACATTACAAAAATGATCCATGTAACCAAAAACATTTGTTCCGCCATAATATTTTGAAATAAAAACAACAATGACTTTAATAAGATAATGAATATAAAGCGTTTTTTGCAGTGCTTGCACATAGCGATCAGTTAGGAAACACTTGATATTTTATTAATAATTATTATATCTGCTTAGCACAAAGCTTTCCAGATAATAGGTATTTAATAAATACTGAATTGCCAAATGTAAGAATGTCACTTTCATTTCTTTTTGTTATTTTAGTTTGGAAAATACTTCCTAATTTTTGAAGTGGCATCTGGTTGCTGTCCTTTGTTAACAGAGAAACAAAAAAGAACATTTGGTATACTTATGAGTTAAATTAAAAAGAATATTTTTGGGGATTTATTTTATGATGCTGTTTCCCAGATTCTAAATCTTGTTTCCTTTTTTTTTGTATGTATGTATTGTTCTGATTACAATAGATTTTTTTTCCATAGTGATTTAAAAGCATAGTTTAACTAAACTAGGCATTTAAAGGTGGTATTATCCTTTGTTTTCCATTGAATTGCAACAAATACATAGCTCAGTTGACACTATCTTTAATACCGTTTTTTCTTTACTTGTTTTGTTATAACTTTTTTCACTGAAATCTCATGTAAAATCTCCTTTAAAGAAAAAAGAAAGTCTATTTTATATACTTCTATAATTCATGTTCATATTTTTAGCTTATTTCCACCATTTTACATGTTCATCAGTTGTGATTTAAAATTTTTCTGGCCTGTCATTTCAATCTTTTAGAATAATTTTTATTTCTTATTCCAAATTGCAAATAATTTCAAATTGATTTACTGGTAAATCTATATCTCTCTCCATATTACAAATTCCAGGAATTTTATTTCGCTATCTCTATTTTATATAGTACCTTAATTCTTGTTCATAAAGGTGGTATTTCTTGCATTCATTATGTGACCATTAATAATTATTTTATTTATAATAAATTATTGGTATACCTTTGTTATTAATGCTATATTAAATTAAATCTATAAAGCTTTTTCGGATGGTATATTTTTTGTTGAATAATGCAAGAAGTTTTAATACCCTGTTCCATTTCTTTTAATTATGTTACATACATTTATAATCTGTAAAGAATTGCTCTACAGTTGTTAAAAAAGAATTTATGATGAGAATCCGTATCTATGAGATTAATCTTTATCCCAAACTGAAAATCAGAATGCATGTATGGCAAAAAATTTCACACCTACCATCCATTTTGGAATGTATTTATACAAATAGATTTTTAAGGGTATAACAAGCTGCAGCAAGCTCTCTAAGGTGTCGGAAATTCGGGTATCCTCTGATAGCTATCCTAGCAAAATAGACAAGTGCATTCATTCTGTGACCTCAGGGGGCATGAAGTTGTTGTGTGGATTCAGTAGGGTAAAGCCATTGAAGTGGCTGGTCTCATATTTCCCCTGTATTTGAGAAGCTTGGTTTGATTAATAGATATTAATTCTTAATTTAAAAAACATCTCCTGGCAAGTTTAATGGGCTGAAATGTGTCTCTCCAAAATTCATATGTTGAGGCCCTAATCCATAGTACTTCAGAATGTGATTCTATTGGGAGACAGGACCTTTGGATAGGTGATAAGTTAAAATGAGGCCATTAGGGTGGGTCCTAATCCAATATGACTGGTGTCCTAAAAGGGAGAGGATATTTGAACCCACAGACACTAGGGATGTGGACATGCAGAGAAAAGACCATGTGAGGAGAAATCAACCTTGGACTTTTAACCTCCAGAACTGTGGGACAATAAATTTCTGTCATTTAAGCCAGAAAGTGGTACTTTGTTATAGCAGCCTTAGCAGACTAATACAGAAAATCTTTTAATAATTCTCTTGGTTTCACAAAGAGAGTTTTCAGTTTCAATGGTTATTGAAAATTTTTCTCATTCTCCAAATTTGTTAATCAGGGAGAATCAGTCTTTTAACAGCACATATATACCTGAAGCAGAAGAAAAAGGTAGACTTTTAAAAAGTGTAGGCTGTTAATATTCTATATCTTAACCTATATTCCATCATCCCCTTGTCCAATGTGATTAATTCTCATTTAAGTAAGAAGTAGGGTTATAGAAAATACATTAAAAAGTTCATTATATAACAAAATGAAAATAGTACTTTCCAAAACATATCAGACCTTTTCTGGGTCATCGCACTGAGACCTTTAAAAAATGGAATACAGGATAATGGGAAAGATACTATTAAGATTTAATCTTCCCAAGTTTTATCTGATTCCTAATTATCACAGAAGTTCTTTTTTACCAGGTCCAAGATTTAAGCCACAATTCATAACAATTTTTTTCTACTCTATCATGTGGGCATCATTATTATTCAAAGTACATATCCAGTTTTACCAAGTAAGTTTACTTGATGGACTAAGTTTTAAACATATACTTGAACTGATATTTCACTAGGTTTAATTGTTAAATATGATTGCTTATAATACAGTTTAAAACCTGAATCTGAAAGAGCAAGTCATCATTTATTTGTTAGTCTTCTTGTCCTTTTATTTGGTTAAATATGTTATTTGTTTTTATCCAAATCCTTGTGGAATTTGCATGGGAAACATCAACAATGTTGACGTTTTTAAGCAGGCTGTCACATTGGCAACTTTCACTTTAGGGACCAGTTTTCCTTGTTCAGGTTTGGATGCTTTCACCTGACCGGTAAGTGTTCTGAGTCACATGTGATACTTTCAATGAGCCCTTTGAGTTCTCATTTTAGAGACAAATGAATGGATTTCTCTGAAACATTACTTGATTAACAGTACTTAGTGCAGTAAATGAGCAGGAAGGAGGGTCCAGAAATCAGGGTTTAGTGTGAGGACAGGGTGCAGTGGATATGGAGGGTCTGGTCAGCCCACGGGGTCAGGGAAGCTGGGTAGGGGAGGGTGTAAGAACACTACAAATCTGGGCAGGACAACAGAATCTGGAGTCGTCAGAATCAGTCCAAAGGTATGAGGTGCGATACAGGAAGTGGGTGTGAGAACTGAGCAAGGAGGTGTGTGTGGTAGAGACAAGTTTTCAAGTTTGCAGTGGGTGAGCTAGGTCTGAATCCCAGAGCTGAGGAAGGCAGTGAAGGAGCCTCTGGCAAATCACTGGGTGCAGATGAGGCAGCGGTAGCAAGAGGGAACTGAGTCCAGCCTGGCTGCAGAGTTTGGAGCCTGTAGGTCAGGCTGAGTCAGAAAGACCTGAGAGCTCTGCACAGACGGGAGGTGGGGACGGAGAGTGGAGGGCTGCCAATGTCCTAGAATCCCAGCTGTTTGAGGCTTCCTGCTCATTTGGGGCTGACAAATCTGGCAGGTGCATGTGAATAGCCAGGGAAGGGTGCGCTGTGCTTGTAGCAGAAGCAAAAGCCTAAGCTCTGGGGAGAGTTCTAACTATTAGAGAATTTTATCAATTTTAATTAATTTACAAGTTCAAGTAGCTCAGATAATTATTTTCTGAACTCCTAGGGGAGTACCTTTTCTTTTAAGAAAAAGAAGAAAAATCAAATGACAAGAAATACCTTAGTAATATTTCTAAACATGGCTTTGCTTTTCAGTAGAAATTTCATCTGAACCCAGTGTCATATTTAGGGTAAAGATGATGTACTTTGTATCTAAAAATACTACCTAACCCAGGGGGCTTTCATTTGTCCTTTGGGACAGAATGTGTCAGAAGTGGAGGCGCTGGGTTCATCCTGCCCATTGCTACCAAGATGCTCAGCTTTTTTCAGCTCCAGCTACTTTGGGGCTGCAGCTGAGAATCTAATCATACCTCTGAAATAACACTGGGGGGCTGCCCGGCTGCATCATTTTCTCTGGGGACTACACCTCACAGAGCCCCTGCTATGCTGTGCCTACGTCCCATGTGACCTTGTCCCTGGCCAAGCAGTCTGGATCCTGATAGGCACCTGGCTGGGGGGACTGGATCCATTGCCTGGCAAATGCCCAGAAGATTCTTTTCACTGAAGAATCTGAATCAAAAGACTTAGTTCGTGGTGGGTGCTGGGTCTTGAGGTCATGTAGTGTTGGGGTCAGGGCCTCTGTGTTTAAAGTCAAAACCATCTACAAGCTGAAGTTGGGGCAGTCTGAGAAATTATGAACAAAGGAGTGGAAATGCAGAGGGAGAATATAGCAGACAAAGAGAAACAGAGATGGAAGCCAATGTTGGGGTGAGGGGAGAGAGAAATTAAGATTAGGAAACAGACCAAGAGGCTGAGTGAGAATTTGCTTTGGTTCTTGATGGATTCCTTGTCTTAGCTTCCTGTCCTGTGAGGCCCCTTTTATTTGAACTAGTTCGAATGATATTTATTCCTTGCTTCTAAACTAGCTTTAATTAAGACAAGCACAAAAGTTAGCCCATAAAACTACTTATAGAAATAAATGTTCCAGAGAAGGAAGCTCTGAAAGTAGTGAAAGTTTCATGAAGAGAATTTGACATGAATGACAAATGCTGGCCATATCAAGCTATGAAGGGTCAATAAGTGTGAAATTATAAACAATACTGTCCCCAGAAGTGACTTTTACTGAAATATTTTTAGGGTCAACAGTCAGCAATTTTGGAACCTTCTTGTAGCTTATCAGTAATTTTAGCTGACTGCTGAGAACCTGGCTAATAATTTTAATGTCATCTTTTATTTGGTATTTTATACCTCTTTAACTGGAGACATCTGAGGGAGGGAAAATGTACTCACAGTATAATGGGAGAGACAGAAGCTTTTAAATCTATACCTTCTCAGAGAGGATCTTGTCATTACCAAGTTGGTGACATGAGAAGATAAAAGAAAAGTTATTTATTACTTTCAGTTTGCATGTAAAAGTTATGATTATGATTGATTCATCTATAAACCCTGATCTATTTCAGTGACTTTATGAGTTATTTATTCTTGGGAGGCATTTTTTGGCACCAGAATTTTGTGAACAGAAGTGTCACTCAGAATTCTGTGAGGATGTGTTTTGCTATTGGTTATTCACTCCATTAGAAAAAGAGAGACACCTTAATATATTGGGCGGGTTGACTATCCATTTCTATTGGAATTTAGTGAAAAAAAGGAAAGAAAGTAGCAGCATCAACATTGATGAGAATTAGAGAACTGTTTTATCAACAGGAATTTAAAGACTACGGGTAGTAAGGTAGATAATGCTAGAGGCACTGACAGATAACTTTCTCTCTAAACTAGTGATTCCCAATTTTTTGGAGGGAGATACCCTCTAGGGCTATGCTAATGATCTCAAAGGAGATTATGAATTTCTCAGACATCACTGATTCTTATGATAATAAATTTAAAGGAAAACTCCATGTTTTTAGGAGAATTAGAAGGGACATTATATGTGAAAGTACCTACCCCAGTGTTTGCTATGTGGAAGGTATTCCACAAAAGCATTTTTAATTTAGAAGGAGCTGCCACTAATTACAAAGCCTGAGGCATCATGGTTTTATGATTTTAGAGGAAGCTCCCTAAACCTGCTTACTGAGTTAATAGGGCCTTGGAAAAGAGAACTAAAGCTTCATCCGAGGTCCTTGACCATTCATCCTTGCTGGAATAAAGATTGCCTGATCATCTAGGTTATAGACGTTTTTGTGTAATAAAACTGTTTCCATGACTTAATGGATGTGAAGTTTGTTATCAGCAGAATATTGTTTATTTGGTATCAAAAATTCTCTGAAAGGAGCAGTATGCTGCTGCTTCTTTCTCTAGTATTTTTTCATGTTAAATTTATTCTAATAAAAAAATATGTGACCATATGCTGTTAGGAGGCTCTCACACTTGCTGACTCTTTGTGAGATGGATACTGTGAGAGGTCAAATTGTAGTACAACTCTCCCTACCAGGCTGAAATGTAAGCTCTTCAACTTGGCACACAAGGTGCTTCTTCTATCCCATCTGTGTGAAGAAAGATGCTTCAGAATTAGACTCCCTCCTTTGGATGATAGAACTCTTATTAGATTTGTACCTTCAATTTCAAAGAACAGTGAATAGAAAAAAAAAACAGATTTATTAAAATTATGGATGGTGGGTCACAAAAAGGACTTTCTATCACGAGAAAAAGATAATTTCATTCCCCTCTGATATATTTCAACAAAATTTAAAATATCACATCAACCTTGTCTTCAAATTATTTTGGCTTTCAGATAGTATCTTTGCAGCTCAAACCTTTAAGAGGCTCTCAACAATAAATAATATTAATGCTATTTAGCAATGCAAACAAGCTTTTGACATTAGTGGAAACAGTTTCAATGTGTTGATAAACTGCAACTTAATTAGTAAGCTACTGTAACTAAGTCACATTTAATGAAAAATAGTGCTATCATATATTAACAGAGCTCTAACTTACACACCAAATCAACACTTATGTGCACATATTGGTAACATTCACTGGGCTTCGGGCAGGTGGAGTGGGGAGGAGGGGATGGATATATTCACATTTAATGGGTGTGGTGCTCATTGTCTGGGGGATGGACATGCTTGTAGGTCTGACTCGGGCTAGGCAAAGGCAATATATTTAACCTAAATATTTGTACCCTTGTAATATTCTGAAATTATAAAAAAAGCACTGTAGTAAGTTTGTCATGAAAGTACTATAGCTATGTGAAATATGTAGATGACACTATAAAAAATGAAAATGTTAAAATATTCTGGCTGGGCATTTCAAGATGTGAATTCTGAGCAGTGATGTTATCTCACTGAATTTTGAGTGTTTAACTTCAGCATCTCAGATACTTACATGAGATGTGCTGCTTCTTCCACTCCTGTAATTGTGTAAAATCTGTGCATCCTTTGAATTCCAGCTGAGATGTCAGCTCCTTCTTCAGGTAACCTCCCTTGTTCTTTCTCCTTCCTTTGAACACCCCAGCAACTTTTTCTTTTATCTCTCTTACAATATTTGACTCTTTCGGTCTTCCGCTCAGTGTGGAGTTTTTTATTTGTTCAACTTGATAAGCTTCTTAAGGGTCACGATGACATTTTCTCCACTCTTGTATGCCTTATAATAAAATGTCAGAGAAGTTAATTTAATAAATGAATGCCTCTTTATCCCATTCTCTTGTTTTATGTTCTTCAGAGATAATATCACTAGCTGAAATTACTGCATTTTGCTATGGTTGTTTCTTACTCATTTTTAATCTCTCACTGTAGTTAAATGGAGCCCCACAGAGGCCTTGCTTGTCTTGTTCATTTTAGTATTCCCAGTTTGTAGCATAATAGCTGACACATTGTGGGAGCTCAGTAAATATTGTAAGTAGTGTTGACTGATTAAACAAGTAACTGAATGTAGAGATGCATAATTTATCCAAATAATTCAGATATAGATAATGGATGCAAAGGATGTCAGGGGCTAAATAATCTCTCTTGATTCATAGATATATCTCAAACCTCAAACTCTATCAAGTTGTTTTCATGATAATTCTAAGGTCTTTCTCTTTTTCATTGTTTTATGTATCACAGTATCACAGGTGCCAATTGCCAGATAAGAAATGGAGATGCAGTGAGAGCAAGTAATTCGCTAATAGTTATAAACTATTAGCGGGAGAGATGAGATTAGAATTTACACCTCTTGAGTTCTGGTCCATGACTCTTTTTCTCTCTGTTTTTAATTTGGGGTAAATTTACTGTGAAGCTAAGAAAGCTTAGGCTTCAGCACCCCTTTCCCAGCATGGACCCCTTCCAAAGCCTTGGACCCAATTTTGTATTTGTAATTTTTAGTTCCTCTTCTTAAAAGGACTCTTCTACCTCAATTACATAAACTTTAATAGTCCGTGCAATTTAAATCCATCTTCTCTCTTCCTCCAATATTTAACTTGGCCACAATCCTGTACAGTTAATCACTAACCTAGCTAGGATCTTTGAAATCTGGACTCTGTTAGTTTCTACTTTCTTGAGGTCTCTGATCCTCCAAGTGCTGACACTCCACCAAAGGCTTTCCCCAGTCTCAAAACTTCTAAAAAAAATACTGTGAGTTTGTAATCAGAATAAAGTTTCTTTTTTGTGTGTGTGTGTGGAATTTAAAAAAAAAAATTTTTAATTTCAGCATATTATGGGGGTGCAAATGTTTAGGTTATGTGTATTGTCCTTGTCCTACCTGAGTCAGAGCTTCAACAAATACAGATTTTAATTTTATAATTTTCCCTAATCTTCAGTTATAGGGGTATTCTATTTTTTTTTCTGGAGACAGAGTCTCACTCTGTTGTCCTGACCTAGAGTGCAGTGGTGTCATCATAGCTTATTGCATCTTCCAACTCCTGGGCTCAAGCAATCCTCCTGTTACAGCCTCCTAAGTAGCTGGAATTATAGGTGCGCACCACCATGTCTGGCTAATTTTTCTATTTTTTGTTGAGACGGAGGTCTCACTCTTGCTTAGGCTGGTCTTGAACTCCTGAACTCAAGTAATCCTCCTGCCTCAGCCTCCCAGAGTGCTAGGATTACAGGTGTGAGCCACCGCGCCTGGCCTATAGGGATATTCTGAAGTTCTCATTATTTAAGGAATATTCAAAGTTTAGATTTAGAGAGGCTTTTATTTAGTCTGAAGGCAGGTTTTGTCTTCCTCCCAGGCCTCCATGTGTAATGTAAAGCATGTCTCATCTTAAATAAATACCTGAATAAACTAGGATCATTGTTATAAACATAAATTCCATCACTGTATGAACCAAGTACCCTGGCTCTGCAGGAATTTTGGGTGCATCTGGTACCTATGTTGTTTAAGCTTTTAATCCCTGCCTCTAGGTCTGTACATTGCATTTTCAAATCTTTTCAAAATTATTTCCCAAATGCATTGGAAACACAAAGCTATCTTGAAATATTTTCAGTTTTCACCATTTTCTCTAAATATCCTCCTGAAGTTTACAATTTATTGTTTTTCAAATGTTGAAAACTTCAGGAAGAAAGAAGCACCTTTTCTTTCCTCTTACTTACTTGCATTTTTCAGCTTCTAGGAGTAATGCACACTATAGCCACAGCTGCGGGCATGAATAAAAACATGATAATAAATGAGTTGGATCTCAAATAAAACATTCCAGGCCAGTTCTTGCATCCCCCGTGCCAGCCTTGGCAGAGTTTTTGTGTTGCTGGGTCAGCTTCTGGGAGAGCTCCAGAAAAATAAGGAAAGCTGCTGCGGAGCTGATGGCACCTCTCTGTCCTCGCAGAGGTTGGGCCAGGCCTGGGGACAGAGTAGATGCTTAGCAAATGTCTGCTACATCTGTTGCCAGCACTAGCAATCTAGAATGGTAGTAGTGAAGAAAAATGATAGGATAACCACCATTTATTGAGCATCTGCTATGTGCTCAAGCATGTAGGTACTGCTCTACATGCACTGTTTGGAAGGGTACTGGATATTTTCATTGAGCTATTTTAATGTAGCTGCTTTGATAGAATTATTTGAAGCTCACACATATTTTAACAAACAAACCATGATATTTTTAGCTTTTTTATTACCAGCTCATTGACACCTTCACTCTATCTCTGAGCCACAGCCTATACCAACTCTCATTCCTTTGGCAGGGCTTGGGCAGGGGTAAAGGACAGATATCCTTTAGCTCCCACACACACTGAAACAGAGTTCATATGATTACCACACTTGATAAACACAAGGAGCCTTCTAATGCCATCAATCATCTTAAAAAAGCATCTGGTACTAACTGACCAACACTAAGGTGCTTACAGGGTAGTAATATTCATTGGGTGCCAGTCAGGTGGGAAGGGGGTGGTGGGTAAACTCACAATTAATGGGTGCGGATTGCACTGTATGGGGGTAGGGCACGCTTGTAGCCCTGGCTTGGGCAAGGCAAAAACAGTATATGCAACCAATATGTTTGTACCTCTATAATATTCTGAAATGAAACAAATTAAAACTTTCCCCACTCTTTTTGAGAACTAAAAAAAAAGAGAGACTAATTAAAAAAAAAATTTGCTTAATTTCTTCCAGACCAGCAGGCTTGTGCTAATTCAAGTGGCTGACATAAAGGCTTATGATTTTTTTCTGTGCATATTGTATTTCATTGAAATTATAGGTAGATATTTTGGAAATAAATTTCTTTGGAAAGGAAAAAGAAAAGCATTTGTTCATTCTCTGAGAATTCACTTGTGTGTATCTTACAGTCTTAGATTTCTCCCTGAGCATTCAATAGTTATACTCAATGATGTCATATTAATAAGCATGTGGGCCTATTTAATAATAAAACTTTCTGATTTCCAATAGAAAAGCTAGAGCAGTGAATCTCAGTGCTCCTAGAGGGGCATATCAGAATATAAGTTTTAAAAAGAATATTTAGTATGTAAGATAATTTTATCTCTAGAGAAGGATAAATATAATCATTAAAGATATCAATACAAAAATGAACAAAATAGAAAGTGAAAGTCCACCATAATTCGGGTGGGAGTTCAGAATGGAACAAGTGGCAGTAATAGTTACACCTAATACTTGGTGACCAAAAAGAACAACAACAGCAATAGTAGCAACAATAAGAAAAAGCAAAACAGTGATTTTCTTACATCAAAAGAGGCTTAGCAAAAATTCTTGTTTCAGTCTCTGAAGCTAGGTCTCACCATACCTATCTTATGGACCTTGTCCAGTGTCACTCAACTTGTGCCAAGTTGACAACAAGAGCCAAGTCTGCCTGAATCAGAGGCCACACTCTTTTTACTCTGCTTTTATTTTGTGCCAAGCATAAGGTCTGAAATAAAGTGACCAAGGTAATTGCAGCTGGCTAAGGGCAACCTTTGGTGCAAGGTGCTGCGTGTTGAGCACCGTGGGCTAGCTGATAGCCCTGGCTTTGCTGGCTGGGGCATGAGGTAAGCTTGGGGCAACATCCAGATCCTGCAAGCTAAAGATGTCTTCTGCCATTCCAAGGGCTCTGAGTGGCTGATCCTGGTGTTTGGGAGGACATATGCTACCTTGGATGATACAGTAAATGGTTCTGACACCTCTGGTGGAAGTGTCAGCTGGTGTCACATCATAATGCCATCTATGAGGAAGGATGAATGGGAAGCAGCCACACTTAGAGCTATTTGTAATTTTGTAATGCTCAGGCAAAAATGGACCATTGCAGACGTTGTCTTAGAACAAAATCCATAGCACAGCAAGCTGTGAAATGATGTTATGGTCTCTTAGCCTGCCTGCCCTGGATAGAGAAATTGATATTCATGGAACTCCCTCTCTGTCTCCACCAAAATGTTACACTTATCAGAGCCCTGCTGAGATTGTATGTATTAAAAAATGTGATGCAGGTAATTGTTTCCCCTACTCAAAAATCCATTTTGTTATTGTTTAACAAATAAGCAAAACGCATTAAAGACTGTAGTCAGTTGATTTGGTTATGGTGAAAATATTTGATCTCTCAGCTGGAGAAGCTTAGGGACTTAATAGCTTTCTTTTTGAGATTATAGGAGCAAATAGATTTAGCTATTTCTTCTGTCATAGGTAGAAAATATTTGACAGTAAAATACTCTGAAACAGTTATAGGAGTTCTAGGGACTAGAATTATAAAATCTTATAATTGGATAGGGGGATAGAGAGTAACTATTTCTTTTTAAATTAATTAATTCATTTGTTCATTCATTTATCAAATATTTATTGATCATCTATTATCTATCAGGCATTGTTTTGTGTACTGAACTACATCAATGAGTAAAGCAGATAAACATCTTTTTCAACCCTGCCATCATTTTACAGATGAAAGGTCTGGGTTCCAGAAAGGTCATATACTTAAAGTAATACAGCTAATTAGGGGGAGAACTGGATTTGAAGCCTAGTTCTTCCATTTTTAACTTTGAGCTATTTCCATGATATCCCATCACCCTAGTTCTATAATAGTAATATATAGATAAAGTCAGTGTCTGCATTGAATAAGATATTATATTTATGTTTTTTTTCTTTTCTATTGATATATCATAGTTGTACATATTTTGGATACATGTATACATGTGATATTTTGATACATGTATACAACGTGTAATGATCAAATCAGGGTAACTGGGATATTCATCTCCTCACTTAAATTTTCTTTGTGTGGGGAACATTACAATCTTCTCTCTTAGATATTTTGAAATATACAATAAATTATTGTTAACTATAATTTCCCTATGTACCATCAAATACTACAACTTATTCCTTTTATATAGCTGTGTTTTGTACCCCTTAACCAACTTCTCTTCATCACCTCCTCCCCACGCCCCATTCCTTCCCAGCCTCTGGTGACCACCATTCTATAATCTACTTCCCTGAGAGCCACTTTTTTAGCTTCCACATATAAGTGAGAACATGTGATATTTGTCTTTCTGTGCTTGGCTTATTTCACTTTATGTTTTATAGCAGATTTGTGTTCCTGGAAGTAGCAGAGCTCTGACTATGTATGTGTGTGCATGTGTGTGTGTGTTTGGAAGTTCTTTTTTTCCCCCAGAATACTATGGGGGTACAAATGTTTAGGTTATATATATTGCCTTTGCCCCACCCGGGTCAGAGCTTCAAGCATGTCCATCCCCCAGACTGTGCACACCGCACCCACTAAGTATGAATACATCCATCCTCCCTCCCACCTGCCTGACACCTGATGAATGTTTCTATCACATGTGCACATAGTGTTGATCAATTAATACCAATTTAATGGTGAATGTGTTCCTTCCTCCCTCTCTCTCTCTTCCAAAAATGTTTTTTAAGTGCCCACTATACGCATGGTATCTGGTATATAGCAAGCACTCCACAAATATATATTGAATAAATGAGTGGGGATGCAGCAATGAGCAAGAGAGACACATTCCCTGCCCTTGTGGAGTTTACATTTTAAAGGTGGTGTGGCATATTAAACACGGTCGCAAATTATTTACAGCTCTTCTCATCAAGAAATGGAATCTATTTTCCCACACCTAGAATCTGGGATGGCCTTGTTACTTGCTTTGACCAACAGAATGTTGCCTATGTGATGTTATGGGACTTTCTTGCAGCTTCTGCTCTTGCCTTTTTAGAAGAAGAAACCTCTTTCAACTTCCTTGAGGATGAAAGATTATAAGGAGAGAAATGCTCAGCTGTTTCAGCTATCCCAGCGAAGCTTAGTCTCTGAGCTATCCAACATCTAAGTGGAGTAGCATGACCAGCCTAACCTCAGAATCATGAGAAATTATAATCATTGTTTTAAGACACTATATTTTTCCAGCAATAGATAAATGATGTAGGGGAAGACAGCCATTAATTAAATAAGTATGGAAATTATAATTATAAATCAAAATAAGTGTCGCTGTGGTGGAAAGGAACATGGTACTATACAAATGTGTAAAGAAATTGATTCTTTGGGGAATTAGGGAAGCTTTCCATTAAGAGTAACAATTTTTGTTGAGGTCTGAAAGCTGAGCTAAAGTTATTTATGATGGTAAGGAAAAAGTGTTGTAGAAAGAGAGAAGAGCATGTGCAAAGGCACTGTGATACAGGAGAGTGAGGTATATTCAAAGATCTGAGAGAAGGCCGGCGCAGCTAAAGGGTTGAGGGTGAGGGAGATAGTTAGGCAGAGGTTGCACTTTATAGGACATTGTAGGTCATACTAGTATTTTTCATTTTTATCCTAAGAGCAAAGGAAAAGATTTTAAGCTAGAATAGGGGTGGAGTGGAAGTTGTGTTGACATAATGGATTTACATATTAAAAAATCAATGTGAAGTGAAGGAAGAATGGATTTGAGCAATTAAGACTGGACAGAGGAGGACCGGTAATTACAACTACTGGTTGTTACAGTAGTTCAGCGGGGAGGCCATCCTAGGGTGGGTCAGTGGGGATGGACAGAGTGGATAACTAAAGATAGATTAGATTAGATGTGGACAGTGAAGGTCAGGGAAGTCTCAAATATGATTCCTAGGTTTCTGGCTTGCATGATGGAATGCATGGCAATGCCATTCAAGGAAAAAACTGGAAGAGAAACTAGGTTTTATATTGTGTGGGAAAGGATGCGGAGGAGGTATCAGGGAGTGGAAGAGACCATGAGATCACTCTGAAATGTTTAATTTGAGGAACCCTTAGTTCTTTTAATATATCCACTTGGAGAAGCCAAGTGATTATTCAAGTCTAGAAGTCAGAGGGGAGGTTGAGAAGAGATCTACACTTGAGGACCATCTGGTTATAGGTAGAAATTGAAGCTGTGAGCATGGATAGATTGCCTCAGCAGAGAGCGTAGAGTGAGAAACAGAGTCCAAGTCTGAATGTAAGAAGCTTTAACATTTAAATTAAATATAAATGAATGGCTGGGCAGTGGAGGAAGGTGCTTGTAATTTCCCATTTGTCTGTTCCATCCACTCCCAGCCCTTCTCTGTCCTTCTGTATTCTGGGAGAGGGTGTTGATCTCTCCTGACTGCACATCTGGGCTCTCTTGCCTTCTGGCTTCTGGCTTGGTGAGTGAATGGGAGGCATTGGTGGGAATCTGAGCATAGGAAGAGGAAGAGTTCAGGGGATTTGTTTTCCATCCTTTCTTTATTCTTTCACTGCCTGGATGTGGTTCTGGTGAGGGCTGTGCTTCTTTGTTAAAACTTCTTTGAGGTATTTAATCTTCTATGGATCAAAATGGTCTCTAGTCTTAGATAACAGCATGCCCTCTTCTTGCTCCTTCAAACATAGGGGCAGTTATGAATTCATGCTCTCTGGTCCCTGAATGCCTCCTCTTAACCTTCAGTACCATGTGTTTTCTGCCAGGACCCTGGCTATGAGATGGATAAACCTGCAAAGAAGACAAGGAGGTAGGGGTGCAAGTGAGCTTATCTGATCTAATGGAAACCGAAGGAAGGGAAGATTTTAAGAAGCAAGGGAGAGGTCATAGTATAAAATGATGCTGAGATTTAAAGTAAGATGGAGACTGAAGAAATATCTATGGTCTTTAGCTATTTAGAGTTCATTAATAATCTTTGCAAGAGCTGCTTTGGTGAAGTAGAGGGGGCGGCAGATGCCTGAGAGCACAAATATTGAAATCATTGCCACAGACCCTACCAGGCTTAGAGGGAAGTCAAACAGTGAAGATAATTAACTCTGAATAGTGATCTGCAAGCATAAGAACCATTTCTTTTCACGTTTTCTCTGGCATTCTTACTTACTTTGGAAAACTGGACTTCTTTTCTCTTTCAATGCTTCTATTTGTGTGTGGTGTTGCTTACCACCTTGAAGAGCATAGAAGCCGGAAGGGTGAGAACCGAGGAGTGGCAAGGATATTATCTTTCTGCCTTTGTCTCTTTCTCTTCTCTGGAAGGGCTTCTCCAATCTCCTTGTTATCTTGTAAGAATTCTTCCCAAAGTTGCAGCCTCCTTTTCCCTACCTTCTGGATTTTTTAAAGGTGGTGTCTTTATTCTTCTTTCCTTGGGTACTATGCCTCTTAAGCTTAGCCTACATGGTGAACAAACTAGAACAATGCGATAACCTGAAACTATCCAATTATTATTTTTCAAAACATTGTGTCCTTTACCTCAATTTTCTCAAATGTCCAGTGATCATTGTTTATGCATTTATATTTATGAGTGAAAGACCAAGTTTATGGTTATAGGTTGCTGGTATAGGTTTCCTCAAGCAATTCTTTTTGCTGAACCCTCTCTCCTGAGTGAAAATATTGTCAGCCCTGAGTAAGTGGGCAGAATGTGTTAGCCAAGGAAGTTTTCTTTTATAGCATATGGGAGTGGAACAGTTAAACATCTTCATCCTCGCCAAATAAATAAACACATAAATAAATAAAGGCTTTATTGCTAAGTGCGTTTGTATATTTCACTCTTGGTTGGAGTTACCTTGATTTTTCTTTTTTGTACTGATTGCAGAATTCCCTTCAACTAATCACCTGAAATCTAGCACTTAGTCATCATCCTCTTTTTCTCAGAGAGCAGTTTTCAGGCTTTATCTTGGAGGCAATGCCACACCCAATCCAGTTTATCCAGCAGACAATACTTAGTACTCTGATGATTCTCCTCATCTCCCTTCCCTGTGGCCATCCCTGCCCCTTGAGCTCTGATCTTGGTCATGAATGGCTCTCATCTCTGCAGTGGCTCTCCTAAGCAATTGTTTGTGTTTTGTTGTTGTTGTTGGGGTTTTGTCTGCTCTAGTTTCAATCAAATATCATATGCTCTTTTTTATTCCATTGATTCTTTAACATTTTTGGTTAGCTATGCCACCATTCTAAGTTTCCCAGAACTGTTTTCTGCATTTCTGGAGATTTTGTGTGTGTTCAATACGTCATGTTGAACTTGTCCTTACTTCTTGATTATGCATAGCCACAAAAGACAGAACTGAGATAGTTTTCAGATAATCTCCCAAAACTTCTTTTAGTCACAGCTATTAGTCCTGGACAAATGGATTGATTTAAGTTTAATTTCTTCCTCCTATCCTTGCAGATATAAATGAAAAGTGAAAAATCAAAAGAACAAACAAGAAGAAAAATTTCTGCTCAGTTATTAACTGTATGTAGTCAACAGTCCAAGGCATGGATTGCTAGTTATCCAACTACATTTATTTTCTCCTTCTTTGACAATACAATACCCACATTCTAGCTGGGCACACATTCCCAGCATAGTGTTGACAAGGTGGATAAATTATGGCCAATAAGACGTGAGCAGATAGCTTCAGGGCCATGTCCTTTAAAGGGACTTCAGTTGTACTTTACTGAACACTTTCTCTTTTTCCGTTGGCTGAGAGACACTGTAACTGGAGCAACCCTCTTGAATGCAGGGGTGGAAGTGTATATTGAAGACCACAGGTCACCTCAGGCTTATGGCTACCCACTCATGAATTACATGAGAGGAATAAATTTATTTTATTTCAACGGCTGTATTTTGGGATTTCTTTGTACAGTAGCTTAGCTTGTATAATATTAATAATTAATATATAGTTTTTAATAATTACATGTTAATTTCACAGACAGTATGGTATAATGGGGAAAGCAAATGATTTGGAATTAAGAAACCTGAGTGAAAATTATGGTTCTGCTTCTCGCTAACCATGTAAACTTGGGCAAATCACTTAACTTTTTGAGTTTTTTGGAAAAATGGGTATTGTTTCCACAAACATTTATTACATATCTATTTGTGCTAGACACTGAAGATATAAAGACTCAATCCTAGCAGCACAGTTCACAATTGCAAAGTTGTGGAAACAACCCAGGTGCCCATCA
>VBSM01000361.1:42048117-42064612 GCA_008086735.1 Cheirogaleus medius
CATAACCGTAATATTTGTACCCCCATAATATGCTGAAATTAAAAAAAAAATAAAGACTCAATCCTTGCTTTCAAAGGGCTTATATAATAAAGGTTTTGTCACATTTGGTATATACTAGGTTCCTAATAACAGTTTAGTCATTCATAAAAGGTAATTCTGCTTCCATAGCCATATGGCATAATTTTAGTGTTTCATCTTAGTATCTTTAACTATATGACAGGTTTCAATGACAAACGTGGTAATATGCTATGAATGGTAATATGCTATTAATTTCATAGTGTAATATTCATTTATACTATGAAAACGAAAAATGAGAATTATTACTTAGAGTTTGGACTGAATGTAGCTCTATTTCTTCAGAATACAGACTTAATCCCTAGGACAAACATATCTTTAGTGAAAAACTGTTATCTTGTAAAAAAATATATATATATACGTATGCACACACTTTATTCATTTTGAGTCTTCAATTGGCCTTCATATAGTTGTTTCAACTTCTGCACACAGTAATAAAAATAACTGGAAACAGAAAGGATGGAGACACATCAGCAGACATTATCATGGCTGACACGGAGTCAGAGGGAATATAAAAGCCACTCAGACAAATCCAGATGACTCTGCACTCCCCAGTATCTTCTTGAGGCATCTCCATATCACATATTCCACTTGTGCCTTACTCTTAATAATAATCGATGATCGCAGTAAGAGTGTCAAGAAAACATAAAGAGCAGCGTTTTATGTTTAGTAAGGCAGGGCATTAATGAAGGTATTCAGAAAAGGATTTCTGACAAGAATGATTCAAGTAGCATCTTGCCTAAAGGAGTAAGCTTCCCAGGTAGCTGGACACCATTTTGGTGCAGTACTGCTTTCCCCCATAGTTTTGGTTCAATGAAGTATTGCTATCATATTTATTGACTTGGGTAATGGTATTACCTTGAGAAAAATCCCAACTTTCTGACTTCTCTTTCTCAAAAGGGCATTATGCTATCTAAGTTTCTATCTTTTTATAATTCAGAAATGGTAATTAGTCAGCATCCTAGGCCTTGTCTGAGAAATCACTCAGATGCTGATGAGTTCTGGATCCCTTTGCTGTATAGTTCCAAGAACAATTTCCTAGCAATATTTAGATTTGCCAAGAAAAAGCCTTCAGATATTTTGCTCTTTTAATATGGGGATGCTGATCTAAAACTAGAAATGAAATTAGGGCATTTCTTTTGCTTTTCCTTGGGGGCTTTCATTAATCCTTGATACCACTAAGAACTTAAATAAACCCTCAAGCCCTGCATTTTACCCTTGGAAAAATTAGATAATTGCTTCCAGAATTCTAGTAATTCACATTCATGAGCAAAAAGCTTGGGAAATTAGGTAGGTTGAAAATGAATAGAAAATTTAAAATTTAATTATGAGTTGCAAAGATATTCAAGAAGAAACATGTGCTTCAGAGGCAGAGAGAAGCGCATTTGTTCAGAGAATAACACAATACTCTGAAGCTTATCCTCAAATCAACTACAAAATAAAGACAATCAAATTCAAAGAGCAGGTTGCTTCTGTCATGCAATTTCAGGATTCTCACGTGATAAAAGGAAATAAGGAAAAAGGATTTAAAACTTCCCACTGGCAATTTCTTTCTAAAAGCTCCAAGGCTTAAAAAGAACAGAATCTGAGATCCACTCTGATTTATGATTTTATAATTCTACAAATTAAAAGCCTTTCACAGGAAATTTAGACTGATATGACTTAATTATATAATGATGTGGAAAAATGTCTCAGCTTAGTTGAAGAGGGATTTGTAATATTCAGTAATGTACAGTTGCACATGCTTCTTTGTAGTTGGTTTATCTATAAATATAATCTCTTCTATTATTCTGATCACTCCTTCTCTATTCCCTTCACCAGTGTTATCTCCCTATCCCTCCAATAGAACTATTGCAAAAAGTCTGGCTCTAAGTCATCTGCTCTTTTCTTTTCACGTTGTGCGGCGAAAGCCTCATTCACCAAGGCTTGCTGGAACTCTCCCCTCTATATGGACAAGTCACACACACACACACACACACACACACACCCTGAATTCTTAGTCAAGGGCATCTTCTTAGTTCTCAACCTACTGTTGAACATAGTCTGCTACAGATGGTTGGGGAAGGATTGAAGGGTTCTTAGGAGCCACCTATTTAAACTTCCTTCCCCAAACCAAATTCCCTAGCTTCTGCTTGAACTCCTCCAGTGAGAGAGAATTTTTGTGTCAAATTGATATATATTAGAATTCTAGCTCATCACTTACAAATTATGTCACTTAGAATAAATTACATACGTTTTCTCAGCTGTGTCTTCCTTATATGGTGTGAGAATAGTAATAGTATCCACCGTACAGGTTCATGGCAAGCACCAAGAATGACACGATATATTTTAGCTATTCCTATGATTTCTTTTTCTTTTTTGCAGTTCTTATTGTTTACAATTGGTATTTCCATTTCAGTTTTTTATGAATTATTCTTATGCTTCTCCTCCTAAATTTATTAAAGGAAACTATTGTGTATTATTTACCTTTTTACTCCACAAACCCACAAACCAGGGTTTCTCAAGAACGGATCCACAAACAAGCACTAAACTGTGACAAAATTTGTTCTAGTCTTCAGCCAAATGAGAAAAATGATGAAAAAAGTTGTTTTCCTTAAATCTGAAGATACAGAATTTAAAGGACTGTAACTCATTTTGAGATAATTTTTTTCTGCTTTTTTCTTGTCAAATACCTTCTATTTTAAACATGAAATGATGTTGCTTTCAAATGTTAGTCTTTACTTAGAAAAATAAAGAGGTGGAAATCTCTTGTCATTCTCCATCATTAAAAAAATCACTAAATTTTATAAAGTTCAAAATGGTCTAGGATGATACATCACACATAGTTGGCTCTCAATGGCTCTCAGCTGACACCTAGGTTGCTTGATACCTACTTAGTGTCATTTTTCTTCTCTTGTTGTCTCTACTATAGATCTGAGAGAGAGAAATAAAAAAAGCAAAAATAGATCATTGAAAATGTTTAAAAGCTTCAATTAAAGACAGTTCGAAAATTAAAGTGACAAAAGGAACAGGAAACTCAGTGGTTAAAAAGCATATTTTGAAATTACCTGTGTATTTCCATTTCATACTAATCATTGCTCTGCAGTGGCAACAGTACTTGATTTGTAGTTAACAATACATTTATAAGGCAGTGGATAAAAATATTACAGTGACCACTTTTCTGTGGGAAGATAAAAACATGTTTATGGTAAATGTCAATAAATTATAAAATTATTTTAATAATTTGATTAAAGTCTAAAAATACATTCATACTTAGCATGCCAGGTTTAAAACAAATTAAAAAATAGCTTTCAGAAGTTATATATTAGAGGAATTTAGCCTCTTTGAGAAATATGATATGAAAATTTAGAGGTCTGTGATTATAATTTTCAAGTTAAAAAAATAAAACAAAAACTGAATTAGTCATGAGGCATCGAAAACTAATTATGGCACTGTCTTCTTTTCTGACCTATGTTAGAACAGAATGTTGTTTATGAGGTTTGTTTTCACCCATGATAAATACAATAAGAAAAAATTTAAATGTATCTTTCAAATTTTTTTATCTGTCAAATAGTGTTTTGTTAAGGTATTCATATGAGTAAATATGTTTTTATTTATAAATTTCTTAAAAGTTGAGAATGTTCATTTGTTTTCTTAAAGTTTATTTTATCAAAAGTCACTGAATGATCACAGCTACCTTAAAAAAGGTTAATATCCCAGGGTAAGTGCCAATCAATTTCCCGGATGCTACTGATTTCCATAGATCAGAAGTTAAAAGGTGATCATATAAAAAACCAAGATAGATAAGATGTTTACTTTTCAAGATCCTCAGTCACTCAATCAATCAAGACCTATATTTAACGCATGTCCCCTATGGATTAAGCACTGTTAAGCCAGGTTTTAGTGTGGTAAAGATTAATTAAAAAAAAAAAAAACCACAGCAGAAATTTTGAGTTGCACAGAAATTGTCATTTGTTGCCTGAGACTGTGTCTATCTCCAGTTTCTTTTTTTTTTTAATAAATTTCAGAATATTATGGGGGTACAAACGTTTAGGTTATATGTATTGCCTTTGCACTGCCCAAGTCAGAGTTACAAGTGTGCCCATCCCCCAGAGAGTGCACACCACACCCATTAGGTGTAAATATACCCATCCCCTTCTCCCCCCTCCCACCTGCCTGACACCCAATGAATGCTACTTCCGTATGTGTACATAAATGTTGATAATTAGTACCAATTTGATGGTGAGTACATGTGGTGCTTGTTTTTCCATTCCTGTGATACTTCACTTAGAAGAATGGGCTGCAGCTGGATCTAGGATAATACAAGAAGTGTTAGATCACTATTGTTTTCTGTGGCTGAGTAATACTCCATGGTATACATATACCACATTTTATTAATCCACTCATGTATTGATGGGCACTTGGGTTGTTTCCACATCTTTGAAATTGTGAATTTTCCTGCTGTAAACATTTGGATGCAGATGTCTTTATTATGAAATGTCTTTTTTTCCTTTGCATAGATGCCCAGTAGGTGGGATTGCTGGATCAAATGCTAGTTCTACTTGTAGCTCTTTGAGGTATCTCCATGTTACTTTCCATAGAGGTTGTACTAGTTTGCAGTCCCACCAGCAGTGTATGAGTTTTCCTATCTCCCCACATCCACATCAATATTCATTATTTTGGGACTATTTGATAAAAGCCATTCTCACTGGAATTCAGTGATATTATGTTGTGGTTTTGATTTGCTTTTCCCTGTTGATTAGAGATGTTGAGAATTTTTTTCCTATGTTTCTTGGCCATTAGTCTATCTTCTTTTTTTTTTAAATTTTATTTATTTCAAGAAAATATGAGGGTACAAACATTTTGGTTGCATTTTATATCTTTACCTCTCCCTAGCAAGGGTTAGAGGTTTGCCCTTCCCCTCCACCGTGGTCACCACATCCCTCAGATATGGGTCTACCCCCCATCCCCCGAATCCCTAGTGAACACCACCACCTTTTGAGCACCATAGTGTTAATCAGTCAGTACCAATTTGATGGCAAGTACATGTGAAGCCCATTTTTCTGATCTTGTGTCACCTCACTTTGGATAATGGACTTAAGCTTAATCCAGGATAATATAAGTGGTGCTAGCTCACTGTCATTTCTTAGAATTGAGTAATGTTCCATTGTAAACATATACCAAATTTTAATAATCCACTCATGAATTGACAGGCACTTGGGTTGTTTTCATGTCCTTGCAATAGTGAATTGTGCTGCCATAAACATTCAGGTACAGATGTCTTTATAATAGAATATCTTATGCTCTTTTCGGTAGATGCCTAATAATGCTATTGCTAGATCGAATGGTATTTCTATTTTTAGCTCTTTGCGGTATCTCCAGATTCTTTTCCACAAAGGTTGCACTAATTTGCAGTCCCACCAGCAGTGTAAGAGTGTTCCTGTCTCTCCACATCCTCGCCAGCATTTGCTGTTTTGGGATTTTTTGATACAGGCCAGTTTCACTGGGGTTAGGTGATATCTCACTGTAGTTTTGATTTGCATTTCTCTAATGATTAGAGATGTTGAGAATTTTTTATATGTTTGCTGAATTAGTCTATCTTCTTTTGAAAAGTTTCTGTTCATATCCTTTGCCCACTTTTTAATGGAGTTGTTTGATTTTTTTCTTGGTGATTTTCCTGAGTTCTATATAGATTCTAGTTATTAGCCCTTTGTTGGATGCATAGCATGGAAATATTTTCTCTCATTCTGAAGGTTGTCTGTTTGCTCTCATGAGAGTTTCCTTGGCTGTGCAGAAGCTTTTTAATTTGATCAGGTCCCATTTATTTCTTTTCATTGTTACGGTGATTGCTTTTGGGATCCTCTTCATAAATTCTTTGCCTAGGCCATTGTCTATAAGAGTTTTTCCAACATTTTTTTTCTAGAATTTTTATACTTTCATGCCTAGGTTTAAGTCTGTTATCCACCATGAATTGATTTTTGTGAGAGATGAGTGATGCAGATCTTGTTTCAGTCTTCTACATGTGGCTACCCAATTTTCCCAGAACCATTTATTGAATAGGGATTCTTTTCCACAGTGTATGTTTTTGTATATTTTTCAAAAATCAGATGGCTATATGAGGACAGATTTATGTCTGGGTTCTCAGTCCTGTTCCATTGGTCTATGTCTCTATTCTTGTGCCAGTACCATGCTGTTTTGGTACAGCAGCACAGTAATAGCCATGGACTTCAACACCCCACAGACAGAGTGATAGATCCTCCAAACAGAAAATAAACAAAAAAATAAGGGACTTAAATAGAACTCTAGAACATATGGGCCTAACAGACATTTACAGAACATTCTACCCCAAAACCACCAAATATACATTCTTCTCATCAGCTCACAGTATATTCTTTAAGATTGATCACATCCTAGGCCACAAAACATGTCTCAACAAATTTTTAAAAATAGACATCATACCATGCATCTTCTTAGACCACAGAGAAATAAAATCAGAAATCAGCTCCAACAGAAACACTCATCTCTATACAAAGTCATGGAAACTAAGCAACCTTCAGCTGAATAATAGTCAGGTCAAGGAGGAAGTTAAGATGGAAATCAAAAGATTCTTTGAACTAAATGATAATGGGGACACAATTTATCAAAATCTGTGGAATAGACCTAGAGCAGTCCTGAGAGGAAAATTCATAGCCATAAATACCTACATCCAAAAGACAGAAAGATCACAAATCAAGACTCTAGTAAATCATCTCAAAGATCTGGAAAAGGATGAGCAAACCAATCCCAAACCTAGTAGAATAAAAGAAATAACCAAGATCAGAGCAGACCTAAATGAAGTTGATAACAAAAGAACTATACAGAAGATTAATAAAACAAAAATTTGGTTCTTTGAAAAGATAGACAAAATTGACATGGCTCTCACTAGATTAGCCAGAAGCAGGGAAAAAAAGGACTCTAATAAGCTCAATTAAGAATGAAAAAGGGGAAATTACAACTGATACCACAGAAATACAAAATACTATCTCTGAATATGATAGAAATCTCTATGCACATAAACTTAAAAGTGTGGTGGAAATGGACAAATTCTTAGAAACACAGCCTCCGTAGTCTCAGTCAAGAAGATATGGAATTCCTGAACAGATCAATATCAAGTACCAAAATTGAAGCAGTAACAAAAAATCCATTCTAAAATAAAAGTCCTAGACCAGATGGTTTCACACCCAAATTGTACCAGACCTACAAAAAAGAACTGGTGCCTATCCTGCAGAAATTATTCCACAACATTGAGAAGGATGTAATCCTCCCCAACACATTTTATGAAGCCAACATCATCCTGATTCCAAAGCCAGGAAAGGACTCAACAAATAAAGAAAATTACAGACCAATATCCCTTATGAACATAGATGCAAAAATTCTCAATAAAATCCTAGCAAATTTAATTCAGCTGCTCATCAAAAAAAATATCTATCACAACCAAGTCAGCTTCATCCCAGAGATGCAGGGATGGTTCAACATATACAAATCTATAAGTGTAATTCACCACATAAATAGAAGTAAAAACAAAGACCACATGGTCCTCTCAATAGACACATAAAAAGCATTCAACAGAATTTGGCACCCTTTTATAATAAGAATGCTTCAAAAGATAGGCATAGATGGGACTTACCTCAAAATGACAAAAGCTGTATATGACAAACTCATAGCCAACATCATAATGAATGGGGAAAAATTGAAAGCATTACCACTTAGAACTGTGCCAGACAATGTTGCCCTCTATCACTACTTCTATGGAACATAGTGCTGGAAGTCCTAACCAGAGCAATCAGACAAGAGAAGGAAATAAAAGGCATCCAAATGGAGGCAGAAGAGGTTAAAGTATTACTTTTTTCAGATGATATGATCTTATACCTAGAAAATCCCAAAGATTCTGCCAAGAGACTACAGAAACTGATAAATAGGTTCAGCAAAGTCTCAGGTTATATATATCAAAAGGCACATAAACTCACCACTTCTTGACATGTTTATTTTGTGTGATTAACTTTTCTCCTTGAAAACTATTGGCAATTATTTTTTTTGGTGAAGATTCATCACATTAGGGTTTTACTGTTTGTGTTGTGAATGTTTGTCAAGCTCTGACTCAAATCTTTTTAGTTATATGCTTAATTTCTTCTTCAGAAGAAATTAATTTTAATTTTAAAGTTAAAATTAAATAAATTAATTTAAGAAATTAATTTTAACTAATTTTCTTCTTCAGAAGAAATTAAGCTGCTTAATTTCTTAATTAATTAAGTAGCTTAGTGCTGCTTCCTTTTTTCTTTTTTTTCTGTCCTGATATACAAGCAATTTTTAAAAATCTGCAATCAAAAGTAAACTATTTTCTTGTGTTCAACCAATGTTTACTTTTACTTATAACATTTACTTATAACAATGTTTTATATATTATATATATGCGCACATAAGTGATATTTGATATTAGTCACTACTCAAATATTTTCTCTTAAAGGTAATGTAACATCAAAGGTAAAGTCTGCAAAAATGAGAAAAATATCTCTATTTAGTACCATTTTGATACGGCTTCTTAAACCTTTTTACTCAAAGTCAGAATGATGGTAACCACAGGAAAAATCAGGTGCCATATTTATTGATAGATATGATCAAGCCCTTTATACAATTTTCTTAAAACTTATCAAATGCATTTGACATTTTATATATAATAATATTTCTGAAATTATAAAATGTCAGTCTAAATAAATATATTTTTCATTAGGGTTCACTTCCTGGCGAAAGATTAACAATATATTCTTCATGTGAAAAAACAAGGAAATATAATCAATTAATTATATTCTGTTTGTTTTATCAATTTAGTATTTTTTCACTTTTATTCAAATGAAATTTCAAAAGTGATAATCAATTCTTACGGTCTTATTCTTATGTTTCTTTCGTAAGTGGTAAAATTTCATTTTCTCAAAATCCATAATAGTTGTATAGATTTTAATCTTTTTACCAGAAAATTAGAGAATGAAGTGGGGGCAGTATTGAATGTTACTTATTAAGTGTTGCTCAGTTCTGATATTTTTTTTCAGAAAGTGTTGGGAAGGTAAATAAGTGGTTAACTTCTAAAGGCTATAGACTTTTCCTACCGTGTTTCCTCCCAAAATAAGACAGGGTCTTATAGTTATTTTTCCTCGAGAAGACACCCTTGGGCTTATTTTCAAGGGATGTGTTATTTTTTTTAAGTATGGTGCAACAATCTACATTTATTCAAATATAGTTAAGTCGTCTTCTTCTGGAATATCATCATAGTAAAATGGCAGCCACAGCTTTCCTTCTTCCCTCTGGGGACACAATACCTAAAGCGGAACGACCCGCTCCTCACTTCACTGAGGAGACTTTCCCCTCAAAGCCTCAGCTTGCAGCATGCACAGGATGGCCGGGACCTGACAGGGGGAGCCGACCTTGGTGGTGGGGCTGCTTGCACCTTTCTAGTCACCTCTGGGATAGTAGCTGTCACGATGGGGCAGATGAGAAGGGCTGCTCATCTTCTTTATCGCTCCCAGACGAAATGCATGGGTTGTGCAGATACGCTGCGTAGCCACGCCCATCACTAGGTCTTATTTTCGGGATAGGGCTTATATTGCACAAATGCTTAGAAATCCTGCTAGGGCTTATTTTATGGGTAGGTCTTATTTTCGGAAAAACACGGTAGTCCTTGAAACTTCCTCCTTTCTCAGTATCACTGAATGTAAAGCGGAATTTATTAATACAGTTGTCTCTATACAGCAGTCTTTATATTCTTTATTAAAACTTTTTTTTGGGCTTTTGCCACATATTAGTGATTTTGAAAACACCCACAAAAGGACATGTACATGTTTATATCTAGACAACTTTTTTGTCTATTTTTAGAGTAAGGAAACAGACAGAAGAAGATTATAATGGCACTGATGATCAGAAACTTGTGTTTGGTCAGGAAGACACTAAGTTAGCCACCAAGATTAATTGTAATCAAAAGAGATCATCAGATGTTCAGGCTGTTTTCTTGCTCCTCAGAGGGAAGACATCCATTGTTCTTGGCATGGCTAGAGTCAGATTTACTTTGGTGATAAGTCATTTGTAGAAATGACATGTCAAAGTTAGAAGAAGGATGTAGTTTCAGTGTCTCAGACTCAGTCCTGTTAATGAAAGACCAAGGCCCAATCTCTCTTGATTTTTCAAAATTATAAACCAGGTAATTGCAGTTAAATGGTTTTGAAATTACTTATCTTTTTCTTTTCTCACTTCACTGCTAATTCTTATACCAAAATAAGAATGAAATTGTTTTCTCATCTAAAATAAAGTCTTGCTGATAGGTAGTGGTTCTGAAAATGTGGAATTTGCATCACTTATTTCAATTTCAAATACAGTACCAAACAAAATGGTTAGACCAACCCATGCATTTGCTCAGTGTTGGAAATTTAGAATAATTGGTCTTCAATTACCCAGTTCACTTATCACCAACGTGGAGTCAATGGTATAGATTCGAGACCCCTTTAGACACAACAGGGTAAGAAGAAATTAAAAGCTACTAAATATACCACACCCAAAGCTGATGTCTGTTAACCTTTAAAACATATTTTTAAGTCTTATTTTTTGATGTATATCTAAAGAGTTTAAAAATATATGCTTATTTTTAGTGCAGTTTTTCATTCTGCTCTTTCACGTAACATTATATCTTGAAAATTTGTTTAGAATATTCTTCAAAATTATGATTTTCTTTTGATAAGTCTAGGCTTTTAATATGTTCATCACCTGAATAGTGTACACTGTATCCACTAGGTAATTTTTGATCCTGCACTTCCATCCCACCCTACCCCTTCTGGGTCTCCAATGTCCACTAAGTAACTCTGTATGACCATGCATACCCATTGCTCAGCTCCCACTTATAATTGAGAACATGCGATATTTTGTTTTTTATTCCTGAGTTACTTCATTTAAAATAATGGCCCCCAGTTCCATCCAAGTCATTGCAAAAGAAATTATTTCATTCTTTTGGATGGCTGAGTAGTATTCCATGGTGTGTGTGTGTGTGTGTGTGTCTAGTATTCCAAGGGGGCACTTAGGTTGGTTCCAGATCTTTGCAGTTGTGAATTCTTCTGTGATAAACATATGGGTTCAGGTGTCTTTTAAAAAAATGACTTCTTTTCCTTTGAGTAGATCCCCAGAAGTGGGATTGCTGCATCAAATGGTAGGTCTACTTTTAGTTCTTTGAGGAATCTCCATACAGTTGGAAAAATAGAGATGATACTAATTTATATTCCTACCAGCAGTGTATAAGTGTTTCCTTTGCACTGCATCTGCACATACATCTATTGTTTTAAAGGTTAAAAGACACCAACTTTGGGTGTGGTATATTTAGTAGCTTTTAATTTCTTCTTACCCTGTTGTGTCTGAAGGGGTCTCGAATCTATACCATTGACTCCATGTTGGTGATAAGTGAACTGGGTAATTGAAGACCAATTATTCTAAATTTCCAACACTGAAGCAAATGCATGGGTTGGTCTAACCATTTTGTTTGGTACTGTATTTGAAATTGAAATAAGTGATGCAAATTCCACATTTTCAGAACGCTATCAACAAGACTTTATTTTAGATGAGAAAACAATTTCATTCTTATTTTGGTATAAGAATTAGCAGTGAAGTGAGAAAAGAAAAAAAAAGTCATTTCAAAATCATTTAACTGCAATTACCCAGTTTATAATTTAAATTTATTTTTAAGACTTCATTTTGTGTAAGGGTGTTAACCTTTGTGTGTAAAATTGGTTCCTCATAAGCCACTTGACTTTTTAAAATTGATATGGTTCTACATATTTTTGGGTACATGTATGCAATGTATAATGAACAAAGTAGGGTAAAGGGGATATCCGTAACTTCAAACATTTATCTTTTCTTTGTGCTAGAAGCATTACATTTCTTTTCTTCTAGCTATTTTGAAATATACAATTAATTATTAACTAATTTCCACAGTGTACTACCAAATACTAGAACTAATTTCTTCTCTTTAACTTTATTTTGTACTTCTTAACCAATTTCTCTTCTTCTCCTCTTCCCCTCTTCCCTTCACAGCTTCTGGTAGCCACAATTCTACTCTCTACCTCCAAGAGATCTACTTTTTTAGCTCCCACATATGAGTGAGAACATGCAATATTTGTCTTTTTGTGCCTGGCTTATTTCATATAACATAATGACCTCCAGTTCCATCCATGTTTCTGCAAATGACAGGATTTCATTTTTTTATGGCTGAATAATAATCCATTGTGTATATATACCACATTTTTAATGCATTCGTCTATCAATAAACACTTAGGCTGATTCCATATTTTGGCTATTGTGAATAGTGCTGCAATAAACAATGGGAGTGCTGACATTTCTTCTCTATACCAATTTCCTTTATATATATATATATATATATATATATCCTGCAGTGGGATTGCTGGATCATATGATAGTTCTGTTTTTAGTGTCTATTAAGTTTTTTGAGGAACTTCTGTACTATTTTCCATAATGGCTGTACTACTTTATATTCCCACCAACGGTGGTATGAGCATTCCTCTTTTTTTAATTCTTGCCAGCACTTGTTGTTATTTGTCTTTTTGATGATACCCATTCTAGTAATAACTAGGGTGAGAAGAGATCTTATTTTGGTTTTGATTTGCATTTCCCTGATGATTAGTGATGTTGAGCAGCTTTTCATATACCTGGTGGCCATTTGTATGCCTTCTTTTCAGAAATGTCTATTGAGGTTATTTCATCCTGCAAAATCTGTGGGTGGAATTGCCCAGAAAAATAGCAGCAGGGGAGTTCCTACAAAGAAGTGCCCTAAACCATCCCAAGATGGAGCTGGTTGGGATCCCAAAGAAAGGGGCACTGAATTCCAGGGTGATCAGTCCAAAGCATTTATTAGGAAAAATTATGTACAGAGTGCTGAAGTAGTCCTTACAATGGACAGCAAGAGAAAATGGGTATTTTACTTAGGTATGTCTGCTGTGAGGGTGTCAGGGTATAGAGGTCATATGAGGGTTTATGGAATTTGGTTCAGGGATGGAGCCAATTTCTTTTGGTGGTTTGGGTAACAACCTAGCTACCTTTATCAGTGCCTGGGAATGTTCAAGGCCCCAGTTTGGGTTTGAGCCTGCTAGGAAAACCCTGCAGCTGGCTGGGTCATAGAGCAGTCAAAGCACTGTGTGATTTTTGATCAGGACACAGAAAGAAAGTAGGTGGACCTGGGGGATTCTACAATCCATCTCCCTGACTGGCTCCTATAATTTCACATGCCTTCCTTTTCTGCAATGTTCCCTGAGTCAGCAGAAAAGGGTGATGTAGCCTGCAAGGTCCTTTCCCCCAACTTTATGCAACATTGCAATTACAACCCACACCCAAGTAAAGACAGGTGCACACGACAAGACCTCAAATCACAATTCCCAAAAGGCTTAATAGCAGAGCTTTCCACCTCATCCCCCAAACTACGATTTCATTGTAGACCACAATAAGCCATCCCCCATGTGGTAAATTAACTGTATTAATAATTGCTTTTATAAATGAAGGAGGGATTGATTAACCTCAGCGCCTTTTGTCTGGGATATATATACCACGTTCGATTTTTAAAAGGGCACAGGTTCCTGCGTGTGCGGCTGTCAGCATGTCTGCAGCCATTCGGTTCGGTAGGACCGCTTTCCTCAGTGTTGCTGTTTCAGTGGTTAGCCTCCAGACAACTCTTGTCATTCACAGCTGCGGAGACAAAGTTTTGAAGGGCTTCTACCTTCTGCAAGATATTAATAGCGCCTCCTGGAGGCATAAATATAGTTAATAAGTAATCCTATCAAGAAAAAACAGACCTATTCCACTGACCCATCCAGATTTGCTTGTTGGGAGGGACAGGGATAGGGTCAGAGATTCTGAATTCACTCACAGGAAGCTAAGGGTCCACTGTCCATGCTACCTCAGGGGAAGCTAGGGCCAGAGGTTAGTATCAATACAAGAAAGTCACTGAGTGCCATTTGGGGTGATCCAATATATTCCTCGCCTACGAAACTAGTCTGTGGCAAACCAATCTATGTCCCTATGTATAATGCTTTGTTGGCTTTGGGCAATTGGGAGGAACCCTAGGGACCTGGTGTTGATTACCTGAGTATTTTTAGAGTGCTTACATTTTTCTCAACAGATTTCTGCAACCTGGGAGAGCATCCCTGCTGTAGGGGTGAGCCACACAAAGCCATCCTAGATTTGCCAGTATCATCCCCATTACTGGGATATGGTGTTCTTCAGAGCAGTTTCGGCTTTGATGGTTGCCTCCCTGCAGGACATGTTTAGGGAAAAACTTACATTGTGTACAGGGTTGCTCCCTGTCGCATCCCAATCACTCATGTTTGCGTGTGTGATGTCAGAGGTATCTAGGGTACCCATTTCCATGCATTGTTCAGTTATCCAGGTTTGTACAGAGATCCAATCTTCACCATAGTCCACCATGGAGTTCCTCTTTGGTCACTCAGGGGCATAAGACGGAACACCTAGCAGTTAGATTAGCCTTGCATCCAGGCTGTGAGGGGCCCAGGCCAGGAAAATGTTCTTCAAGGATATCCAAGGGTTAGTGGGAATGATATAACAGCAAAGGAGAAGGCAGCTCAAGCTAACAGTGAAAAGACAAAAATTTATTAGGAACAGGTAAGGAAGCCTCCTGTATAATAACACTGGTGTTAGACCCCTGCCAGCCTCCCCTCGTCCCCCGCCCTGCCCCCGGCATTAATCTCGTCAGCCTCGGAAATCTTACCAGGAGCACTATAACAGTCCTTCCATCTCAGTGTGGGACATTTGTAGACTCCGCAGTGACAGGGCTGGGTGAAATCTACCGCGCGTGTGTCACCTCAGTGCCCAGCCACTGCCGCCAGGGCCCACCCTTGGGCGCTCGGCAGTCCAGTGCTTTCCTCTCGGTCTACAAGAACCTCCTCCCCACCCCGGCTCCCGCCCCCGGCTGGCCTGCCCTCCAGTCCATGCTGCCCGCTGCTGAAGACCCCTAACCGGGCAGCCGCCGCCGCCCCTGTCCAGTTGGAGCCATCCACCCCCTTTTTCAAACTCTCTTGTTTCTCCACCGCCAGCGGGTGGGACTTGGAGCTGCCACTGCAGCCCAAAGCTCCCCCAGTGGCAGGACTGAGACTGCGGCCTCCCTGGGTACCACTCAGTGGAGCTCCCCACTTGCTCTTTTCCTTCTGGGTCGTAGCTAACAGTGGCGGTGGGGTCATGTCTCCTTCCAGTTGTAATTTCTCCTCTAACTCGTACACCTTGCTTTTGGCTGCCAGCTGAGCCTCTGTCGCTAAGCACCTGGCATCCTTGCTGGCTGTTTGCAATTTTAAATACTCCATCAGGCTAAACAAACCTGCTGGAGCTTTTGATGTGCCTCTGTATACCCAGGGCAGACTACAAGCATCAAGCAAGTGGGCTATTGCACCTCCACGTAGATCCTTGCGGCCATCCTGTATCTCCCCAGTCCATTTCTTTTCCCTAGCTCGTTTACTTGAAATTATGACAGCTACACCAATTGTTTCATCCTGTCAAACACACAGCTGGAATTACCCCAGAAGCAGATGCACGGGAATTCCCATGAGGGAGTGTTAAACCAATCTGAGATGGGGCTAGTTGAGATTCCAAAGAAAGGAGCACTAAAAGCCAGGGTGATCAGTGCAAGGCATTTAGTAGTGAAACTTACTTACAGAGTGCTGAACCCATGTGACTTGATGCTTTCAGCTTGCTGCTTTTAGAATTCTCTTTGTCTTTGACTTTTGACATTTTGACTATATGTTTCTGGGGAGGTCCTTTTTGGTTTGCATCTATTTGAGAAATTTTAAGCTCTATGATCTAGAAGTTCATATCTATTTTTAGACTTGGGAAGTTTTCAGCTATATAGTTTTCAGTAAATATGTTTTCTATTGCTTTTTCCATGTCTTCTCCTTTTGGAGCTCCTATAATGCAATCTGTTTGCTTAATAGTGTTCCATATTTTCATAGGCTTTCTTCACCCTTTTTTTTTAAATTACTTTTTTTAACTGGGTAATTTCAAATGACCTATCTTCTGGTTTAGATATTCTTTCTTCTGCCTGATCAAGTCTGCTGTTGAAACTCTCTGTTTTATTAATTGGTTTTATTTTATTCATTAAATTCTTCAGCTGGAGGATTTCTTTTTTTTTTATGGTATCTATCTCTTCATTGAATTTCAATTTCTTATTCATATTGTGAACTGTTTTCCTGATTTTATTAAATTGTCTATCTGAATTTTTTTTTGTATCTCATTGCATTTTCTTAAGATCATTATTTTGGTTTTCTTTTCTGGCATTTCAGTGATTTCCTTTTCATTGATGTCTGTTAATAGAATGTTATTATGTTCCTTTGGACATCATATTTCCTTTTTTTTTTTTTTT
>VBSM01000361.1:42070400-42146201 GCA_008086735.1 Cheirogaleus medius
TGTCTTTTTCATAGAGTGACTTTTGTTCTTTTGGGTATATGCCCAGTAATGGGTGTTTTTGAACTTTTTAATAAGAGCCATCATAACCGGGGTAAGGTAATATTGCATTGTTGTTTTAATTTCCATTTATCTTATGATTACTGACTTTGAACCTTTTTGTTTATTGGCCATTTGTCTATCTTCTTTTGAAAAGCTCTGTTCATGTCTTTTGTCCACTTTGTAATGGAATTGTTTGTTTTTTTTCTTGCTGATTTGGTTGAGTTCTTTGTTGATTCTGGTTATTAGTTCTTTATTGGATGTATAGCTAGAGAATATTTTCTCCCATTCTGTAGGTTGTCTATTTGCTTTGTTAATTATTTCCTTGAAGCTTTTTAAATTTAAACAAGTCCCATTTATTTATTTTTGTTGCTGCCGTGATTGTCATTGGGGTCTTCCTCATAAATTCTTTGCCTAGAACAATATCTAGAAGAGTTTTCCTACATTTTTTCTAGAATTCTTATAGTTTCATGCCTTAGGTTTAAGTCTATTATCCATTATGAATTGATTTTTCTGAGAGGTGAGAGGTGCGGATCCAGTTTCATTCTTCTGCATGTGGCTATCCAATTTTCCCAGCACCATTTATTGAATAAGGATTCTTTCCCCCAGTGTATGTTTTTGTCTGCTTTGTCAAAGAACATGATTTCTTGGTGAATAATTTTTATTGAAAATTTTTGTGGCTATAGGAAGCTGTCAAATCCCATCTTGCATAGAATTTTCATTAAAAACATCCCCATGTGACATTTTTACCTTCCAAAATGTCTTCTCCATGTTTTCGCTAGATGGTCTCTCTTTCTCTGAACACTCCCTGACTGTAAGGCGCTGTTTCCCTCATCTCAGATTTTTCCTCTTTTCTCTTCTACTTCTCTTTGCAGATCAGTAAACTGTTTCAGTTACCTGAAATTTCCCTAGATTCTTATTCTCAGTACCCAGTGGCTCAACAAGGCATTTCTTCTGAACACATAAAGTCTTATCCTAAGTAGAATTGTGATAATTCATATTTCTCTGTCTTGTTACATAATGGTGTCTTGTTCTCTTTCTTTCCATCTTTGCTTTTCTAGATTATCCTGGGCCTTGTTTTTATTTTATTTTACTATAATGTTTGTAAAAATATGTAAAATGTAAAAACGGCCCATAGTTTTTTCTAAACAATAAGACCATTTCCACACTTTTCACAAGACTTTTAAATATACTTTTGGTACTTTTTGTGGGTCAATGAATTAATTTTGGTGAATTATCACTGAGTCATTGATTACTCTAAGGTTCCAATTAGCCCTGGGTTGTATTATTCTATGACTCAACAATGTGAAATAGAAACAAGTAGGCTTTCTTTCTTTCTTGGCTAAGTAGCCATTAAATACTAGGCCACAGAATAGTGTGCTCTCCAATGACTTATTGTTTACACCAGAGAGAACTGTACTATCTTATTTTCTTCTTCTTCTTCTTTTTTTAGTTTATTATTATATGGTCATATTAATAAATGGCAATTATTCTACCTTAATGTATAATAGCAAGATAGAATGTATGCAGAATGGAACCTTAGAGTTCATATGCTAATATGAGATGATTGTTTTAGCTACTAACTGCTAGCAATGGAGGAGAGAACAGTGGCAGTCAAGTATATGAGATCAAGAGTTGTATTCCAAGGGACTTAATTGTCACTGCATTTTTCTAATCACTATAAACTTTATGCCCTGTCTACTTGGTAGAAAACAAATGCATGATGCAGCCTCCAGTTGCTTTATTTTTCCTATATTTTAGGAACAAAAGCAGCTCATTCGGGCAACTGAAATCCCCTTGGTTTCCAAATAGTGACTAGATGCAGTAAAGAGCAATGCAAGGAAGCAGAATTCATTATGTTATTTCTAGACCTGGTTAGGCATCATGAGCAGTATGACAAAAACTCTTTAAATTATTGCACGTTTTGAAGATTAAGGCCCTGTGGAAGATTAGATTGATCATCTAAGACACAAGATGAAAGTTTGTTGGTCATCCAATAGCTAAGCTAACAATTATTGTGTACTTACCATGCACCAATGCATAACATGCATTTTAGGTCTCAATTAATCCTCATAATAACCTGTGAGGTGGGTGGTTTTATTATACTTAATTTGCAGATGAGAAATAGATTGAGAAATTACACAAAGAATTCAAAGTGACATGTCTTATAGATAGCAGTGCTGGAATTCAAGTCCAGGCTGCCCTACTCCAGAGCCTACATAGTAGACTAGGATGGACAAATCAGTTCAGCTTCTATGCTGGAGCAAGTGACAGATTTAATAAATGGCTGTAGTCAGCTGATTTCTAGGTGTCTACTTCTAACCAAAGGTATTATCATCTGGGACTATGTGAGCCTGTATCCAAGGACTGCTTTTTCCAAGTCCAGAAGTCTTCACTGTCTCAGATTGGTTACAAAGTTTATCCAGGCTAGTCTTTCCTTTCTTTCCACTTCTATGCTTCTTGGAGTGGATATCCCATGTTCAGGAGACTATTTTATCAGTTGCCATGGATCCTTCTTCCCCACTGTATGAAGCATTTGAGATATTAGGAGGAAAAGGAAGAATGTATGAGATAGTAGAAGCGGGTTTCAGTGAAAAGGGGCTGTCTTTGTTTTAACCCCAGAAAGAGTCCTGGAGAAAAATGTAGGGTAGGCAGGCAGAAGCCCACTGGAACCAGGGCCCTATACTTAGAAAGACCTGTGATTTCTCAGTGGCTGGAAATATTTTAATTGGAAGGCTGAATCAGTGCAAATGGCTTACAGCACCCAGCTGTGCCTGATCAGCTTTGATAGACACTTGAGTTGTCAGGCAATGCAATGCTTTATGTGCAAAGAAATTAGCTTTACTTATTATCCCTTTTAATGGCTCACATTGCTGGAAATTGCTGTATTCTACTGTCTTTTGTTCTTAACCATATTTTGATTTAGCTTGGTTATGAAAGCCATGTAAATGTGCTATTATGTAATTTTTGATTCAGATTTAATATGTCTGTATTATTTGGTGGGTTCTATTATGGTTATGTTTATAGACTGCAGGTTAGACTTCTCAGATGATTAACTTTCCTACTAGAAACTCAAGACATTTTCATCTGGAAAACATACTAATGAGTACATAAAATAATTAGAAATGTCCATCTTTATTGTCAGACTAGACATCAACAACAATTGATGCTTTTACCATAAGGTTAATGCAGAATTAATTATGACTCCATCAGGAATACAGGTGTTTCCAAAAGTAAATGACTATTTTGATTCAATCTATTTGCTGTTTCTCTTAAATGGGAGCAGAAAGAGAGGCAGTGGCTGCATACATCATCATGGTTCTGATTTGCACCAGGTAGGAGGTGGGAGGGCACAGCGGTTAGGCACCTCACTCCTAGCCATACTGCTTTAGTTTGAATCACAGCCCTAGTATGCACTAACTGTGAGATCCTGAGCAACTTATTAACCTCAGTTTTCTCTTCTATAAAATGAGGATAATAAAAGTAATACCACATAAGGTGGTTATGATAATTACATTAGATAATAAATAAGCAGTGCTCTTAAAGGAGTGTCCAGCATATTGTAAGCACACAATAGCTTTTAGGCATAGAGTAGTAATGTACTCTGTGGGACTTAATAACCTCATAGGTTATTATGAGGATTAATTGAGACCTAAAATGCATGTTATGCACTGGTGCATGGTAAAGTACACAATTATTGTTAGCTTAGCTATTGGGTGACCACCAAACTTCATCATGTGTCTTAGATGATCGATGTATAAATGGCCTTAATGTTCAAAATGTACAATAATTTAAAGAGTTTTTTTCATACTGTTCCTGATGCCTAACCAGGTCTAGAAATAATAAAATGAATTCTGCTTCCTTGCATTACTCTTTACTGCATGTATTTGCTTCATGGAGATAAAGAGGATTTCAGTTGCCTTAATGAGCTGCTTCATTCCTAAAATATAAGGAAAGAACAATGAAGCAACTGGAGGCTGCATTGTGCACTTGTGTTCTACCAAGTAGACAAAGCACTAAGTTTATGGTGATTGAGACAATACAGAAGCTGGACTCAAGAACTGGGTTCTGGTATGTGCCACCATACCACTGTAACTCGAGGTGGATGGCTACTTTAGAAAATAAGGATAATAAATTAGGCACATCTCTCTTATGGTGATAACATGCACTCTAATAAATAAATGCTTAGCCAACTTTCTGTGATCTACAGAAAATTCAGCTACTTAGATTATCCTTAGCAAATACTCAATTAGCAGGTGATATAATTCCTGTTCATTCCTTTGCTAGGTTCCTGCTAAAACCAATCATATAAATTTAATAAAAAATCTTCCATTGAAAAGAATTCTGTGTTCACTGATTCTCAATCCTGGTTACATATTGGAGTTACCTGGACAGCTTCAATCTGAATTAATTGGTCTGGGAGTGATTTTAAATAGTGTCCAGGGTTGGGAATCAGTGATATGATGCATCACAAAGCCAAACCCATAGAAGTCTGGGTTATCTCCAGTTTCTGTTTATGGATAAAAACAGCTGAGGGCTTTATTTTAAGGGCTTCTCTTAGGCTATCATTTTGGGAAGTTTCTCATGAGGTTGTTACAGATATCATTTTTAGTACTGGGACAAAAATTTTTTCATTTTTGTAATTTTGTTTATTTTGTTATATATTTGTTTATTTTGGTATGTATTAGAAAAAATATCACTAGATTTTCAGACATCTTATTTAATGTATAGTATTGCCTAGGAGCTGATTTAAAGTGAGTTGCTTTAAAGAAAAGTATTAAGTGCCTAATAATATAGGTGGTTGTACTAGACTGAATACCCTCCTTACCCCAAATTAATGTCCTTTCCAGAATTTCAGAATGTGACCTTATTTGGAAATAGTGTAATTGCATATGTAATTAGTTAAGACAAGATCTTACTAGAGGAAGGTAGGCCCTTAAGCCAATAAGGACTTAATTCAATATGTCCTTATAAGATGAGGAGAAGGGACTGAGAAATAAAGACACAGATAGAATGCCATCTGATTGATGATGGAAGCAGAGATGGGAGTGATGCTCTATAAGCCAAGGAATGCCAAGGATTGCCAGCAACCACCAGAAGCTAGGAAGAGGCAAGGAAGGATCCTCTCCTAGAGCCTTCAGAGAGAGCATGGCCCTGCCAACACCTTGATTCAGGATTTCTAACCTCCAGAGCTATAAGAGAATACACATCTATTGTTTTAAGCCATTCAGTCATAGTACTTTGCTAAGGCATCCCTAGGAAACTAACAGAGGGACAAAGCAAAACGATGAATTGGGAATGTGAATGACTGGAATTGGGGAAATGCTGCCTGAGAGTAAAGCTCAAAGTTTTCAGCATGTCTGAAACTCCATCAAATGGCCCTGATGATTTTTCCAGTTACACTCTCTTACCATTGTCCACTTTGCACTTTATGCTCAGCCTTACTGAGCTCCTCCCAGGTTCTGAGTTCCTCTTACTTTGAGGAGCTGCTGGAGACATTCCCTCACCCTTCACCACTTACCAGCTGTTTTGATGATAATGGTTTTATGGTCATGGCTGCTGGAAGTGGTTCTGGAGCCAGAGGCTTCTTGGGTGTAGCAGAGGCAGCAGCTCCTTGGTGAAGCTGTTCTGTGATATGGTTTTGAGGGGATGAATGGTTAATCTAAAGTCTGTTTCTTCAGCCTCCTCCCAAATTTGTAAGCTATTTAATGCAATGGACCTGTGCTATTGTGGAACTCAAGCAAGAATGAAGTAATTTCAGTCAGGCCTTATAATTTAATAATGTCATTTTCCTATTTACTCCAAGCCCACCATTAAGTTCAAAGTAGAGACTTTGCCTGTTAATGGTTCACATTAGAGTCATTATGAAATATTTTCTAATATTTAGCTCCTGGAAAGCATTGTGCTTTATCACCATGGCACTGATACTCCCAGACAATGAGGTGTCATTCTTTTTGTTCTGTTTGTAATTTGTTATAGCTCGCTTGACAGATTCAAATTTGAATAAACCAAGGCCTGTTACCTGTGCTGAGAAAGACCTTGGGGAATTCTATCATTACAAATTAAATAGTAAGCCAAAGGTCATTTCTTCCTTAGCTACCAAAGAAGTCAAGGCTACAAACCCCACTCTAAAGAATCCAGTTCTACAGCACACGCTACTGCTATGTAGTTACTGGCTTGAAAACATCTGGAATAGTTCAGCTTGAGGGTTCTATACACAGGTAAAAAAATCTGAACCCTGCATTTGGGTCAACCCTGTGTAATTTCTCATGGAAATCAGGAAACTAGTTAAGACGTTTAGTGAGTCAGAAGAAAAGATCTTTGAAAACTCAGAGAACATCTTATTCTTCTCACTGACAGTATGTTTCTGGTCAGAAATTAGGTTTTATAAAAGTCATCGTGGCCCAGCCAATATCTTTCATGACTGTGTTTTTGTTTTCTTAGGACAAGTTTCTGGCTCTGGGGAAAAAAAAAACCCTAAACTAACAATCATCCAATATAAATATGAGATCGGATCACTGGAGTTTGAAAATAACTATGTTCATTAGCCCTGGATGTTTCCTGGTAAGGACAGGTGCTTTAAACTTTGTTTAAAGTGTCTAGCTTCTCGTATATAGTGACTCATATATCATGGTATTTGTCCCCTGGACAAAACTGCCCTCAGAATTAAAAGGAAGTTTTTATGGTGCCTAGATAAAGAGACAAACTACAACATCTTTCTCTCTCTTGTGCCACTTGACAACTAATTGGCTGAACCAGGGTCTGGCTATTGTACCATGTACTACGATATTAGGTTTTGGTTAGTGACTATAGTTTTTCCAGCTTTTCTAATGAGGAAGGTAAGGTAGGGAAGGAGATGTTAACAAATGTTGCTAAAGTCACATAACTGACAAGCAGGTCTTCTGACTGCTCTAGGAGGCTTTCTGCTACTGCTTGTGATTTCCACACCCCATTCCACTGAGGTGCCTCGGGCTGTCCCAAGAGGCAGTGGGTTGTGTGGTAACAGGGAAATGGAACGAAAGTGTTGGAGGGGAGGGCTGAGCCGATGAGTGCTCCACTGCCCTTAGATCAGAGCAGCATTGCCTGTATTCATTCTAGGTAGTAGAATTCCACAAAGATTTCATTTAAAAATGATTTGAGATCCAAAAATGTTTGGACTGGACAACACCTTCTTGAGATTTCTGTTCTATTCCTTCCTGTTTTCTCTGTTTTCTCACCTTAACCTTTTAAAACTTCTCCTCTCTTTATGGAAAAAAGGAAAGGCAAAGAGTGCCCTGTTGTGTGTGTGTGGCCACAGACATGTGGGCGTGGGTTCAGTCATTTTGATAAACATTTGTTGATTATCTATTTCTCCAATATTATTTCATTCACTACATATTGGTGGAGTCGCTCTCATGTGGCAGGCTCTGTGCTTTGTGCGGGGGACACAAACATAAATGACATGTGCCTGTCGTTACCCTTGAACATGCGAGTGGAGGTGGGAGTAAAGGGACTTCAGGTCTGAGGGATTACAGAGATTTAGACTGAGAACTTCAGTTGTCCACACTACCCCCATGGTGATGTAAATGTGGTGAAGTTTGGCTTTATTGTCTCCCCATGCTTGTATCAGCAGCCCCAACTCTCAGCAGGGTTAGGCTGAAGGGTATCTTTTTTATTTAGAGCATATCTGAAGAGAAAACCAGAAAAGCCAGGAAGAAGGCAATACCTTCCTGTTCTCACCTGAGTGTTACGTAGAGCATAAGGTTTGAGCTACAAGTTGGTCGAAAGATTACAATCTTAAGTGTTTTCTACATTGATGCTTCCTCTGCAAGAGGGATTGGATTCAACCATTATTTTGGGCAGGAAAATTTGTATGGGAGCACTTAGAATCTCTATCAACAGCCAATCTGAGTTCAATTCAAATGATAAATGACTCATTATAATCTGACAGCCTCAGGAGATGCTGTATAACCACTGGAAAAAGCACACGGAACTCATGACCCATCAGTACACTCAATGCATGTATTCTCCTCAAGATGATACTGTTAGTATTACTAGACAGTTTTCTGCATTTTAGGGAAAAACGTGATAACCAGTATCAAATGGCCTATTTTGTGTCTAAAGATGATTAAATTTATCCTGCAATGTCATCTTAACAGACATTAATTCTCATCCCTCGAGATACAAGGGCAATCTTAGCTGGCCGTCTATTGACATAGAAGAGACCTTCCTTGACATTACTCATTTTGACAGTTCTCCAATTTCCGGCGAGAATCATATTAGTAGCGAGCAGGAAACTTTTCATTATCATATTGGAACATACTTAAGAATCAAATATTTGACTCAAAGGTTTGACTTGAGTATGGAATTTAGGCTTCCTGATGTCTAAGTCATAGCTCCCAACTACTTGCAGTTCCATCTACAGAGCGTGTATTAGTTTTCTAGGGCTGCCACAACACAGTAAGTACCACAGTCCGGGTGGTTTAAACAACATAAATTTATTTTCTCACAAATCTGGAGGCTAAAGGTCCAATAGAAAGGTGTTGGCAGGGTTGGTTTCCTCTGAGGGTTGTGAAGGAAGGGTCTGTTCCAGGCTTCTCTCCTTGGCTTGTTGAGCCGTCTTCTCCCTGTGTTTTCCCTTGGTCTTCCCTCCACGTGCATCTTTGTCCTAATCTCTTTGTATAATGACACCAATAATATTGGACTAGGGCCATAATCACCTTATTTCACCTTAATTGCCTCTTTAAAGACCTTCTGTCTAAATACAATATAACACTCTGAGGTACTGGACTTCAACATGAATTTTGAGAGGATAAAATTCAGACCATAACAAGCATGATTCAGGCTAAGACTTCTGGGTTAAAACATGTCATATAGATATGCAGTGGTGTACTTCTTTATTTAAACTTTAGATTCCTTAATAGCATGGGAGAAACATGAAAGAAGATTTTATTTTGGTTTATTATTTTGAGACTAAACACATGTAACAGATTTACACACATGTAAATATATTAGGAGCCATAAATTTTATAAATGGAAAAAGAAAGATAAATTCTTTGTTACAGACCCTTGGTGCTGGACACCACACAAATACATAACAGGATACTTAATAGTATTTCATATGTAGTAAGAATTAAGAGGTAATGGACACTGTGTTCATTTAAAACCCAGCAATGAGGTTACAGTGAGATTATTCTTATTATAAGATCTTACTTAAAATTGCCTCATGCTGGCCGTTTTTCAGGAATTAAATATTATTCTGGCAAAATCCATTATAAGAATTATAGGATTTGTTGAAGTCCAAGAGCTGCTTTAGATTAAGTGGTTTGAAATTCTAAACCAAGTAAGTACCTATATTACTACAATGCAAGTCCCTGGGCAGAGCTATTGTCATCCACCATTATGCCAGCCTGTTCTCTAGGCATGTTCAGTTGTTGCATACTGCCTGAAACTCCAGCAGAATAAAGCATCTTCTTGTCAAGTGTAGATTTATTTATTTTACAAATAGTTATATAGCACTTGCTCTGTGTCATGTGCTATTCTAACGACCTGACGTCTATTAGCTGATTTAATCTCCATAATAACTCTACGTGGAATGCACTACTTGATTATCAACTCCATTTTATAAATGGGGAATGAGAGGCACAGACAGGTTAGGTTACTTCCCCACAGTCACACAGCTGGTAAGTGGTAGAGCTAAGATTCTGGCGTTGTGGTCTGGACTTTTGCTGACTACGCTGTGCTCCTAGGAAAGTAGAAGAAATGAAGGGGGATTGTGGCATCACATAGACAAGAAGGTTGTGGTCTTAAGGAAGGTCCACTCAAGTAGTCTGAGCAAAAGAGTCCCACGATGTTAGGACTATGCCCTTCGGTCCTGGGTCAGAAGCTGTTTGTGCCCTTTCTTCTCCCACACTGTGATATCCTCCAACCAACCACTGCCCCACTTCTCCTCCGTCACAGTAAACACGCTGGAAAGACTTGTCAGTGTTCGCAGCTCCCAAACCCTTACCTTCTGTTCTCTTCAGCCCACTCTAATCTGATTTCTCTCCCTTCTGCCCTATCTTGCCCTTGTCACCTCTATCTGGCCACATTCAGTGTCGATTTGTTTGTTCTTGTCTTAAACTTTCAGAAGCGTGCCACGCAGTAAGCACTTCCTTCTTTTCCTGAAACACTCTGTTCTCTTGGCATCGGTCTTGTGACATGCTCCTTCTTTCCTCCTATCTCTTCAGCTTTTTCTTCTCCGTGTTTATTTCTGGCTTCCTTTTACCTGAGATGTCAGAATACTCTATGAGGGCTTACTCCAGGCCCTCATCCCTTTTCTGCCTATATTCTTTTCTTAGGTGATTTCTATGGACTGAATTGTGTCCCCCCAAATGCATGAGTTGAAGCCATAACCCCCATGTGAGTGTGTCTGGAGAAAGAGTCATTAGGAGGTAACTACAGTTAAATGAGGTTATGAGGGTGGGACCCTAATCCAACAGGACTTCTGTCCTTATAGGAGGAGGAAGAGATACGGGGGCAAGATGGGGGAACATGCAGAGTAAAGCTACATGAGGACACGATGAGAAGGCAACCATCTGCAAACCAAGGAGAGAGGCCTCAGCAGAAACCAACCCTACTGACACCTTCATCTTGGACTTCTGGTCACTAGAACTGTGAGAAAATAAATTTCTGTTGTTTAAGCCACCTCAGTCTGTAGTATTTTGTTATGGCAGCCAAGCCGACTAAATCAGTGATCCTATCAATGTTTTTGTTTAAATGCCATTTATATGATGTTGACATCAAAATTTATATCTTTAGCCTTCTCCACTAAGCTCTGAATTTATATATGAAACTACCTATCTGACATTTCCATTCGACATGCAATAAAAGATGCCCAAGTTAACATCAAGAACTTTTGATTTTTACCGGCAGATCTGCTTCTCTATATCTTCCTCTTCTCAATAAGCAACACCATTTTCAATCCAGCTGCAGAAGCCAAAAACTCAGGAGTTACTCTTGAGCCTTCCTTTTCCTTCATTCTCTCCATCTCTTCCATTAGCAATCCATGTCAGCTTTGCTTCCCAAACATATCTCAAATCCATCTATTTCTCTCCATTTTTACTATATAACCTTAGCCCACATTGCCATGGTTGTTTGCCTGACATACCGTATTTCCTTTTAGCTAGACAGTCTTCCTCAACTTCATTCTCTTGAAAATAATCTTCCTAGTAATAGAATATAAGTTGTTTTATGTCGGTCACTTGTTTAAAATCTTTCAATAACTATACTTGCCCTTATAATACAATCTAAATTTCCTGTTGTGGTCTTCAAGATGCTACTCATTTGCGAATATGTCCCCCAGAGTTTAGAACATTGCCCAGCACATAGCCAGCACTCAATGCATCATTGTGGAACAGATAAAAGATATGTTCTTTCTTTACCTTTCTAACTTCATTTCATACTATTTTCCCCCAACTCATGAACATCTAGCTACAATTTTTTTTCATCTGATAAACATTTTTTAATTTTTTAAATTTCAGAATATTATGAGGGTACAAATGTTTTGGTTACATTGATTCCTTTTATACTGCTTGAGACAAAGTTATAAGTGTGCCCATCACCCAGATAGTGTAAATTGTACCTGTTTGGTATGATTTCACCCCTCCCCATGTCCCCTCCCTCCCTGTTTGATTTCTGTTGAGTTTTACTTCAATCTGTGCATGAGTGAGTGTTGTTTAGTTAGTTCCTATTTAATAATGAGTACATGTGGTGTTTGTTTGTCCATTCTTGGGATACTTCACTTAGGAGAATGGTCTCCAGTTCCATCTAGATTATTACAAAAGGTATTAATTCATTTTTTATGGCTGTGCAGTACTCCATGGTATACATATACCACATTTTATTTGCCTTTTTTTCCTCTTAGAACACATGAAATACTTCTGCCTCAGGGCTTTTCCACTGCTGATATTTCTAAAAACTCTCTTCCTAAGATATTTGCATGGCTGGCTCTTGCTTATTATTCAGTTCTCATCTCAAGTGCTGCCTTCTCACGTGAGCCTACGTTGACCACCACCCATTCCTTTTACTCTCTGTCATATTACCTCTATATTTAGGTATGCCAAAATTAAGGATGCCCCCCTCTTCTTAAATAGACTGTAATGACATAGAAATTGCATGGTACTCAAAGACAGAAAATTATTAAATGTTTTCATTCACCATTTGCTGCCAAGGTTGGATTCTTTGCTAATTCTGTATAAACAGTCCTGGACTAGGACTATCTGTAGGGTGGTTCACAGTGACAGATGTGGACATCAGGCACAGTTCATATTCAAACCTCTATGGAGAAACTCAGCAATTGTTCAAAGACATAAAGTAGATGTTCTGAACCTGTAATGCTGCTGGGTGTGCCACACAGATCTGCCCTTCGGTATCAAGACTTCATTCCTCCAGCTGGTAGGTCTACTGCCGAAAGTCACAGCAGACTCTTTCCCCAAGAACTGTCCTCTACCAAAGGGAGCCACCCTGCCCAAGTATACTCATCCCCTGCCCAGGGGAGCCCCTATTCAAAGACTAGTTGTAGGAAGTTGGGAGTTACAACTTCTTGCCTCATCATATCAATTTGGGACAGCTCTGAAGGGCCGTCAGCTCCACTGCTCCTCATGGGCTGGCAAATGCTTTGCAATTGAACCCCACCTGCCCACCCCTACTTCCTTCACTCCGTCATAGGTGTTATTATCAGAGAATATACCATAATTCATCCACATGCAAATCTCCATCTTGAAGTCTGTTCCTGGGGCACCCTACCTATGACAAACCCTTTCATTTACCCCAAGATAGATGTTATGGGCTCATGGGGACATCTAATCTTAATTCTTTTTTTTGCTTTACTGGGGTTACAAATAGAAACGTTTCTCTATAATTAGGCATATATGTCAAAAGAACAAGCAAACAAGATTTCTAAACAAAGAAGCTATAAGCTGGAGCTTCCTTTGGGACAGGTGTGAAGCCTATTTTAGCCTTCTTTGTTTAGGAACAATAGAAAATGGTGGCAGTCTGGTAAAACCATCAATTTGCCAAGATACATGAACCGATTATTGTGTGCATGATGGTATTAGGGGTTCTAGGCACATGTAAGGGATTTTCCTGAGGATCTACCATAATACTTGGTTTTATTTTTTTCATAGTACTTATCATTATATAAAAGCATATTTAGCTTTCGCTTTTATTTACTCACAGTCTTTCTCCCCTCACTAGAATGAATATAAGTTTCCTGAAGGCCAGGAGCTTGTCTGTCTTATTTCCTGCTATAGCCCCAACTTTCAGTATCTTTCCCAGCATGCAAAAAGTGCTCAATAAATAACTGTTAAGCAAATGCTACTCTGTGCAATTTCTTTCTTACTTTCTGATGTGTAGGTGGATGGCCAAGGGTCTCACTTAGAGCCAGTGAGAATGCTGAGTCCTGTAGATGCTGGGAAATACTAATTAAGGCAGACATGGGTGCTAGACGTCCTAGAAGGTTCTTATAAGCTGCCAAGAGGAAAGCCAGGGCAGGCAAGATCTTGAGCCCATCCAGATAGGAGGCTGCTGGTCAATTGCTAGCCAGAATGAACTGGGATTAGAAAGTCAAGATAAGATGTGGATCATGCAGCAAACAGGAGAATTCAGAAGCCAGAGAGCAGGTCAATATAGAATATAGTGCTTGTGAGTGTAGGTTTCTGAGCTGGAACTGAATCTCACCTTCACTTTGTACGATGTGCCTAAGTAGTCCTTGGCTTACTTATCTATCAAATAAAGTTAGTAATAGCACACACAAAGTCTTACCGTAAAGACTTAAATCTTTCACACAAAACATACAACAAATATTAGTTCTCTTCAGTAAGCAAGCCAGTTGGTCAGCAGAGAAAGACAGGGCAGGACTAGTTGGAGAAATAAGTCTTGTGATTTGTGTACTCACAGAATGAGTAACTAAGGCAGTTAGATCTCTGTCCATTTCTGTCTGCTGGACTTTGCATAGGACCTGAAACAAAGGTAGCAGTAGTCAGAGAGCCTTGCAGCTATAGTAGGATCCTGTGATCCTTACTATGAGCTCAGGGAAAGCTAGGACTTCCCGAATAAGTAGAATGTACTTCTCATACTCACAATGCAGAGTAAATGAGAAGTTTAGGAGCATAAAGGCAAGAATCCTGAGAAACAGCTTATTCTTAGATTTCTTTAATTACAGGGAAGGAATAAGAAAGCTCTCCAGGGTGTAGAGCCTAGTAGTCTATGTAGTGGAGAGTTTGTGATTTTCTATCCACAAAGAGAGATATGGTCACTTTGCTTTGGGAACCTTTGGGGTTTAGAGAAGCATTTGTCTGGCACTGTGCTTTCAATATGGTAATCACTAGGTGCATGTGGCTACAGAGCCCTAGAAATGTATCTGGCCCAAGCTGAAATAAGCTGTAAGTTTAAAATTTATCATGGGTTCGTGACATCCCAAATAAAGATAGGGTCCCCTGGAAGATTGTGTTGCAAGAGATAAAAGAAACAAAGACACAGACATAGAAATAGTAGTTAAGAAAGCGGGGAGGTCAGGGGACCACCAGCACTCCGGTGCTAAGGTGGCAGTGACTGAACCCCAGCACTTGCTTTTTATTCTCTTTGCCGTATTGCAAAATACAATGATCTCATGTGAAAAAATCATGGGATACAATGATCAAAGGTTTCGGGGCTCCCCCCAAAATCACAAGGTATTTTAGCTAATTTCCTTCTCTTTTCTAGAAGCGAAAAACACATAATTCTTCAGTAGGTACAACCCCTTTGATCAAGGTAAACTGATTTATCCCATGCTCAAGCTATGTACATGGATATCAATCTTTAATGTCAGTAGCTGCGACCTATTTGATCAAGAAACAAAGAAACTACATGCTTCCCACTGGGAGACTGGTTTTACATTAACTGAGGCATTGTTGAGAGAAAGGGAGAGAAGGAACCTGGCCCAGGGTGCAAACACTGTGGAAGCCTTGAGACCTTTCTCCTGGGCTGACATATTGCAATCTACCTCTACAGCCATGAGAAGTTTTCATGTCAGGCCACCTGCGGCTTTTCAGGCATGAGACCCCTTAGGCTCTGAGGTTGGAGCATGCTTTGCTGTACTCCCAGATCGCTGATATATGTCCCTCAACTAGGCAGTTAACATCTGCACTTATTTCAGGCTTCTGCTCAGGCAATTCCTTCACCTCCTGTTCTCTCACATTCTCAGACATAGCATCCCTAAGTCCCCGTGGTCTTAATTCCATCAAAAATTCACATTGGATTTTGAAAATTTAGTGCAAAAAAGGAAGTAATATATCTCATTAATATTTTTTTATATTGACACATTGAAATAATGTTTTGTATATATTGGGTTAAATAAAATATATTATTGGAATTAATTATTTTGCCATTTCTTTTTTTTAATGTAGCTACCAAAAAAATTTAGCATTATATGTGACTCAATTTTGCAGCTCGCGCTATACTCCCATTGGACAGTGTTGGCCTGGCATGTCAGCTCAGCAGTCAGTATATCTGAGAGGTGAAGAGGCTCTCCCTCCGACACGCAGTCTTCAGTGTTGACTCTCCAACTATAAGACTCCCCTTGACTTAACAGATGAAGTTGGCTCTACATTGGTAGTTCTACGTTTGTGATTTGTGAGCCAGCAACAAGGTACAGACTGTTAAGTTCAATCTCTGACAGTTTTATCTAAGAGTCCATTTAGGTAAATGTTAGCTACTCTTTTATCTATAGCAAGCATCATGTTAAACTTAATGGCATTAAATTAGTGAGTAATCATTCCTCTGAGGTGAATTAAGTATAATGCAACACTAGACCTAGCAGCCTGTATTCAGAATTGTGGAACTGATTGCTAATGGCTACAATGTCTGCATGGTCTGTGCCTGTGAATTAAGGTGACAGAATGGATTGAGCAGCATCTGAAGGGTACTCGAGATTAGAGGGAACACAATGCTCTTACTGGCTTTCCTTTCCTTTAGGCAAAGTTGTGAGTTTGTCTGAAATTTTTGAACTGCTCTTAGAAGTTGCATAATTAAAAGTAAACTGGTGGCCAGGCATGACTCACATCTGCAATCCTAGCATTCTGGGAGGCCGAGCAGGCAGATTGTTTGAGCTCAGGAGTTCGAGACCAGCCTGAGCAAGAGTGAGACCCCGTCTCTACTAAAAATAATAGAAAGAAATTAGCTGGACAACTAAAAATATATAGAAAAAATTAGCCGGTCATGGTGGCGCATGCCTGTAGTCCCAGCTACTCGGGAGGCTGAGGCAGGAGGATTGCTTGAGCCCAGGAGTTTGAGGTTGCTGTGAGCTAGGCTGATGCCATTGCACTCTAGCCCGGGCAACAGAATGAGACTCTGTTTCAAAAAAAAAAAAAAAGTAAACTGGTGACAGCAAAATTACCTTAAAGGAGCTAGACAAATTCATAGAATAAAAAGCTGGGAATTTGTATGGAACATAGAGTTATCTATGGAGTCAACTTGATGAAAAAGAAAGAAATTTGGATTCTCAGAGGTGTCCTCAAGATGGCTAACTCGAGATACCCAGCGCCCACCTCCTCCACAAAAGAGCAAGTAAATAATGACACATCAAGTAGATCATCTAAGGGAAAACACTGGAATTCAGTGGGGAAGTGACAGGGATGCTCTGAGGCATGGACATCTGAGACGGCAGCATAGGGAGGGGTGCGAAGCAGCCAGCCAGGATGAGCTTGGAGCTAGGAGGGACTCCTCATGGTGGTGAAAAGGTGGGTGAGAGATCCCAAGAAGTCCACATTCCCACCATGGACCCCTGAAATCCTAGCTGCAAGAAAGCCCCTCTACCCTCACAGGCCCTGAGCCTAGTACAGGGAGCTGCCCGGAGTCCATGTGACTATATTGTCCCAGAGAGGGAGTTCACACTGAATGTCATCCAGCCCTTGGGACTCAAGCAGCTGTAAAATGGTAAGATTTTGAGAACAAAGCCAACTTCAGACTGCATCTTGCTCTGAGACCCAATAACTCCTGCATCTGCACATCCCTGGGGCCTCACTGACATCCCCCTACTCCACTCAGAAGGCTGCAGCATTGTGCACCTGCTGGACCCGGCAGTGCACCTGTGTCCCCAGCACCTAAGCCCATGCAGTGCCCTACAACCCAGGGAACAGGAAGTCCAGCACATCAGGGAATCTTCCCCAGGACATAGGGAGCCAAATCATGTGCTTCCCAGAGCCTAAGAGTTGCCTGTCTGGGGCCTCTGCTACATACAAAGACTCCTCCCTCTCCAGCAGTGGGGCCACTGCACATTCATGTATGCTTCCTGGGACTAAAATTCTGGCCTACCTGGGGTGCTTCTGCCACCAGAGGTGTCTGCATGAACTACTCAGGCACCCAGGAACTGACCCATGCAGGTACCGCCACTACTGCCAATGCTAGTGTGTGACATGTGGGGCCAGAGGACCCACCTGCCTGGCCTGCTACCACCACCACCACCACCACCATCTGTGCACATCATCTGGGGTGCTACCACTGCCACAGCTGGTGCACACACACACCAGCTGGGGCTCAAGGACAGGCTTGCACAGGGCTGCCTCCACCTCTGCTGACACCATGTGCTAAGCCTGGGGACTTGAGGACTGATCTACCTGGGGCCTGCCACCACCACAGCTAGTGCACATGCACACCACCCAGAGGCCTGAGGACCAGCCTGTCCAGCACCCCAATCCCCAGAAAAGTCATACTACAGCCCCCACAAACAGTGGCAGCCTCATCTACAGATGAACTCATAGACACCACCGATGTTGACTACAGTTGAAGAAATCATAAACAGACGACACCATGGTACCATGGCACTCACTCAGACTGTTGAAGTGGGCTCTGTGTGTCCCATTATCTAGATCCATAAGCAATTGCAAGTGTAGTGTTTTTTTCAGTGTGTTCTGGGGGAGCAGCTCCCTGTGCAGGAGTTCCCCGTACTGATGAGAGGAATCCCAGGGACATAGCTGGGATGGATTTGTTTAGCCATTTCTCCTCTTTTACTCCCAACCTTAGTGGCCTGGGTTTTATATAAAGAAGGAATATTTTTTTTCTTTTTAAAGAAGAGTATCTACAGAAAAGAAGTAGGGTTAGAAATGTGGATGAAAGGGCACTGTAGCCAACCTTAGTCTACTTTGTCAGGACTCCTCTGAGTATTTGTGTGTGTCGGGGGTGGCTGGGTGTGAGGGAGGACTATGTGTGAGAACCACATGGGCATACTACTTTTTTTGGTAGTAAACTACACATAACATAAAATTTATCATTTGAACCGTTTTAAAGTGCACAATTCAGTGGCATTAAGTACATTCACAATGTCATACAACCATCATCGTTATCTAGACTCAGACTTTTTCATTACTCCAAATGGAAACCCTGTACTCGTTAAGCAATAGGGAGAGGAAGGGATCAATAAAACCATTGCTCTGTTCTTGCAGACCGCAAAACTCTTTTAACTTCCACTCTGGGCTATGCATTGAGCCAAATGCCCCCAAACAAATGATTTGTTTCCTGAATTTGCAAGGCTTCCCGTCCTTTCGGGAGCTGACTGAATAGAAGAATGTGCTCTATTTTCTATACCACCTCCACACAGCATCTGCAGCCTCACTTCTCTGTGCAGAAAAAAGTACTTTTGCTCTTTCACCCTATGTGATGCTTGAATCCATGGGTACAGTCCAAGCATCATGGCCACTGCCTTCTACACCAACTCCTTGCTTAGCATCACTCCTCATCGTGGCGAAGGGTGCAGCACCGCTGTGAAGCTGTGGAGAGAGAGACAGAGAGAGGTGATAATATCAGTGTTCATAAAAAGCTGCTGGAGTTTGTCACTTTGAAATTCATTTTCTACCACTGAGATTGCAAAGATTCAAGAGAAGTCCTTTAAATCTCTTTGGAGGTACAGTAGTAACCTTCCTATGAAATGACAGAAATTAATGATTCATCCAATCTCACCAATGCAATCAGAATTCACTTAAAACAAACAGAACAAGCAAAAAACGTATTTGTACAAAAAGAAATGGCTAGCACTAACATCCTAAATGTAAAAAGAAAACATATAATGAATGAGCTTTTTTCATATGCCTATGTACTTTTTAAGTAAACTTTGATTTATTTCTACAAATTTCATAACACTCTAGTTTCCACCACCTTCAGAGAACAAAGTAAATTTCCAGACACAGAAATTTTCTAAATTCATACACTCACTTTTAACCACTTGGTTGGATTGCTTTCTCTCTGCCTGCAGAAACCCAGGTTATTAATTGATATTCAAGGTTCTCAGTGACTCAGGTCACATTTGACTAAAAACTGCTCTTCAATGATGTCCTTAGGAACTAATGGGATGTGGAAGGATGTCCATGCTTACCTGAAGTGGATCTTTCTATCCTGCTTGCAGCATTTTGAGTGCTGTGGCTGTCTCTTCCCCCTCTTTTGTCTCCCTTCTTATTGTGTATTAACCACTTTCATTGTGTCTTCAGGATATCTGTCTCCAGCAAGCTCCTCATTTCCAACTTCTATTTGCTGTCCCTATTAGAAATATGCATATAAAATCAAGATGCTTGTTGGTTAGTAGTTAGTAAATGAAGACCAAAGGCTCTTGCCCTTGAAATAAATGTATAAATTTCAGTGTTTCTAGACTTTTTTCTGTTTTGTTTTCAGATTCATCTTTTTGAATTGTGTGGCTAAACCAATGAGCTCTAGTATAGCTGTTCCAAGTGTAGGTTCTAGAGCCTGCCTGCCAGGGCCCACATCCCAGCCCTTCCACTTAGCTGTGGGACTGTGGGCAAGTACTCAGCCTCCTCTGCCTCAATTTCCTTACCTGTGAAAAGGGATGTAATAGTAGCACCTTACAATGGTATGGCATGATTTTGAGACATTAATATCTATAAAGAACCTAGAAGAGTAGGAGAGTACCCAGCAAATAGTAAGTTTTTCATTAAAGTTAATTTTTAGGTTAAATCTGTTAATATAATTTACACTCAGGAATGAGAAAAAATGGCTGGAAAAGTTGCAAAATACATTTTTCTCTCCTCTTTTAATTCAATCTACATTTATTTTTTGAACACCTACTCTGTGCAATACATTATGCTAGGTACGATGGAGGATGCGTACCCAGAACTGTCGAAGGAGTTTCCTAAACAATGGTGTGGTTACCAATCTTGGGTGTAAAAGATGTGACAGCAAGTATGAGCATGTCTGTAAATTGAAGGAACCTTCACAGAGACAGTGAGAATTACAGACAGCATCGTGGATCCCAAACAAGGTTTTAATTGTCCATGTTAGTTAAACTTTGTGTCCCCAAGCAAGATACTACAAACAAACCTATACTAATTAGACAGTAGCTGCCCTGAGTGGATCTCTGGGGGGAAATAAGTCAACATGAGCTAAGTCTTTGCTTGAGGCAAACCTACCTTGGGAGGATCTATGGGGTCCTGCTGTGAGGGCAGGAAGGAGGGGGCTGTGGGGGTGGGGTGGCACTGTGAGGGCCACAACTTGCATTCTCAGATGATGCTGTAAGATTCATATAGACACTTCTGACTGTCTTTTGAATAAACCACTTTAGAGGGGTCTTCACAGCTCTCAAGTTCAAGAGGCATCACTACAATCACAGCCATTGCCACCTACATCCATCGCATGGAAAACAGTGGGCCCGATAGGCAACCTACCTTGGGAACAGGGTTGTGAAAATGACTCGAGAAGGAAGATTGCATTACTTCCTGCTTTATCTTTTTTGTGTACTATGCCCAGTAAATAAGCCTTCCGTCAGTTTTTAGTGCATAGGGTTGAAAATACTCAATTAGATCATCTCACATGGATGAGTGAGAGTAGAATAAACCACTTTATCCATACTAATTTCTCTAACTAGCAAAGGGAAGTCATCTGCAACCAAAGTGTGTACATCTTCATCTGATTATATACAGTCATGTATCATTTACCCTTTGCTTCTTGTGTCTGTGTACAGATTACATTTGCTCAGTATATTAGTTTGCTAGGGCTGCCATAACATACCACAGACTGGGTGGTTTAAACAATAGAAATTTATTTTCTTACAGTTTTGGCAGCTGAAGTCCAAGACCAAGGTATTGGAGATTCGGTTTCTCCCGAGGCTACTCTTTCCTTGTCTTGCAGATAGTTGCCTTTCCATTGCATCCTCACGTGGCCCTACTTCTGTGTGTGCCCAACCCTGGTGTCTCTTTCTATAAGGACACCAGTCCTTTTGGATTAGGCCTCACCCTCACAGCCTTGTTTAACTTCAACTATGGCCTCAAAGGCCCTTTCTCCAAATGCAGTCACATTGGGGTTTAGGGCTCTAACATATGAGTCTTGGTGGGGACACAATGCAGTCCATATGATTATAACCCGCATCAAAGCAGAGATATTTCTTTTGCAACCACACTAGGAAAGCTGGCAGAATCTATAACAAAGGGTAGTCACTGAACACAAATGATGTATTGGGGTAGGGGTGGGGAATATATTAAAATTCTTTGAGAGAATAAATATCTAGATAAAGAATTTGCATAAATAACGCCAAGACCTACATGGAGTTTTGGAAACCATCTAGTTCAATCCTCTTGTTTACCAGTGAGCACACCAAGTGAGTGCCATGAGGCTGTGGGTTTTGCATGGGGCCACATAGCTGGTTAGTGGTGAAGCTGAGAGGAGACTGCAGCCATTTACCTTTCCATAACATGCTATCTTGAACACACCTTTGGATAAGGAGGACTGGTGGATATAATCTATTCAGACTTTCAAAAACTGTTTGACAATTTTTAATCCTAAAGATACTAAAACATAGAGCTTCAAGGGATTAGTTTTATTGTGATATAGAACCAGCAAATACAGGAAATGAAAGGTAGAGAGCGATGGGCATTCCTCTTATTAGATATTCCTGTTATTTAGTAAACATTTATTACCTGTCCAGTAGGCAGTGCTGAAGCTGGGCTTTTTAAATAGAAACATTTTACTAAATGGCCTAGAAAAGCTCACCATTTCACTGAATCGGCATTTGCTAAAGAGGCATGGCAGTGAGGGTTATGAAGCAAAGGGCTGCAGGCACACATATGTTTGGAAACACTAAGTTAAAATAAATATGATTTCTTTGGCGTAGAACTTCTCTGAGCCATTGCTACAAAAATTAAATGAAGGGTCAATATATTTCTAAATTTTTTTGACCAGAAAACTCCCTTTTATAGAGTTTCATATGAGAAATGCTATGAAGCAATTCTGTAAGGTAAAAATACCGAGTCAGTGACGATGAAATGTAGGAAGGATTTGGGTGGTCTGGGAAAACTTATTATTTGTAAAATATACTTTAGTGTGCTGCATACTCTTCTTTTTCCCATAAGTAGTCTCATCTATACTTTTGTACATATTTCTACCTGAGGACAGATGCCTAATTTCCATTTCTTTTGTATTATTTTGAGTTTCTAGTACAGTACTCTACACATGGCAGGTGGTTAGTAGATACTTGTTTATTGCCAATGTGATTGTGGTAGAGCAGTTTCAATGGTAAAGACTCAAAGGTAACGCATTTGGGAAAGCAAAACAAAGCCACATGCTGTAGACACAAACATTACTCTAAAAACAAGAAATGTCATGTTTTAAACTTTTCTTAATATCAAGATAGTTTTGACTCTGAACTCAGTTCTTTGTTACTAATGTGCCTTCTTTCCCATTTCAGTGCTGCACAAGTGTGGTCGAGTTGCACCATGGTGCCGTTCCCCTTTGCCTCATCTTGGGGATATTGCTTGGGGCAGGGTCCCCTTTGTGGGTCTACATGCATGCTTTTCCATTTTCTCTCTCTCCAATTCTTCCTCCTCCTTCTGTTCTCATTTCAGGAGAAAAATCTCTTTATGGATCTCAAAGTTATGAGGAGAGCCCAGCTTGGAGTGGAGAAGGGAAAATTCTGTTCAAACAAATGACACATTAATAGCTCAGTAAGTCATCCTACCAAATGTACTTACAGAATAATAAATTCTAGGAAGTGGGATTTGATCTAGGAAAAAATCTTAGATACCCACAACTGTTAGATCAATCAGTTGTTATTGGTTTGCTTGTGTTTTTCTTGCTTTCCAGTGAACTAAAAGCTCCTCTTTCTCTCTCACTCTTCATATATGCATACATGTGTGTATGTAACATTACCACATATATCACTATATATATAAATATATATACCACAACTCCTCCTCTAACTCTGACCCTCCTGCTCCTCTTTTATAAGGACCCTTGAGATTACATTGGGCCCATCTGCATTACCTTAATTTATTAAAAGGAATGAAGAGTTAGAATTTTTAAATTTATAAATTTCTAGAAAAAACTATTTAGAAAATTTTTGATTGCTCTGGGAGAAGAGAAATGGAGCAAATATTTAATAAAAAAAGTGTCTGGGTGTTATTCTAAGAGATCATTTCAGAAATAGATAAGTTTATATACTCTAACTTATGTGACATAGAAAATCTATGCTTAGTTTGGACCCTAATAAAATTCTTGGTTCCTTTTAAAGCCATTAATAGTATGACACAATTTTCTCTGGCAATAGCCAATATATATATATTTTTTCTTCTTTAGGCCATAACCAATACAATGAGCAGTTGAAAAATAGAGACTTGAATCAAACATTAAACTAAAATGAACCATACTAATTTGCTAAATCTTGAACTATATCCAAATATTAACCTCATATTAAATTAAAAATGCATCAGTTTTCTTTCAATAAAGCAAACCAGTTTGAATCAGAACTGAGCTTGTATATTTTCCCCCAAATCATTGAATTGGAAGAAAGCAGAAATATCAGCATTTCCCCTGAAAAACATTTTAGCCAAACTATTTCATTTTGGTTTGAATCCCTTATGAAAAGGGAATTGTGTCTCAAAATGCTTGTTTTTATCTCTGTCTTTCCTTTATCGTTTAGGTGCAACAAATATGAAGATCTCTCATTATTTTCTGGAAGCTTTGGCAATCATAATTACCATACCAAAATTCCATGCAGAGTTCCAAGTAATCTTATCAAAAAGAATTAGCAAAGGCTCACTGTTCTATGGGCACACAAAAAGGCTGACGAGTTGACAACTGAAGGCCCACCAGTGATTGGGGAACAGTGTGGAAGTATTCATACTGCCAATTGATCCTTTGCCACTTTTTTTTTAAGAAAAATGCATTCATCTGTTCGTATTCCCATTGCATTGAGGCCCTAATTTTTCATAGACCTTGAAAATTATTTTAAATTGTTATCTACTATTTCTCCAAAATGAAAAATAGATAACCTGACTTCAGAAGGCACAGTTTGGGAGGAGTGTCTCCATAGGTCACCAGTATTGCCAGAGCCAATCTTTTTGCAGTGGCTTAGGTCTATATCCAGACAGATATCAGGACCCTGCATTCTTCCAGGTTGGAAGGATAGACATTCAGAAAATTCTATGGGTCTTGGATCAGAGGAAGGAATGGGAGTGCAGGTGTGGGTCACATTATTGGGGAACAAGTAGGATACTTGTCAATATTAGGTTTCTTCTCAATCAACCCTTTTTCTGAGTCAGGCTCTAGATGGAATCCGTATTTCTACATTGTAAATTAAGCTTTATTGTAAATTCTGCATTAAAAGGTGAAGATCTTTAAAACCATGTAAACTGTCTCTCCAATAGTGAAGGCTAGTTCTCCTGAATGCTCCCTTTGATATTTTGTTCCATCCACTGAAAACAAAAAACCCAATCCACACAGGCATGTAAAGTAATTCTCAAGAGGGATTATTTTCTGCACCCACGGAATTTACAATAAAAGAAATGGGTACTAAGTTTACTTTTCTTGATTCTACCCCTTATTGTGTTTGACACTTTTTGCCAGGTTATCACTCCTCTCTTGTACTCTTGACATTTGTAGTCAAATATTTCTTTCCTCAGTCTTGTTATTTGCTTTACCAAGAACTCATTCTTAAGTAATTTTTCTCCCGTACCAGTTCACTACTGTCTAATTATCCTTGTTAGTTTTTAAAATGAATTTATAACAGCTCACTACATTGTGTGTTTTGTAAATGCCTTTCTAAAGGTATGTTTTGTATTTTTAATTCCTGATAATCATGTTTCCCATGTAATTGTATAAGTAAAGGGAGTTTAGCCTAGGTACAGTTTTATAGCAAACAATAATTATGAAACAGAGTAACAGGTAGAGTAAAAATTTAGTAAATTACTTATGTTCATATTGCTCTCTAAGGAGCAAATAAACTGCAATATATTTTAATGGATATTTATAGGCTAAAGTAGATTTATTACTGATCATTTGAACATAACAATATTCTCTTTGATATTGATTTTCAACTTGCAAATCACTTTTGCATACATGATATCATTTTGTCCTGACCACAACCCCAGAAATGAGGCAGACAAGGAATGATTATTTATTATAGATTTGAAAAAGATAAGCACTGATTCCAAGGGAAAAAAGCTCATAATGGAAGAGTATAACTGGTTCCTGTTTCTTTAAACAATTAGTCTGTGTCCTACTCATCACCCCTTGCTACTTCCTAAAGTTTTTGCAAACATTTCTCTATTTTATTTTTGTTTAGCTTTACAAAAGTGGTAGTTTTTCTCTGCTTTTATCTGAGTGATCCTCTAGGTTCAAACGTTTTGAAAAAGTCTGAGAAACAGCATTCAGACCAAATTTATTCCATATTTGGAGTAAAAAATATTTTCTCTAAGACCACATAAACCACATCATTCCTACTGAAATTCTGATCAAAGGGTTTTATTTGTCTTCTAATTGGATACCATTTTGTTTTCTGTATCTATTAAAAGTTACATTTAAAAAAAGTTTTAAAAATTCTATTTGGGTTTATCAGAATACCACAAGTTAACAGATTTAGGAAGAATTAAGGCAGGGAGGATACAACAGACAGCCCTGAGCTAAGTGGAAGAAGACCATTGTTGTAGTCCCATGTCTACTGCTGATTCATTATGCCTATCTATGCCTCAGTTTATTAATTTGTAATATAAGATAGTAAGACTAGCTGATCTTTGAGCTTCGACTTGCTAACTCTAAGATTATAACATCCTAAACATAACACTGTTGGTTTCTGATTATGCCAGAATCTCCCACCCTGTCTTCTCCTAGCGAGCTCATTGAAATTCTATCTAATAGGATAATGGGATCTGTATTCTTCTAATTATATAATAGGAGCAATATTAGAGCTGTGTATGACAAAGATGGCTGTATATTTACCAAAGCTCATTTCCTCTATCACCTGGTACATAGCAGGTAACAGCAGGTGACTGAGTTCTGGCCTCTGGAATGTGGGTACTTTCCAGTCTTATTTAAAAGACACTAACACATAACCATATCTTTCTCTTTCTCTCACCTCTGGCTAGAAGCTAAGAACTTCCTGGTCCCAGGTGATAGTTTAGGAGTTTAGGAGACACAAAACAGAAGGAGAGAACCTCCACATGGAAGATTGCCTGTTGAACATATGATTAGACTCAATGTAAGTGAGAAATAAACTTCTGTGAGTGCATTGAGATTATTTTTTACTGCAGCTAATACCAGAGTGTCATGCTGTTATAACACAAAAAGTCAAAATATGCATTATTGGCTTAGTGGTCAGGTGGCAGGAAACAAAGAAAAGATATAGCTACCTAGAAGGCTAAAGAGTTCTGTTGTGTCATGCCAAAAATATTTGGTGAAAATATCACCTGTGACAACTTGGAAGATACTTATGTATGTTTATATGGCTGGGACTCTGTAGCTTTAGCAGAAATGAGAGTCATTGTGATTATGTTGATTACTTTGGTTGTTTTGAGAAAAGTATCATAATAAAGAGATAAAGGTTTAGCCAGTTCTCAGCCAGAAAATCAAGGGAATGAAGAAATTCTAGATGTCGAGGACCTTACAGGTTGGAAAAGTCAGCTACTTCTGGATTCTGAATAATAAGATTTAAGATTAAAAAGGCCTTATTGGAAAAGATGAGTAAGACTTCTCAGTTAAACAGAATAACTCAGATTAACAGTGTTACTATCCCCTAAATTCTGTTGTTTCTGATAGCCTCAGTGTAGCCATGGAGAGAGAGAGAGAGAGAGAGAAATGGAAGGAATGAGGTAAAGAAGCTAAGAAATAAGACAGGTTCAAGAACTATGTCTGAGAAAGAATTTTGGATGTGTTTATTGGCACTTGCAACTGACTGGAAGTGGCTTCTGGGCTGCAAAATTTTGGGGGGAATCTATTGCCTAAGGAAGTATGAAGCTGTTCTAAGTTTAGCACTGTTTAGAGATCTTAAAACAACCTTGGGCAGAAAGTAGGCAGCAAAAAGCCTACAAATGTCTATTTCAAATGTGGCCTTGGAGGTTAATGGACAAGGAGGAAGCTCTCAGAAGGTAGCGCCTGTGGCCATGGAAACTAATGGACAAGCGGGTACCTCCTAGAGAGCAGAATCAGTGTGTGAGCAAGGTACCCCTCCATTCCCAGTGTTTGGCACCTTCATGGTGGTTTGCCCAACAGAATTTCATTTTCCCCATTGGCAAGCGACACAGTCTTTCCTGTTTGAATGGAAGATTTTATTATAATGATCCTGTTCCTACTTGACTATTGTATATTGGATGTTTGTGCAAGGGTGGACAGATAACTTGATATCTGTTCTTAAACCACTGATTGTTTTTATAACATGCACACATGTGTACACACACACACATAACATATGCTGTCTCTTTCCTCATCAGTTGGCTAGAATCACTCTGAGGCTCTAGGTTAGGGGTTGGCAAACTACAGCCTATGGGCCAACTCCAATCCACCACCTGCTTTTGCAAATAAACTTTCCCTGGAACACAGTCCTGCTTATTAGTTGAGGTAATTTCTATGACTACTTTCGAATTACAACAGCAGACTTAGTTGCAACAGGAACTGACTGGCCCATGAAGCATAAAATATTTCTAGCTCTCCTTTACAGAAAAAATTTGACGATGCTTTTTAAAGGTGATGGTGGATGAAAATATCCTGGATTTCTGTATCCCTTCAAGGAAGCCCACCCCCTGCATACCCTGTTAGATTTCACTAAATTCTATTGTGTCAGAAAATGAGAGTTTCCAGATTTATCTGTATGGCTACTAAAATTGCCTTAACTAATCTGCTGTGGCTTAGATTTAGATGTGGAAGGACCTGCCTATCTTATGACCAAGGTCTCAGTGTGAGACTCACGTATAAATAATAAAAATGAACCTAGCTTTTCAAAAGGAAGTTTTGCTCTAATAAGGAAGAGAGATTAATGCAGAATTCCAGTAAAATTTTGCTTATACCTGCATTTTTAAGGATTAAATATTTTAGGGTAGAGAATTGTCTTATAGTTTACATTGAGCTCATTTGTATATGTATACTTTAAAATTTAATACAGACTTCCCAAAAGAAATAATTAAATCCATGGTTAGAAAGTTCTTGTGATAATCATTTATTGGTTTGGATTGTAAATTGTGGGGTATAAATTGACACACATGAAATTGTCAGCTGAACCTAGAAATCTAACATGAAATATGGGGGGAAGCTTGCATAGATTTCAATAGAGGTAATCATTTATTAATTAATTCATTCAACAAATATTTCTCTGGTGTATTCTAGATGAAGGAGCTATGCTAGGCACTGGAGAGACAGCTGTGGACAAGACAGATAAATTCCCCTCCTTCATGAAGCTTACATTCTAGTGGGGCAGAGAGAAAATAAGCATGATTATTAATACCAAGGAGGAAAAAACAGAATGATACATAAAGAGTAACTACAGTGATATCTTTAAATAAGGTAATCAGAGGAGGCTAAGACTTATGTAGGAGCATAAAAATCCAGTCTGGTGTCAATCAAGCCAAAGGAATGACAATTCCCAACAGAGCAATAATCAATAAACCCAATTGTTGGGTGTTTGAAAGTGTCTTAGTCAGTTCAGACTACTATGACAAATGCCCATAGACTGAGTGGCTTAAAGAAGTATTTATCTCTCCTGGTTCTGGAGGCTGTAAGTCTAAGATCAGAGCACCAACATGGAGCTCTTGGTGAGGGCCCTCTTCTTGGTTATGTCCTCACATAGGTTTTCCTTGGTGCAGGCACACTGAGAGAGAGAGACAGAGACAGACAGACAGAGAGAGAGAGACAGAGAGACAGAGAGAGAAAGAGATCGATCTCTTGTCTCTTCTTCTTATTACAAAAGCATTAATCCTATCCAGGGGCTCCACTCTCATGACCTAATCTAACTCTAATTACCTCCCTCCCAAATACCATCATATTGGGGATTAGAGTTTCAGTGTATGAATTTTTAGGGGACCCATTCAGTCCATAGCAGAGGAATCTGGGGCTGATCAAGAAAAAAATATAACCAGTAGCCAGCACAATAAGCTTTGCTGTGTGGTGCTTGGACAGGGTTGCATGAGAGAGGATGTCCTTCACGGCAGGAGTCTTTCCAGAAGCTATGGTGTAGGGGTCCTACTCAAAAGAGGAGGAGGGTTATGTGACACCCAGGGACCAGGGGATCAGAGAGGAAGTGGACATATCTAGGTAATGTCACTCAGCAGCAAGGCAGAACCTTGCCAGGTCAGAGAACTCTGAAGGGCCATCACAGCTTGAAGCCTTCTTACTGCCAGGCTCCACATTATAATAGGTTTGCAGGGTCTGCAAAGCAGACATTCTCTAAATGGCTAAAAATATTCTTGTTTGGGCTATTTTTTAAATAAATGGATGTATAAAAATTTGAACTTGGCACCAGCAGGCTTTTGAGCTAATGGGTCTCAGCCTTCAGTGAAGAAATAATAACTCAGGGGGCCAATACACAGAGGCCATCTTTGGCTCATTTTTATAATAATATAATAAAGTATACATATACAAATAAGAAGTATACTGCATTAGTAATATACTCTCAGCTACAAACTAATGGAATATCTCACTAAAGGTGGCTTAAACAATTGGTGTTTGTCTTTTTCCCATAACAAGGAACTAAGAAGTAGATTATTCCATGGCTGGCTCAGTTCTGAATGATGTCAAAACATTTGGATACATTTTTGCCTTATCATCACAAAATTGTGGCATCAACTCCAAACCTCATGCCCGCAAATGGCAGGCCCTTAAGCATAAAGGGAGGGGGAGAGCAGAGATTTCTGATAGATAAAAATCCTTCCCAGGAATCTCCAAATACTCTACCTCAGAGCCTGTTGGCTAGCACGTGATCACATGCCCATCCTTAGAACATTCACTGCCAAGAGGGGATGAGATTTTTGTCTGGTTTAATCTGATTTATCCCCTACAATAGGACCACTGCCTTCCTGGAGGTCAAAAGATCTCTAACTACTCTATCTTGAATTAAATCTAGATTTGCTAGATAGGAAGAGAGGAGGACACATTTGGGTGGGCAATTGATAATGTCTGCTACATATAATACTTTGAATCTTCAGTCTCCCAATTTTTACTTCTCCCCATTTTTGCTTCCTTTTATTTATTAGTTAAAACTCTTTTGGGGAACTAATAATAAAAAAAGTCTTAAGAAATTCTAAATGTATCTGGATATCTATCAATCAATGGATTTTCAAGTACTTACTGAGCACTTACTTAATGGGCTCAATGTTATACTCAATTCTGTTTCCCAGTCTGATGAAGGGAGAGTATAAAAACACAGAATAAGTAATAGTGTAATAATAAAGATATGTCCCCTTATTTTAGTACAGAATGGCTTTCTGTGTTTCCTGGGACTCTGATTAGTGCTCACTCAATTGTTCAAATAATTAATTAACTTTGCATGCAAAGTGTTTCTGCCATAGAACAATACCTGGCAGAGACTATTTTCACTGGGCCATATTTATGATTTGGGATTTATAAAATTGCTGGTACATCTAGATGAGATAGAAAGCTTGTCTTGCTTCTGTGACTTTTCCAGAATAGCTACACACTCAGGGTGGCAACAAATAACTGTGGAGCTCATAGAGCTGGGACAAACCATGTGGTTGTGACACAAAGGGATGACAGGTCTTTCTAACCTTATGAACAAGTGTAAAACCACATGACCTGTGGTTTTGGGGACAAAGTTACTCAAGGGCCTGGTTTTATGTGCAGGGGTGTGTGAGTGCATGGTATATAGGCCATCAATAGCACCACTTTGCCCTGCCCGTTGTTTGAATGAATCACTGCCGAGGATGCCTGGCTGTCTCCATCAGTTTTGGTGCTGTTTTCAGCAGCCACTATTCCTGCCTATATTTGATTTTTGAGGTGCTGAATCTTTAAGGAATTTGGAATAGATTCTGTGCTCCTAGTTAGCCAAGTCAAAAAGTCAGGTGCCTCATTACTGAAAGTGTGATCCATTGACCAGCAACATTGGCGTTACTTGGGAACTTGTTACAAATGCAAAACCCCAGGCCCCAACCCAGATCCAGGGAATCATAACCTGCATTTTAATAAGATTCCTAGGTAATTATTATGCACATTCAAGTTTGAGAAGCACTGGTCTAGTGGACTTTCTCCATGGTCACTGTTATTGTCGTTGTCATCAGCATCAGCATCATCATCGTTACATGTGCAAAGTGGCCAGTCACAGAGAGTGTGGTTAGATAAAAACAGACAAGCAGCCACAACTCAAACATGGATACTCCTTCTGGTTACCTCTCATCTTTCCCAACTGGCCCTATGTGAGAGAATCCCTTTGGGAGCTTAAAGGAAGGGTCCTTTAGTAGAAGGGCAGCATGAGAAGGAGCCTGAGAGGTTCTGAACCTGCCTCTATATTTGACGCACTAGGAACTTTTACAAAAACTTTTACTGTTTTACAAAACAGAGATTCCTGAGAGACCCTCACCCTAAATCTTCTGTATCAGAATCTCCTCTTCCCGGCTTTGAGATTGCATAAGGAATTCTTATGCAGCCGTCCTGGCACCAGCTCATATAATAGCATTTGGGAACAGCAGTTTCAGCCACCTTCTTCTGTTTGATGCTGGACTTTTCAATTCTATACCTGTGACTCATTGTCATTGACCTCAGATTAAACATTTCTACTATTAGGGCAATTACTAGAAATATAAATGTAACTTGGTTGCTCATGTGGCCTTCTGAACTCTTACTTTTCTGGCAGGTCTACTATTCTTCTTTTTCCTCTTTTGTGTCCCATGTGGAATGGTGGAAAGAACTCCAGACGAGGTTCTACTTCATTGCTGCGCCATGGTTTGAATTCATTTTGGGCCAGAAGTGTTATAGTTTCATAGATAAGGTCTGAGGAGCAAAAGTGTGCTCGTGATTGTGGACGAGCTGCTCAACTTTCTGGTTTCCTCAATTGTAGAAAAACAGCGTTGAGTTGCAGTTCCTTTTCCTAAAACCCACTGTGGGATGCTAAGGAAGGCACAGGTTTATTTTCTCATCTTTAAACCCTACAATTTAATTAGTGTCTAGGTTCAGCACTGACATTACTTTGGTATGAATAACCACATCACATACACTGAAATAGACATCTACTGCCTCTGGGGAGACTCATGTACATTAATATTTACTTGGCAAGGATGAGATTTAGAATGCATTTTGATTAATGTTCCTGAAAATAAACACATTCTTTATACCATCCTGCATCCTGCAGCTGACACTTGTTTTTGGATAGAAAAGACAAGACACTTAATTTTTCAGTCTTGTTACTGAGAAATAGTTTTCTTTTAAGGGGTTTTACAGCAGAATCTCTGTTTATTTAGAAATTCTAAGTAATTCCTTTAGCACTCAGGACACATCACTGATCATATTAATATTTTAGGAGTCAAAAGGGTATTACTTAGTGGTGCACAACTAAGAAACCTCCTGTGAGGTGAGAACATATCTTTTCAAAGAGAAACTTAGATCATCAAGAAAGTTCAAAATCAAAATCATATGGACTCCACAGCTTGGCTCACAGAAATGCCAAGTGCAACCTAGAGAGTCTTTGGCTACCATTAAATCTGAAATGCAAACTAAACATGAAGTCACAACAGAGTGAGAAGGAAGATCATCATCGGGCATACGCCGGCCACTACCCACACCACACGTCTCGGAATTACTATTCACTGCGTTATCTTTCCAGTTCCTTGAATCTCACCCAGCTTTTTGTTTGGGCCCAGGAGTTTTATTATTCCACAAAGAAGCCCAAAAATGCTGGTGCCTCAAAGTGAGGTCAGGACCCATAGATATAAACTCTTTCTCACAGTAGAATATTCACAGAACAATATCTCTATGGCTTACCACTGTGCTATGTTTTAAAAAAACAAGAATAAATTTTCCAATACTATGTTTTTCAAATATTTAAACAAACTTGAAATCCTTTTTGTTTTTCGAATAGAATTTATTTTATGATGGAACCCCAACATGTACTGCCAAGCTGCTTTTAGCGAGTTAGGCAGGGTCTGACTTTTTGTTCACGCCCTCACCTCCTCATCAAATCCTTATCAATCCATGTAGTTCTGTGACACAAATACAGCTTAGGATATAACCCCTGCCCTGTTGTATCATCTTTGGAAAATTTGCCTTTCTTAATTGAAGTCTGAACCCTCACTGACATCTTTCAGCAGCATTGGAAACTTATTACATTTTAATATTATTATTTTTTGGTTTCATGTCCTAGTGAAAGCACAGTCCTATTTCTCAAAACTCAGCTCAAGATTCTTTCCTCAGGGAAATACTTTGCTGATCCTACAAGGCTTATTTAAATGCTTCCCCTTTGCCATCTAATAGTGCATTCTATGAGTCTGCCTGTATCTCTCTGTAGCCACCTTAGTATGGGGAATTGCATGATTAGCGGACAAACCCCAAGCTCCTATTTCCAGGGAGAGGATTAAGAGTGTGTAATGAGCATTTATTTTCAAATCAGACTCCAGGCAGAAAGTGCCTTTTACCAACCAAAAAGAGGTTTATACACTTTCTTTCATGACCACAGAAGAATAAAAGTTATTTTAGCTGAGACTAATTAGCTGCTAAATGGGGGAAGTCATGCCAAAAAAGCAGAGAGCTGCAGCATCATACAGTTAGTCCTGGGTTGCCAAGTAGAGAAGGCAGCTGTAGGGGGAGGGAACTAAAACCTTCCAAAATTGTTGATTGATAAGAATTCAGTACTTAAAGATTATACTTTGGGAAAATTCATGGAAGGATCCTGAGGCAGAAAGCAGGCATCTCTGTGCAGGGGTTGGGGGACAAGAGGAGCATGCATGGGTCACATGGTCGGGACCAGAGCTATTGCTAACCACGCTGGTTAGGTTATCTCCTATTCCTTAGAGAGCTGGAACTGGAGAAAGGTTCCTGAGCCCTTTATACATTCCTAGGAAGTCATCATTTAACAATGTCTGTTGAACTGTAGATACACAGAACTTTGACCTTAGAGAGGGTGATAACCTAAATTCAAAAGAGCTGGTCAGGGTGCTGTTCTTCTCTTGATGTTTCCATGGAGAGTTTCCTGTGTATAACCTTCTGCCAAAATCTTAACTGGCTTTTCAATTCCTACTGAATTTCTTCCTTACTTTAGGAGCAAAATTTGCACTGGATAAATGCAAGTTGAAAGATTTTCATGAACAATTTTTTTTTTTTAAGTTTCCATTTAGAGCATTAAGGAAGGCTTGCTCACGTCACAGATCTGAGTCCCTGAGAAATGTGATATTCCACACTTTAGTGACAAAAATATAGTACTTCTCTATTTTGGTCAGAAGTGCTTCTTTCTTAAATCTCTTCTCTTTCTCTTCACCTGTATAATCAGTACTAACAGTAGCCTGGAGTGGATAAAACTAGGCCATCAGTACACTTTACTGCATGTTGTCCCCATAAGCCTAGCTCCTGTCCATGCATGCTCCATGCTATCCTGTCTCTTTCACACTGCTATTACTTAGTGTTATCTGTCTTTCTTTCCCACCAGACTATGTGGTCATGGGAGGCAGGAATTAAGCTCCATTCATAGCTGTCTCTTCACACTTAGCATATTGCTTGGCTCATGGAAAGTGTTCAGTAAATGTTGGGCAAATGATTTGTCTGAAACAAGCAGAGTTGGTGAGTATTTAAAAAATATTAATTGTCTAAAATTTTGTTACTTATATATATTTTTACTCTGGGGCCATTACCTTTCCCTACTTAGCCAGATGGGCTGAATTTATTGCCTTTACTTATTTGGGGAGGGGGTAACACATGGATATAGGAGAAAAAAACCCCTGAGCTGATATTTTGCCTCTTAGTTGCACAAAACCTATACCTGAAGAAGGAGGAAGGGGAGAGACCTTGATGCATAAAACTCAGTGGAGAAGAAAATTCTCATGAGGAACAGCCATCTTCTCCTCCACTCCTGAGATTAGAAGGGATTTCAGGGCTGGTGGGATCTAGGACCACAGACCAGGTTCTGAACCTGGAAGGACAGGGTGGACAGGAGCAGCACCAGGATCCAGGCACCTTCTAGCTGGTCTTGAGCAGCCTCCAGCCACGGTCTACACTAGAAGCTGTATTTTCTGCGCTTCCTGTCTGCACTGGGTGAGGCCATCCTTCCATAGCAGCAAGTGGATCACCACTGATTGTACAGAGAAAACTGTACCCATCTGTGCCAGGAAGATTTCCGAGGATGCTGTCTAAGTCACAAGCTCAAAGTGAAAGCAAGTCCTTCCCAGTGGCCTGCAGGGTCCTGAATGTTGCAGCTTTATTACTTCTCTGACTTATCACCTCTACCTTTCCCCTTGCTTACTGCAGGCAGCAATGCTGGCTTCTTGCTCTTCCTTGAGCACCCTAGGCATGCCGCCATCTTAAAGCCATTGCACTGGCTATTCCTTCTGCCTAGAGGGCTCTCCCTTCAGAAATTCACCTGCGTTTACTCAAATGTGACCACTCTCACAGAGGCCTTCACTGACCATCCTGCTGAAAATTGCAGCTCAGCCCCAACCCATCCCTGACATTCCTGATCCTTCCCACCCTGCTCCATTTGTTCTGTTTTCCATAACACTCACCACGCTTTAACATGCTATGTGCCTTACCTCATGTATCAGGTGTGTTGTTTACTGTTTGTATCTCTCTGCTAGATTACAATCTCTGTAAGGGCAGAGATTTCTGTTTTATTCAAAGATTTATCCAAACATCTGGAACAGTGTCTCACGTACAAGGAATGCTCAAGAGACTGTTACTCTTTCATATCTCAGGACTATCCAAACCACCTGAGATAAAGGGTGGAGCCTAGACTGTGTGTGGGTGCATGTGTGTGTATGTGTGTGTGTAAGAGAAAGCCCCGTACATCCACGTACACATAGATGGAACTGATGAGAGCCAGACAGAGACCTGCCTTCCCTGTTGCTCCCCATCCTCTCTTCACTCACTATCCCATGTCCACTCCAAAATATTCTAAAATAAAGAGATGTTTTATGAAGCAATGGAGCTGCAGGAGTTTCCTTTGTAGAATCTTGCAACCCTTATTCTTTTAAAGTTATTGAATCTTAGTATTTATTTCCTAGAGAAGTCAGTTGAATTTTAAAAAAAAACTATTAGTATTCTCAAATGCCATCACCCACCTGGGGCTGAGGCTGCACCATTCCAATGGACATCACATCTACCATAGCAGCTGACACTGCACAGTCCGCCAAGGGGTGGTCCGGGAGCTCCCAGTGTGCCGTATCCACTTGCTCCAGAGAGGTTGGCTTCGTGCTTCAAGGGAGAGAGTGTTTACCTCTTTAAAAGTCTATCATATGCATGGCACAAGATGACTTAAACTTCCATGGTGTTAAACTTTTAAAAGGTGAGTCTCAATTTTTCTGGAATTGTGACATTTTTGTGCAATTGACAAATTTTCCTTAAAACTCTGGAGTACGGGTCTATTTGTACAAAATAAATTAGTTTAAAATTGCTTTTATCTTGAAAATTTGTGGGATTTTCAAAACATTTGTTTAGGTAATTTGGAGAATTCGGATATCATGAAACACGTTTCTGGCTTTCAGGGCCAGTAAGGGCACTGTTATACAAGGGAAGATACTGAGGTGCCTGGATGCAGAACTCTGGTTAAGTTACTGTACCTTTCCCATTAGGCAAATGTATAAATGAATTACAGGTTTGCATTAAGTTTGTAAACAGAACATCCAGTGCTCCAGGGGCCATTACAAACCATTGATTGTTGGATACTGTTGATTTCTCTTTTGTAAAGGAGTGTCATGATCATGCACTAATTTCTTTAGTCATGGTCTAAAATGATCTTAGCTGAGATTTTGAACAGTGTCATTGATACTTTGTTAAGCTTATTCTAACTTGTGCATTGATTCAGAAGCAAAGATCTTGGGAAGTATTTTCTCTTCCAGTGCTCTGTTTGCCCTGCAACAGTGTGTTCATCAGAATCTTGATCTACTCAATTTGGATAGTTGTCTATCGACCTTTCTGAAATGATTATTTAGCATTTTAACAATAATAGAAAGGATTTATTGAGAATCACAACATCCACAATAAGGACTAAAAGTTTTACGTTTTACCAAAGCATTTGCTTCAGCTGACTTTAAGTTTATCAGTCACACTTTGGAGTTCTGATATTAATTTCCAGTTTATCCTCACTAAAAAAAATCAGTGGAAATGCTCAGCCAGGTAACCCCTGTCATAGCTCAGGATGGATTTCTCCTGATGTAATGTCCAGACTTTGTGACCTTCTTCTTTTACTTCATATCGTTTTTGTCATAGGCATTTGGGCAGGAATATTGCTTTCATGTTTCATGTTCTTTCTACTATTTACTAATTTTTTTCTCTAATTTACAAGTGTTCAAAGTTCAAGTTAAAAGTAATTCTAATGCATTATATACTAATGAGAGTTATTTTATCCCATTTTCTGTGCAAAATATCTGCCACTAATTCTCTGTTAACATGGGAATGGCTTCTCCTTCTGGTTGAAGACCCTCCAAAAAGGGCTTTCTGTGTCATGCTGGCTCCTGGGTGCAGTCCCTCCATCTTCCATCCATCTGTGAGTGTGGAAAGGGAGCAGTGAGAAAAAAGACTGGGTTTTTCTGCTTTCCAAGGTAGATTTTGCTGTTGATAAAAAGCTTTACTTATTAGAAACTTTAGCATTGTACTGATGCCAGGTCTATCTTCTGAAACTGACTAATCCTTGTCCTCATCTTTGAATCACACACATTAAGTCCTACTCTTTATAGCCCTATAGCCTATTGATGCAAACAATAACTGCAGAACCAAAGGTTAAAAGAATTAATTTGTAATGATTGTAAAAACAACATTCTTATTGTTTAATATTTGAAAAATATAGACATATAAATGAGAAACTAAAAATAATCCATTATTTAACCACCCTAAAATAATTCACTTTCAGTTGGTATGTTTTTCTACTTCTACGTGTGTTTCTCTAATAGTTTGATAATTATGTACAGTTTTAAATCATATTTTCTAATAAGAAATGAATTTATGAATTCAGTCTCTTTACTGAAAAACTTCAAAGTCATACCTATTTTGCAACTTACTAATGCTGGTGATTAGCACCTACACTAGTTCGGTAAAATTGTATAATGATGCTCAATATCATATTCTTCCTATGAAGTACATAGTGGGGAATCTGAAAGATGATTTTTCTATAGAGCCTTGCTGAATGCTGGTTTCAGAATAAAACCTGTGCTGTGCTCTTCCTGAGGCAGGCTTGGAATTCTTGACATTCATTCTTCATGCTTGGATGGAGAGGCAAGCAGTGAGAAATGATTATTTCCAAACACAGCAGAGAAAATTTCCCTTTATTTATTTTCCTCTCTCACAATAATACATCTCTGACAACTCCCAGGACCCCCTTCCCTGGCCAGTGTTTGATGAAGTGAGCAGGTTCTGGATTAATTATAGTTCGAGGAGTTTGCAGGTAGCCGTGGCCAAGGCTTTGGGTAACTCTGCTGTATTTTAATTATCATCTTCCTTGGTGATGTAAGGTCAGGGATCACTCTCTCTCTTCCATACCCCTTTACAGAGATTTTCATCAATACAAGGCCACATGGAACCTGTAGTTTGAACCCAAATGAATTTTTCTTGGACTCCTAGGTAGCCTTCAGGCCTGTCCTAGTTGTGTCTAGGCACTGGAGAGACACAGAGAAGATTTGAGAGCTTCACCATGAATTGAGAGTATGGACTGTCAGGGAGTGAAGTTAACTGAACTTTAGATCAATTTTCAACACAACTATAGCCTCACTGTTACAGTTACAGAAACTCTTAACATTAAGGAATTGGCTAACTTCTGTTCCTGAGAAGACACTAGAGAAAAAGGACTCACAGTTGATTTGCAATCATCTGGCACAACTGTAATTAACATTGCTCAGATTATGGTTAGAGAGCAATGTTCAGTTTTCATTTCAACACTTGAAAAATGATGTGGAATAGGTCCAGAGAAGAAAACCTTGACATTTTCTGGCATTTTAAATTGCTACTTGTACTATTTCAGTTTTGAAAACAATTTCCTCCAAAGCAACTAACTAGCAAAAAAATGTGAATTCTTGGTTTGACAGATCACAGTTGGAATGTAGGCAGTGCCTCCCTTAGCTGTGTGATCTTTGGAATTTTTTTAAAAAGTTAATATGAAATATATAAAATATTTATAATTAACATGTAGGTGACATAAAATATAACAATAAAGTGCACATTTTTAGTTGATTTGTCATAGGAGGGTTGTTCAGAATATATGTCTGCAATACTATTAGAAAAGCAAGTTGGATTATTAAACATTTTTTTCTCTGAGTCTCTGTTTTCTTATCTATAAAATAGAGAGAATGATCCCTAATTCACAGAGTTGCTGTGAAATTGGATGAAGTAGACGGAGTGAAAACAAGTAGAGCACCTGCTTAGGAGGGATCCTCCCTCTGGCCTGCACCCTCAGGTCCATTCGTGCCTCCGCTAGTACACCCTGGCCTCTGCCCAGCCTGCCTCTGCAAACCAAGTTTCTCAACACCAGCAGGGGAGCCTGTTTGGATACTAATACTGATTTCAGAACAGCCAGGGTTTCTTTTCTGCACTCCCTTCCTGAAGACCCCTTAGTCGCCCTACTGTTCTGTCTGGTCCTGCTCATTCTTCTAAAGCTCCTTTTTCTTTGTGAGTCCTTTTAAATGCCTTTAAGTGCATCTGTCCTTAGCCCCTGTTCTCCTCTTCTCTACACAGTCTCTCTGGGTGATTCATTCACTCCACGTTTAAACTGCAACAGTATTTTAGGCTGGTAATGTAAAGCTCTGTTGCCAGCTAGAAGTTCCTCTGGAGCATCAAATCTAACAGTCAACTTCCTACTGGTCTTTTCTACTTTGATAACCCACAACATCTCCACAAGTAGAGTCATCATCTTGAGTCCATTTCATAAATATTGATTGGGTGCCTGCAGTGGACCAGGCCCTGCCTATTTCCCCAACCCCATCTTCAGTCTGCTCCTCAGCTGGTGCTCTGCCCTGCAGTTTTATGGCACTATGGGGTCCTCAGATCCACCATGCTCCCTCATGTCTCTGTGCACAGAGAGAAGGAGAGAAAGGAGGATATGTGAGCCTGAATAGAGAAAATTACCTGGGGTCCTAATTTTCCAGATCTTGATTCCAGTGTTCGTGAGACCTCACTGTGAAATAAATATCCCTGTTTATTCTTCCAATAAATTTCCCTTTAAGGTTGGGTAGTTTGGACAGGTTTAGTCATTAAGATAAAGGGGATTTGAACAAAATGGCCTTTGCGGCAAGGGAGTGGAGACACAGTGGTTCTGAGGAGCTAATCTGCTGTCTTAGTAAATACAACCAAAGTTCTATGCAAAATGGTGTGGCTGCCAATTGTTTTCCTCTAGGGTAATTTGTTTTCTAAGTATGACCTATTTCTATTTCATTTTCCTCCTCCCACCAACCTTAATGTGAAACACGTTTTTTGCATTGACTATGAGAAATTTAGCACAAAGATTCCTGGGGAGCTATGGGGAAGAGTACATGCTGTATGCACCGGAACAACCTTATAAGCTAGTCTTTTCCTCCCAAATCTCTCATTTTGGGGGTCAGCTACCATGTCTCATCTTTCTCCAAATCTTTCCTGCATTCTTTATCTTACTGTGTGCTCCTCCATCTTCCTGGGCCTCTCAGCATTCTTGCCCTTTTCTTAGGCAGAGTACTTGCACTCTCTCCAAAGCGTGGAAAGATGTTTTGATATTAGTCAATGAGATTTTTTTTCTGACAATTTCCCCTTCCTTCTCCCACCACTTAGGGTCGGCTTTGGCTTTGGCATCCTCCCCTCAAGGTGGAGTCGTAGCAGGCACACAAGAGGAAAAGGAAGATAGCTTTTGGAGTTTCTAAGTAGACTTTTGAATAACCCAGCCCAAAAGTAGGAGGAGAATGTTTTTAAGCTGCAAAAGTAAAAGTTTATGGCATAAATTATCCATTGGAGAAGAATATATGATGATTTTAGGGTCAGTTTTTTTATCTAAATTTGTCCAAGAGTAATAGACCGAATAGAGGAGAGAGGTGGATAGTAGATAAAGGACAATGGACCACTGATGTGTAGCCTGAGCCTTCTCTTCTCTGCCACAATCCTTTGGCCAACCTTATGTAATTTTGGTGACCAGAGTTAAAGGGTGTCTGTGCTTGGTATCCAGATGTGGCCTAGAAAAACAAACCAATGCCCTAGAGATCCCTGCACGGCATAAGTAGAATGAGGTGCTGCCTGGAGTGTCTAGACACAGAGGGCTGGAGGCAGCCTCGAGTCTGCCATAGCTCCCAGGTGGCTGGAAATCATGTAAAGGGACACAAAGGTGCTCAAGAAAGAAAGGTGCTCAAGAAAGCTTGGCAGAACTGAAGGGACTTTGCAGTCCAGATGAAAGAACTACAGAGTATGGTGATCCAGACTATGGTTGTCAGTCAATGTTGAGCATGGACAATGGTTGGGAGCCAGGTGCATTTCCCATGCCATGAAGTGACATGAGGCACTGAAGGAGAAAGGAGGGAGGGAGGTTGGGGCTGACAGGGTGGTGCTTGGCTTCTGAGGGCAGCCCTCTCAAGGAGCAACTATAGGTTACTTTTCTGTTGCAGCTCTACTTTAAATCCAAATCATCACCAACATTATGCTGAAAGTTTCAGGTAGAAAAATAAAGCTGAGGCTGTGTTGGGGAGGGAAGATATTTTGAAAAAAATAGTGTTATTTGGAAGAGACTGAGCAGTGGCTCATGGGCAGAGCAGCACAAGCAGATTGGAGCCAAATGCCCAGTTGGGGTGGAAAGAGACTTGGGGAACGTATGAACGGTGGACTTGAGGAAAGTGTGAGCGTTGTGTGGGGATTTCCAGAAATACCTGGGAAAGAGAAACTTGGTAAATTAAACTTCAAACCACGTGAGTGGCTAAAAAAATTATTAAAATTTGCATCTTAAAGGAAAGGTGACTTCCTGCTAGCACTTAAAACAAGGAAATGAAATTAAGTCTTCTCTCACTTTGCTTTTTCTCTATCTGGACTTAAACAACTATGAACAATTGAAGTCTTAGAGGTTGTTCCTTTATCAGTGTCACAGGAATTCAGTGGTTCTAACTCTGGTGGCACAGCTCAATGCTGGTGGAACTTAAAAATATGCTGATACCCAGGCACCCTCCCAGAGAGTCCGATTAAATTGGCTAGGGACATTGCTAGTTTTCAAAAGCTCTCCAGGAGATTCTAATGCATCACCAAGGCTATGAACTACTGCAGAGATGGATTTAACTTATTATATGTAATTTTAAGGAAACTATCTTTTATAGCATCTGTGTCCCTTTAAATGGGACAGACCCTATTGAACGAGATTCCAAAATCAACAATGATCATAGGTAGAGAATGAGGCTACAAGATAAAGCTACTATTGGTCTCATTTTACCTCTTAGTCTTCCTAAATCTGATCATTCAGCTTATGAATTACCCAAGCTCGCTCTTTCTTGCCTCTTTCCTTTGGGGAGTCTGCATTCAGGACATTTCATTTTTCTCAGCTTCTTTGAAAGAAGATGAGTGAATAAAATCAGAAGAGTCTATTTTGCTGCTTGCTCAATTCAAATGTTTGAGTGGACAACAATGAAACATCAGTGAAAATTATTGGGACTGTGGCTGAGATTTTGGTGATTGTTAATGTCTGATACCACCTTACTCATTATATGAGTAAGAAGCTTGGATATGATCTTTTACATTTTTGCTTTAATGTACAGCTCTTTTCTAACTGGGTACTTCGGGTGGAAGGGTTCTGATGCATTTTGAATATTCTAATTGTGGGAAGGAGGATTTAGCAAGTAGAAATATTCTGGAGTGAAAAAAACTTTTATTACTCTTTGATAGCAATTAACTGCATGTTAGGCTCAAGTCTTTGTTTTGGCAAAAATTAGAAATTATTTACATTCCAATAGAAATAAAGTATAATGTAGAAATGTCTCTTAACACAGTAGTTCATGTGTTACTCTGCAAATCTCTGGAGCTCCTTCATGACCTTATAGATGTGACCTTGAAGCATAACCTTTGAATTACAGTAAATATCATTGTACATAATCTTTTGAGTATTCAGTTTTTCATCAGGAAAAATGGTAATGTAGGAAAATGGTAAGAGGTTACAAAGCACTGGTATATCATGTGGGTAATATGGTCATTTCCCCCAAACCACTTGTGTCGCTTTAAGCCATACATAATCTTTATTAGCTTTTCACCCAGAAAATCTAGAAATAAATTCTCAACAATGTAATCACATTCAGAGTTACTCTTATTTTTATCATCTGATTTTAGCTTGTAGAAGTTGGTTTTATTATGAATGAAAACAAAGTATGAAGTTAGTTTGTATTTTTTCTATTCTTTTTGGGGGTTCATTTTTAGGTCATAAGAAAATATAATATTATGGGCTACCAAAGCTGGTGATGGCAAGACGATTTCACAGGTACACTATGATGGTGATAATATGAATTAATGTAAGTCTTTTAGAAAGTAATGCATATTGACATCTTTGAATGTTTCACACTATTTAATGTAGTAATTCTATTTATAAATTTTTATGAAAGAAATCAATTTTAATAATAATTTTTGAAAACTCCATGTGTAATGATATTCATCATAATGTTATTTAGGATAGAAGACAATTACAAGCAACACCAATGTCCAACAATTATAGGGGCAAGACTAAGTAAACTATAGAATACCCACTGGATGAAATAATACACTGTCATTTAAAAGAGAGCATAGAAATATGGAAAAATATCTATGATACCACATAAATACAATAGAATAAAAAGTAATATAAGATGCACAATCACAACTCAGTTAAAAAACGAAATCAAAATCGATGCATAAATCCCTATACAAACACATATTGGTTATGTTTGGATGGTGGGATAGGAATGATCTTTAAATAGTTTTTATTTTTATACATTTTTCAAAATTTATAGGAAAAATATAAATTTAAAACATTAAACATAAATAAATAAAATGGTGGAGCAACTGGTTTGTGGGCTCTAGGTTTAGTCGCTGTATAAGAAAGGGGAAGAAGGAAGCCATCCTTGCCTTGTTGGGTAAAGGACTGACAGATGACATCACCAGTGTGAGTGAGTAGACCGCTTCTTGTGTGATAAAATCTGCAGCCACTTCTTGGTTTCCCAATCTCTGCAAGTCATTGGATTGTCCAATTGTGATTTAAAATTTTTTTTTTAAACTAAGGAAAACTTTTGTTTAGAAGAAATTTCATGTCGAAGCAGAACATCAGGAAGAAGAACTACTTTGATTGAAGCAGGAGCAGAAGGGCTGAGCTCTGTCTACTCCACATCCCTTCAGATCTTGCTGTGACCAGAGAAAGGGATGTTGGGGAGCCACTAGAACTACTCATAGTATTTTGAAGTAACCATAATAGATATCATTTTTGAGTAACTTTTAAGTATAAACCTTTTATTCATGTTTTCTCTATTACTTATAAAAATGCTGTGAGTTAGGCATTATTAGATTCATTTTACTGGTGGGTAAACTGAGACTTATAGAGATGACATGGGGATAGCTGGAGGTCACACATCTCAATGCTTAGAATTTGAGCTAGTTCCTGTCTGATTATAAAACCTTTACTTTTTACTGGTGTGTCATGTTGCTTCCTGCTATGGTTTGGATATTCTTTCTCCCCAAACTTCATGTTGAAATTTGATGACCAATGTTGAAAGTAGGGCCTAATGGGAGGTGTTTAAGTCATAGGGATGGAACCTTCATGATTGGATTGGTGCTGTCCTCATGGTAATGGGTGAGTTCTCACTCTGTTAGTTTCCTCAAGAGCTGGTTATTATAAAGAGCTTGGTACCGTCCCCTTCTCCCTTGCTTCCTCTCTCACCATGTGATCTTTGCACAAGCTAGCCTCCCTTTACCTCCTGCCATGCATGGAAACAGCCTGAAGTCCTCACCAAATTCCCGTTATAAACCTTCCAGCCAGCAGAACCATGAGCTAATATACCTCTTTTCTTTAAGAATTACCCAGCTTCAAGTATTCCTTTTTAACAACACTAAAGAGGCTAAGACATTGCCCATGGGCTAATAAGAAATTAGCCAGTTTTCATAAGACAAGATCCTCAAAAGCAGCAGAAAGCAAAAAGGAATTCGAAACTAACAATATGTGCCTGATATTTTCCCCTCCTTGTCTGTCTATTACAATACTCATGAAATGAGGAAAGAGATGCAAAAATCTAGTCATGATGGAGACTGAGTATATGATTGACAGTATGCCAGGCATTAGGAAGTATTTGTACCACCTGAAGCAGATCTAGGGGTGAGTAGTATAAGTCATGAAAATGGCAGGGTATCTAATATTCCTGCCTCTAAGATGTAGTGTCTTTTTAGGCCAATGGAAAGAAGTAACACCTCCCTACATATAAATTGCTTTTTTGAGGTAGCCAGGACCATTCCACACTTTTCATACACCCTTGTCTTTTTTTCTACATTTTTTGGTGACCCCCCAGCCTAATAATGCAATATGGTCACTGGGGAAGCAGAAGGCATTGCAGGTGAAATGAAAGACCAGCACCAGGCAGAGATAAGGACTGAAGGCACTCCAGGGGTTCTTGTTTGTCATGCACTGTTTGCACAAGAAGAAAATAAAAGGCTTCTTCTTGGGTTCTACCAATAAGCATATGAAAGTGCAATTACAAAGGAGAAGCTCCCACATGTTTGCTGGTAAATATCAGACCTCAGTATATCTCTCCTTGTTTAAAGATTTAAAAAAAACCAAAAAACCCAAACTAGATATTTCCCTCCACTTCTCCAAATAAAAATCCAGAGGAACTTAAAATAGTATCACTTATATTTTAAATGACTTGAAGACAAACAAAAACAAACAAGGAAACTGTGGTTCATATGAGAAAAAATAAAACAAAAGAGTCAGGGTACATAAAATAAGCCCATATAATTAATATCAGATTATTATTAAATAATTTTAATAATTAATATGAATGAGTTAAACTGCCATAAAATACAAAGACTCTTTAATTGGGTCAAAACACAAAATAAAACTCTATTGTATATAAATTTGTAAAGAAAATTGCCCAGTAAGGGCAGGGGCTGCCACGAGGACTCTGTTCACTGGGTGCTCACAAGGCCTTGAGCATGCAAGCTAAGAAACCCCTAAATGTGCTATTTTCCATATCCCAGTTTTAACTAAACTAACCTGTCTCACGAGAACAAAGCTTTTCATACCTATTTATTAATTTACAATGTGAAATATTAATCAAGTAGTGTGTCTGGATGACCAGATAGGTCTAACACATACTTTCTCTCCCTTCCATTTATAGAGAGGTTATTATAGCCAGGTTTTATGTATATATTTACTGCCATATGATTCTCAAACAATTCTATGAAGTAGATTGAGTATTGATGCATTATGAGTACCTCTATTTTACAGATGAGGAGCTGAAGGAGCACAAAGATTACATAAGTTACCCAAAATCACACAGTGGGCAGGTCATGGAACAGACAGCCTGGTGATGATGAAATCAGAGCAGGAAGAGTTAGTTATATGATGTCAGTGTTTAATGGCACTAAGCTCCTAAAGGCTGGTGTTATCCATCTCCAAGGCGGACATTCTATAGTTGGTCTGACTGGGCCACACGGTCTGGGAAAAGACTGGATGAGATTTTCAACACTTCCTGTTTTTTCTAATTCGCTTCCAAATGACATGTTCTTAAGATAAGTTAGTGCCTTTAATCAGGTTTCAGACACATGATACAGGTCTGGGACCATTCCTTCTTTTTAAGGTGATTTGCTGTACCTTCTCTGCATGCAGGTTTTGATTTATGGTTCAACTCTCAAAGGGCAATTGCATTTCTCTCATTTCAGTCTTCTGATTAATGGGCCTACATTGACCTCGAGGGAGGTTTTTAAAAACACACCCAAGGGCTCTGTCCTTGACTAAGTAGTGGTAGACCTTATCGTTAATGACTTGAATGAGAACTTAGAGAGAATATTTATCAGATTTGTGGTTGGCATAATTTGAAAACAAAAAGTAATAAATACATTGGCCATAAAAAACAAAATGCAAAAGGATTTTAGTACCCTAAGATGCTGGGACAGATTTTTTTATTTAATCATTTATTTAAAAAGATGTATTAAGTACCTATTATATGACAGAAATGGAGGGGGGATTCATTAGTAAACCAGGCAGAAAGACATTTTGACTTTATAGAGTTCTCAATATTTTAGAAAAGGTAACATTTAAAAGGAGTAAATTTAAGGAATATACTTAGGTCTAAGATGAAACAAAGCAAAACATAGCAAAAGAAACCCATCTTTCACCTACAGACAATAGCATGAAAGCATAATGGTGGAGCTGTGACTAAAAAGCAGCACCAGTGAGAGAGCCCTGAAATAAACCCATACATTTATGGATACTTGATTTTTTTATAAAGATACCAAGAACACACAATGGAGAGAGGGCTTTCTTTAATAAATGGTGCTGGGAAAACTGGATATCCATATGCAGAAGAATTAAATTTAATCCTTATCTCACACCATATATAAAATTCAACTCAAAATGGATTGAAGACTTAAATGTATGACCTGAAATTTTCATTTAAAACTACTAGAAGAAAGTGAAGAGAGAAAGTTCTGCAACACTGGTCTGGTCAATGGTTTTTTGGATATGACTCCCAAGGCATAGGCAACAAAAACAAAAATAGACAAATGAGATTGTATCAAACTAAAAAGCTTCTGCATAACAAAGGATATAATCAACAGAGTGAAGAGACAACCTACAAAATGGGAGAGTATATTTGCAAACCATACATCTGATAAGGGGTTTAATATTCAAAATATATAAGGAACTCAAACAACTCAATAGTTAAAAAAAAATAACCAATTAAAAATGGACAAAGGAACTGAACAGACATTTCTCAAAAGAAGACATACAAATGACCAAAAAGCAAATGAAAAAATGTTCAACAGCATGAATTATCAGGGAAATGCACATTAAAACCACAATGAGATAATACCTTTCACCTGTTAAAACAGATATTATCAAAAAGACAAAAGATAAGTGTTGGCAAGGTTGTGAAGAAAAGGGAACCCTTGTACATTGTTTGTGGGTATGTAAATTAGTACAGTCATTATGGATAACAGTATGGAGGTCCTCCAAAAACTGAAAATAAAATTACCATGTGATCCAGAAATCACACATCTGAATATATATCCAAAAGAATTGAAATCAGTGTGTTGAAGAGATACCTGTATTGCCATTTTCATTGCAGCACTATTCACAAATAGCCAAGACAGAGAATCAACCTAAGTGTCCAACAATGGGTGAATGAATAAAGAAATTGTGGTGTATATATATACAATGGAATATTATTTGCCTTAAAAAAGAAGGAAATCTTGTTATTTGAAACAATGTGGATGAACCTGGAGGACATTATGCTAAGTAAAATAAGCCAGGCACAGAAAGACAAATACTGCATGATTTCATTTATATGGGGAATCTGAAAAAGTTGAATTTATAGGCATAGAGAATAGAATGGTGGTTACCAGAGACCCAGGGGGAGGGAGCTGGGGAGAAGGTGACCAAAGGATACAAAGTTCCAATTAGACAGGAGAAATAGGTTTTAAAGAGCTATGCATAACAAGGTGACCACAGTTAATAATAGTGTATTGTATATTTCAAAATTGCTAAAAGAATAGATTTTAAATGTTCTTACTACAAGAAAATGAAAAGTATGTGAGGTGATAGATATGTGAATTAGCTTTATATAATCATTCCACAGTGTATATATATATCAAAACATTGCATTGTACTCTAGAAATATATGCCATCATTATTTGTTAATTAAAAAAATTAAAGTAGCACCGTGAAAAATATTTTTAGCTGATGTTAAGCATTATATAAGTCAAGGTAAGAGATGGTTATAAAAAAGCTGATATACTCTGGTTACATTAATAGAAATATGATGTCTCTAATAAAGGAGGTTTTATTGTCATTGTACCCCATGATTACAAGATCATGCCTAAAACAATGTCTAAATTTTCTTTGTAGCACACTTTAATATCAACACATTTAAAGAGGTCCAGAAGACAGCAAGAAAAAAGGTGAAGGAAGCTGTAGAGCACACAACAAGAGGAACAACTAAAAGAAACTGGATGGTCAGCCTGGAGAGAAGAAAGCTTATGGGATACATGCTGGTGATTGATTTTTAAATATGTGAAAGGCAAGAGGAGAAAGTAGATTCTCTCTGAATGACTATGTGTTTCTCTGTGGAGAAAGGTTAGGTTACTATGTAGCCAGGGCAAATGTCTATGCCTGAGCTATTGAGCTGGTAAAGACCAGTGGATGACTAAATCCCTTCTCCTGTCAGACTTGTACAGGGAAAAGAAATACAAGTCTCAATCAATCATTTTTTACTGTCATATTTTTGTAGAGCATATCCATGAAAATAGACATTAGTGTTCCATCTTCTTTCCAGAATGACAGATCACAAACCATACAATTCAGGATTTCTGTGGAACATCCAAGTTTCTACATATCACACCACTACTTAATACACAGATTTGCATTTTTGTTGGCTCATGTGAACAATTTAGATTTCCCTCTGGTGTAATGACAAGTCAGACTTCCTGACAATTTTTTTGAGGTACTCACTCTGGTATAAAAATTTGCTGTTAGAATCCTTTAATTTTGCTTTAATAAATGAGATTCATAATGAGGGACGTGGCTTGTGCCATGGTTTAACTGTGTCCTCCAGCGGTCGTGTGTTGGAATCTAATTCCCAATGCAGCAATGTGGAAGGTGGGGCCTACTGGGAGGTGATCAGGTCATGAGGAGTCCACCCTTATGAATGGATTAATGCCAATTATAAAAAGGCTTGAGGCTGAGAGTTCAATCTCTGGCTCTCTCGCCCCTTTGCTTGTCCTTCTGCCTTCTGCCATGGGATGACACAGCATGAAGGCCCTTACAAGATACAGCCCCCAGTCTTGGACTTCCAAGTCTCCTGAACTACGAAGAAAATAAATGTCTATTGTTTCTAAATTACTCAGTCTGTGGTATTCTGTTACAGCAGCACAAAATGGGATAAGACAGCTTGTGAGAGCATTTTGTGCTTTCAACCTAGAATTAAATGGCGATTAGGATGATCTCAGAAGAACTGCAGTGCTAACTGTGGAAGAAAAATAGTCCTACAGGAATGGAGTAATTAATTATTCACCATTTGGCTCTATATGTCCAGAATTCTCCACCAGATCAGATTCCAATTTGTTACAAATAAATATTATGAACGACAAAGACTTTCTCTCTTTTTCTCTTTCCTGTAAAATTTTCTTTTAAGGCCAGGATATTATCTCAAATATTGGGAATTATGAGAAACTACCCCTTAAAATAAACTTCCATTTATGAAAAATTCAATTCTTCTATGCTCATCTTCTATAGAAATTCAGTTGTACGGAACCTTTTATATATTGGACTTTATAAGAACAATATCTTTGAACACCACACAGCTCTTCAATTGGGTAAGGTTTAAGAGCTAAGAATTTTAAATAAATTACTTAGGGTGTGTTGGCCAACACAAAACCTTTCTAGGCTTACTGTTACTGTTTTTTTTCCTAATAATAATAGGTAATATTTCTAGATGCAGTTATATTTCAGAAATGTGATCTGGCCAGGAGTATTCCTAAATCTTGCAACAGTGAATCATATTATTATCAATCCAACAGCAATAATACATATTAACACTATTCAGTGGTAGGTAATTGTGACTTATATAGTGCTTCTCACTTTTCAACATTTATTATCTCATTTGATCCTATAAGGATTACCCCTTGAGATTTGTTTTTTGTTATCATTATCTATACTTTACTCATGAAGAAAATAAGATTTAGAAAGTTTATATAATGCACTCAAAGTTCAGTTAGAAACTTACACAGATGATATTTAAATCCATAAATTTAAATTCTATGCTTATTCTACTTGCCAAACCACAGAGAATGCATCTTGAGGGAGGAGTTCAGGATGGTGAGGCACCTGAGAGCAATGCTACCAATCTTTGCTGTCACTGGGAAAAATATCCACTTAAAGGAAAGAAGGACATAGACTCTATGTCAAAGAAAATAGGATATACTAACAATGGTGGTATTTGTAATAATTGGAAGAATCTATTTTCATCACAAGTGAAAGAAAGAAAGAAAGCCTGTATGTTCTTGTTGAGAATCTTGAAAACTCTACTTTTAGATTACTTCAATATCTGAGATTACAGATCTTGAAGAAGCTGTGGAAAGCATTAGGATAGGAACTCAGTTATATTATTAAACTCTGTATGACTGGCCCAGACAACACAGGTGCGAGAGTGTCCTCATTTGATTGCTGAATTTGGAAGGAAAAACTGGAAGAGTATAGTCCAAATACTTTCTTTCATGTCTTCATCTTGAGAGTGGACCTCCCCACAAAGCCTGTGTCCTGCACTGCTCCTTCAGACTGAAAGTTTCATACATGCAGCCACCATACATGGAGCTTTGCAGATGCAGGCCTGACACACAAAATTTAAGAGTGAAAGTACCACTCATGGAGTGTAGAGGTGTGGGTACCACACATGAGCCACTGGTGACAAGTATGTAACTTTGCCTAATTCTGAGGCTTACCCTACAGATGAAAGCCATATTTTTAAATATCATCTATATCAGTAATACAGGTAATATCTTTCCTCCCCCACCTGCCTTACACTATTATTTTAATCTCAATTGGTGAAAAATTTACAGAGTAGAAGTGATATTTATTGGGCTGCCTCAAATTTCAAAACATAGGTTAGATGTTTGGGAGTCTCTGAGCTTTGTAATACAGCTCCTCTGTAATTATAGATATTCTCAATCATAGTCAGTTAATTATTCTACTAAGTGATATGTTTTAGTGTTTAAGAACATGGACTCTACAGCCAGACCACATATTTTCAATTATCTATAAAATTTGGAATGCATAACTTAATGCATATAAAATACTGAGAACATCTGGAACATAGTAAGCACTCAACAAATATTAACAGTTATTTGATATTTGACAGAACTAAAGCCTGTAGTCTCTTGTTGAGGATCTTGAAAACCAGTGGTCAGGTGACCGACTGGGGTGGAAGTAATGGGCTTGTGGTGAAAGCATTTTTCATTCTCAAAGAAATACTCTAAAAGTTGGAACGATATCAGCATCTTTGGATACAATCTGCAGCCTCTTATTTAATTCTGCAATTGAGATAAATGGTTTTTCAACTCAATCTTTGTTACTCACACATTTCATGCTCTTCTCCTAATTTTTTTCTGCCAAATCAAGTATTTATTTTCAAAATTAACTTTATACACACACAAATGCTTATGATTTATTTTTTTAATTAAAATTTTTTTATTTCATCATATTACAGGGGTACAAATGTTTAGGTGATGTATATTGCCTTTGCCCCACCTGAGTCAGAGCTTCAAGCATGTCCATACCCCAGACTGTGCACACCACACCCATTAGGTGTGTATATACCCATCCTCTCCTTCCCCCTCTCATCTGCCAGACACTCGATGAATGTTATTACTATATGTATACTTAAGTGTTGATTGGTTAATACCAATTTGTTGGTGAGTACATGTGGTGCTTGTTTTTCCATTCTTGTGATACTTCACTTAGTAGAATGGGTTCCAGCTCTATCCAGGATAATACAACAATCACCATTGTTTTTTGTGGCTGAGTAGAACTCCATGGTATGCATATACCACATTTTATTAATCCACCAGTGTATTGATGGGCACCTGGGTTGTTTCCACATCTTTGCAATTGTGAATTGTGCTGCTATAAACATTCTAGTACTGATGTCTTTTTTATAGAAATGCTTATGGTTTAATTCTCCAAACTTTTCTGCTGACCTTTGGAACAAGACTGAGAACACAGATATAAAACCATCCTCTTATGTCATCTAATCTCTGACAAAGCAGGCAAAATATACATTGGGGAAAAGAATTTCTATTCAATAAATGGTTCTGGAAAAACTGAATAACCAAATACAGAAGATTGAAACTGGACCTCCACCTCCCATCTCTCACCTCTCACAAAAATCAACTCACCATAGATAACAGACTTAAACATAAGATGTGAAACCTTAAAAATTCTGGAAGAAAAGGTTGGGAAAACTCTTATAGACAATAGCCTAGGCAAAGAATTCTTGAAGAAGCCCCCAAAAGCAATCACAGCAGCAGCAAAAATAAATAAATGGGACCTGATCAAATTAAAAAGGTATTGCATGGCTAAGAAAACTATCACTAGAGTGAATAGACAACCTACAGAATGGGAGAAAATATTTACTTTCTACATATTTGATAAAGGGCTAACAACAAGAATCTATATAGAACTTTAAAAAATTAACATGAAAAAAATCAAACAACCCCATCATTAAATGGGCAAAGAGCATGAACAGAAACTTTTCAAAAGAAGACAGAGTAATGGCCAGCAAACATATAAAAAAGTGCTCAACATCTCTAATCATTAGGGAAATGCAAACCAAAACCACAATGAGATATCACCTAACTCCAGTGAGAATGGCCTTTATCAAAAAGTCACAAAACAGAAAAAACTGGTGTGGATGTGGAGATAATGGAACACTCCTTACACTGCTGGTGGGACTGCAAATTAGTACAACCCCTGTGGAACGTAATTTGGAGATATCTCAAAGACCTAAAAATAGAAATACCATTTGATCCAGCAATCCCACTACTAGGCATCTACTCAAAGGAAAAAAAGACTTTCTATAATAAAGACATCTGCACTCAAATGTTTATGGCAGCACAATTCACAACTGCAAGGATGTGGAAACAACCCAGGTTCCCATCAATACATGAGTGGACTAATAAAATGTAGTAGTATATGTATACCATGGAATGCTACTCAACTACAAAGAACAATGGTGATCTAACACCTCTTATATTATCCTGGATAGAGCTTGTGCCCATCCTTCGAAGTGAGGTATCACAAGAATGGAAAAACAAGCACCACATGTACTCACCATCAAATTAGTACTAACTGATCAACACTAAAGTGCTCACATGGTAGTAATATTGACTGGGTGCTGGTCGGGTGGGAGGGAGCTGGTGGGAAAAGGTACACTCACAACTAATGGATGCAGAGCTCACTGTATGGGGAAAGGGCATGCTTGTAGCCCTGGCTTGGGTGAGACAAAGACATTATATGTAATCAAAATGCTTGTACCCCCATAATATTATGAAATAATAAAAAAAAACTTTTCTGCCCACACATCAAATGAATCAGGATGGAAATCTACATTCATCTTCAGATAAAGTTTTCCTTGGAATCTAAGGGATAAAATGACTAAAAAGCAGTTTTCTCATATGCTGTTTAACCACCTCGGTACGAGCGTCGACTGTGGTCGACAGCCACAGATGAACGCGCACAGCCGAGCGTCCACTTTAGCCTACAGCCAAAAGCTTTTACTTTTACAGCTTTTATCTCTGCAGTTGCAGTGTGTACGTTCAGCTAGTAAGTTACTATGAATCTGTGACCTTTTAACAAGTTCTTAGTAGAAGTTATTATATTTATTTTCCTAAAGCTGCCTCTAAAGTAAAACAAGCTTTCAGTGCTGTAAAGCTTTCCTCATCACACAAGAGCAAAACGGATTCGTCGTCAATGCACAGCACAAAGTATCGTGCGGACTATGAGTGCTGGCTGTGGGCAAGGTTTCTTGGCCAGTGAGCAACATACCGAAGTGGTTAAGGGGATTTGGCAATCTTTACTGACAGAAATTAAAGATTTTGAGAAAAAATGTGTTCATTACTGTTGTCCAGTTACAAGAAAATAATGAAACAAAAGACTGCATAGTTTAATGGAATTCAGGAAGACATTTTTTTCCCATATAAAATATATGACAGCTGACTGAGAGGACACACATTTCCTCTGTCAGATGTTTGAAATGAACTAAAATGGGAGAAATGAAGCAGTTAAATGTACTTTGTAAGGTCACACAGGGCCTCAGTGAGGGAATATGGGATGACAAGTTTTAGTGGGAGACTAGACCAGACACCTTGACTGCAGAGACAGGAAGAAGTTGCATTCCTTGAAAAGTCAGGCCTCAGGTCATCTCCCAGAGTGGTTAATGAATACAGCTGATATCAAAACTAAAAAGTTGCTATGGGAACCCTGAACTCTTTACCCTTCCCTGGCTCACAAAAACAAATTAAGGATGAACAAACATTTTAATGATCCAAATCATGGAACCAATTTTTATGCCTTACCTTTGACCTTGTCTAACTATTTGAAATTTCTCCCTTAAAGCAAAAACCATCATACTGTCTAGGAAAACCTACAGGTAGCTCAAATTAACTAATTTACCTATCACTCATTCTTCATCTTACGTTGTAAACAGTAGCAGGAAGATAGTACCCAGGAATTAATTCCTGTTTCTTTTATCTGTCCTTCTTAATGCAGTTTCTAATTTATTGTTGCGTATTCCATGCACAATGGAATTTATGTGAGTAGAATAAATTGACTGTTGAAAATCAACAAATATTCAGCACAATGAAGAATTAACAGGTCTGAGTAGTTCAGCATGACTGCTTGAGGAGCTCTGCAGACCCATATTCCAGTGAAAATGATGAAAATGATTTTAAAAAACACCCAGCTCTACAAAGTCTCTGAAAATGGTCCTAAGGGCATGCAGTAAATGAAGGAATAGTTATTCAAAAAAATCTATGGAAAATTGGTAAGAATAGAGAGAGTCTGTAGTATTTGAATCAAGACCCATGCCCACCTCCCATCTCCTAGATCTGTATGACATAAACTCTACTCTAGACTGGCATAGCCAAAAACACAGGGCTCCCTCCCCTAGCTCCCGGTTAGAGGGCTATCTTCTCAGAAGGGCACAATGTCAGCATTTTTTATCCTGTCCTCAGTTACCTGTTGCTAAGGCTAACTTCTGAGTGAATGAATGAAATTGCAGACTCCCTTCTTCCGTCCAGCTCTGCTCATAGGTTGGAGGCTCTACTTGGGCAAAGTGCTGCTGAGAATAGTTAGTCTCTGATTGTTTTTGCCCCAAATTTGATTGGATCAGTCTGTGGAGTAATTTATGTCCTGGGGCATTGTTGGAAAAAATAGAGCAATCAACCAGCAATTAACAGAAAGACACAATCAAAGAGAATCTGAACAAAACCTCTGTTATCCCAGGTGAAAGTGGGCATACCAAAGACTATGTCCTATGAGGAACAGTGTCAGAGGCGTTACACTGTGGAGGAAAACAGACTATACTAAAATAAGCCAGCCATTCACTAAACTAGTAAACAAGCAAATGACAATAACAAGGTCTGGAAAGCAGAGGCAGTACCCAGAGTTGGTACAATATATTTTCTAAGATGACCAGCTTTCAATGAAAAATTATGAGACATGCAAAAAGCTGAAAAATATGATCCATCATACACTGAAAAAAGGTCAGGCAACAGAAAATGCTATGAGGGTGACTAGATGTTGGATTTAAGAGACAAAGACTTCAAAGTAGCTATTGTAAATATGTTCAAATAATTAAAGAAAACCATGATTAAAGAATTGAAAGAAGGTATAAAGATAATATCACTCAAATAGAGAATATCAGGAAATAGATAAAATTGTAAGAAAGAGACAAATGGAAATGACAGATTTGGAAAATACAGCAACTGAAATGAGAAATTCACTAGAAGGGCTCAAGAGTAGGTTTGAACTGACGGAAGAAATAGCGAACTTGAAAATAGATTGATGGATATTGTGCAATCTACAAAAGAGAGAAAAAAGAATGAATAAAAATGAACAGGGCTTCAGAGGAATGTCAGACACCATCAATTGTACCAATGTACACATAATGAGAGTACCAGATGGGAAGGAGAGTGTTAAAGGAGTAGAAAAAATATTTATAAAAATATTGGCTGAACATTTCCAAATTTATTAATCTACATATCTGGAAAGCTCAATGAACTTCAAGTGAAATAAACATTAAGAGATCTATAAGTAGGCATGTCATATACAAGTGCTGAATGCCAAAGACAAAGAGAAAATCTTGAAAGCAGAAAGAGAAAAATGACTCATTATTTACAAATTAAGGCCAATATGATTAATAAATGACTTGTCATCAGAAGCAATGGAGAACAGAAGGCAGTGGGATAACATACTCAAAGTGCAAAACTGTTAATCAAGATTCTATGTCTAGTGAAGCTAATCCACATCTACTAGGTGTGGTGTGTACTCTCTGGGGCATGGGCATACTTGTTGGGCAGTGCAAAGTCAATTTATGTAACCAAAGTGTTTGTACCCCTGTAATATTCTGAAATAAAAAAATAAAATTAAACAAACAAAAAACAAAAATGAAGGTGAGATATAAAGACATTCCCAGGTAAATAAAAGCTGAGAGAATTTGTTGATAGTAGACCCACCTTACAAGAAACAGTAAGGAAAATTCTACAGGCTGAAAGAAAGTGACCTCAGGTTGTAATCTGAATATATGCCAAAAATGAAGAACACTTGTAAATGTAATTATATAGTTATAAATGACAACCTAAATCTATTTCTTCTCTTTTGCTCTCTTAACTTATTTAAAAAACAATTGTGTAAAACAATATGCATCTAATATATTAATATTATTGAGTTTATGACATATAGAAAGGTTATATTATTTCCCAATAACAGCCTAAAAGAGCTGGGTAGGAACCAGGCTATATTTAGCTAAGAAAATGACCTAAGGTATACATGGTAAGCACTAGAACAACTACTAAACTAAAATAATATGTAGTAAAAGATCATTAAAGAAATTAAAATGCTAAATTTGAAGATATTTACTACTGTGAAAACAAGTGTTAAAAAAGAAGAATAGGGAACAAAATAGACTAATAAATTTAACCAAAGAGATGCACGATTTATACAATGAAAACTATAAAACATTCTTGATAGAAATTAAAGAAGGCCTAAATACATGTAAAGACATCCCATGCTCATAGATTGGAAGGCTTAATATTGTTCCAGTGTTAATACTGCCCCAATTGACCTACAGATTCAATGCAATACTTGTTCAAAATTCCAACTGCAATTTTACAGTAATGGATAAGTTGATTCCAAAATTCACTTGGAATTGTAAGAGATACAGATTAACCAAAACACCATTGAAAAGAGGAACTAAGTTGGAGGACTTGCACATCCTCATTTCAAAACTTACTACAAAGTGGCATTAATCAACATGGTGTGGCATGGACACAAGGTTAAATATGTAGATCAACAAAATAGAATTGAAAGTCTAGAAATAAATTCATGTTATCTATGGTCAACTGATTTTTTCCAAGATCATCCAATGGAAAAGAGAGTAGTCTTTTCAAAAAATGGCACTAGGAAACCTGAATAGCCACATGCAAGTGAATGAAGTTAAACTCAACCTCACGCCATAAAAAAAATTATGAATAACTCTAAATGAACCAAAGATCTAAATATAAGAGCTAAGACTATAAAATTTTTAGAAAAAAACACAGGGGTGAATCTTTGTTAACTCAGATTTGGCAAGAGATTCTTAGGTGCCATTAAAATCACAAGCAATAAAAGAAAAAATGAATAAACTGGGCATTATTAAAATTAAAGATGTCTGTTCTTCAAAGAACATTATCAAGAAAGTGAAAACACAGCCCATAGAAATGGAAAAATATATTTGCAAATTACATATCTGCTAATAGATTTGTACCTAGAATACATAAAGAACTCTTAGAACTCAATAATTAAAAGACAAACCAGTTAATAAATGGGCAAAGGATCTGAAGAGATATTTCTCTGAAGATGATTTACAAATGAACAAAAGTACATAAAAATAGGCTTGACGTCATTAGTCATTAGGAAAATGCCACTCAATATCAGGGTGAGATACCACTTCTCATCCACTAGGATGGTTAGAATAAAAAAGTGAAATAAAAACTAGGTCTGACAAGGATGTGGAGAAATCAGAATCCCTATAATAGTGCAACCATTTTAGAAAGCAGTCTGGTAGTTCTTCAAATATTTAAACATGTATCCATATACCATATTATCTAGCAATTCCACTCCTAAGTATATATCCAAGAGAAATGAAAACATGTCTACACAAAAACTTGTATAAGAATGTTTACAGCAGCATTATTCAATAACCAAAAGGTAGAAACAACCCAAATGTTCATCAACTGATGAATGGATAAAAAAATGTGGTATATCCATACAATGGAATAATATTCAGTTATTAATGAATGAAGTGCTGATACATACTACAACATGGATGAACTTTGAAAGCATTATGTGAAGCCAGAGTTAAAAGGTAACATATTGTATGGTTCTATTTATATAAAATTCCCTGAATATGCAAATAACAAGAGATAGGAAGTGAATTATTAGTTATTTAAGGCTGAGGGCAATAGAGAAAAAGGGGATGATAGCTAAAGGGTACAGAGTTTCTTTTTGAGGTGATGAAAATATTATAAAATTGGCGTTGGCATTACACATATCTGTGAATAAAATAAAAACATTGACTTGTACGTGCCTGAATTATATAGTATGTGAATTTTATCTCAGCAAAGCTATTAGAGATAATCTAGAAAAATTTTTTAGAAGGTATGAATAACAAAGGCATATATTTAAAGTTTTGAAAATAGTTTGCTCCTTCAGTTCTAGAACTTTCTTTTTCATTTCTAGTATCTACCTTGTATGCTTGACCCTGAGAACATGAATTGCATTGTGAGGACAGTAAAAGGCAAGCACATGGACCTTGCAGAATTCCTCACCCTGAATCTTAGAAAATTTCCTACTATGCATAAGAGTCAGACCAAGTCCAATTCCCCCAAAGTCATGTTGATCCCTAGAAAGTGAAAAATAAAACTTACTACCACTTTCAGAAACAAAATTTGTTTCTATTAAGAAAAGAAATAAGTTTTGGTCATGTTTAGTGTTTTTTTCCTCAGAGCAATTTTTCTTTCCTGAGCAATGTCCTCTCTGATTTTCATCTTAGCCCAGAGGACAAAAGCAGCCTACTCAACATGACTTTCAAAGCCAGTGTGAGGACTGCTGTGTGTGGCTTCATCATGCTCTAAGAAGCTACCTCACCGGAAGAAAAGAGCTCTCCTGTCAAGTACCAATTACAGAAACTGTGGATTCCCCTACTGGGCTCATGCTGAAGCTTTAAGCTGGAAGAGGCTTCAAGGCTGAAAGAGAAACATGTGGTCTTTCCACTGGGCTGTCTCATGGTAGAGTACCTTTCAGGCATATGAAGTAAAGACTAAGTGAGTTGGAAAGGACAGACTAATTTGTATAGTCTCTGTCTTTGATTAGTTTCTGTGAAGAGAAAAACTGAAAACATAGTGGTGAATTTAAATAATGGGTTGAATGAGATTCGAAAGTAAAAATCAGAATCCTGGAAAATGAGAATTTGAGGGAGCCTCCAGCAGCTTTTAGAGCATTTGAAATTCTTTATAAGCCTCATGTTATAGCTTGTGCCTGAATCCAGCTGAGAAGATCTGAAGAGGAAGACCCAGAATTATACCTTTCTGGCTGTTTACTCTTTTGTAGATCCTTTAATGTAGTATAAACAGAACATTGGAAAATGTAACCCACTTTAAGGGAAAGATTCAAACATTTCCCCTGCCTTTCCTACAAACTATACTTCAGGGTAATAAAATGGTCAATGAGGGAATTTTTTCTTTCTAGAAATAGTCCAGCCAATAAATAAAGAAGGAATAATAGAATTAGAATATCACCATTTTGCAACCACCAATGAATTTATGAATATAGGAAATGATCTTCAACATCTTCAGGCATCACAGAAAGAAAGACAATCAGATATTATGTGCCTTCTGATGGAGGAACACACTACCACATAGGAAATTGCCTTTCCCTCAAAATTGAATCTGAATCTGATCCCTCATCTATTTCTAACTACCAGTTTACAGGAAATGCAGAGCCAAAATAAAAAAAAAGTTTCAATGTTATGACGAGGATGAAATTTTTAAAAAATTTGCACTGTGGGAAGCTCTATGAGACAAACAACATGGTTGCTTTCACAACAAATTGCAAGAATAAAAAAAGATGGTGGAGAAAATTTATACATTAAAAAATAGTTAAGAAATATGTTAACCAATTAGCAAGTGTGAGCCTTGTCTAATCTCGATTCAAATAAATGGTAAAGGTAAAATCAAGAATAAAAATCCCCGTTAAGACAACTGAGGGACTGTGGACACTGACAATAGTAAATGAAGTTAGAAATTATTATTATTTTTATTTATTTCAGCATATTACAAGGGTACAAATGTTTAGGTTATATATATTGCCTTTGCCCCACCCAAGTCAGAGCTTCAAGTGTGTTCATCCCCCAGACGGTGTGCACTGCACCCATTAGGTGTGAATATATCCATCCCTTCCTCCCTGCTCCCATCTGCTTGACACCTGATGCATGTTACTACTGTATGTGCACGTAAGTGTTGATCAGTTCATACCAATTTGATGGTGAGTACATGTGGTGCTTGTTTTTCCATTCTTGTGGTACTTCACTTAGTAGAGTGGGCTTCAGCTCTGTCCAGGATAATACAAGAGGCGCTATATCACCATGTTTTATTTGTGGCTGAGTAGAACTCCATGGTATATATATACCACGTTTTATTAATCCACTTATGTACTGATTGGCTTAGAACTGCAACCAGAGAAGGTTGCCCTCTATCACCACTTCTATTCAACATAGTGCTGGGAGTCTTAGCCAGAGCAATCAGACAAGAGATGGAAATTGAGTGTTTCCAAATGGGGGCAGAAGATGTCAAAGTATCACTCTTTGCTGATGATATGATCTTACATCTAGAAAATCTCAAAGATTCTGCCATGAGATTGCTGTAATTGATAAACAAATTCAGCAAAGCCTCAGGTTACAAAATCAATGTACACAAATCAGTAGCATTCCTATATGCCAACAACAGTCAAACTGAGAATCAAATCAAAGACTCAACACCCTTCACAATAGCAACAAAGAACTTAAAATTGGTAGGAGTATATTTAACTAAGGAGGTAAAAGACCTCTATAGGGAGAACTATGAAACAATGAAAAAGGAAATAGCAGAGGACATAAACAGGTGGAAAACCATACCATGCTCATGGGTAAAAAGAATCAACATTGTTAAAATGTTTATACTACCCAAAGTGATCTACAGATTAAACACATCCCCTTTAAAATACCAATATCATTTTTCACAGATCTAGAAAAAATAACTCTATGCTTCATATGGAACCAGAGAAGACCCTGTATAGCAAAAGCAATATTAAGCAAAAAGAACAAATTTGAAGTCATCAATTTACCAGACTTCAACCTATACTGCAGGGCTATAGTAACCAAAACAACATGGTACTGGCACAAGGACAGTGACATAGACCAATGGTTTTTGTTTGTTTGTTTGCTTTTTGTCTTGTTTTTTGTTTGTTTTCATTTCAAAATATTAACTAAGGGGGTATGAGTGATTTTGTTACAGGGATACCTTGTATAATGCTTAAGTCAGAGTTTTTGGCGTGCTTGTCACAAGAATAGTGTTTATTGTACACTACAGTAAGTTTTTACTGTAAGTTTTTATCCCACAGACCCCTCCCACCCTCCTCATTTCTTGGCTTCTCATGTCCTTTATTGTGCTTTGTGTATACATATACCCATCATTTAGCTCTCACTTATTGGTGAGAACATATGGTGTTTGGTTTTTCCATTCCTGAGATACTTCACTGAGGATAATGGTCTCCAGTTCCATCTAAATTGCTGCCAATTGCATTATTTCATTACTTTTTATGGCTGAGTAGTACTCCATTTTATATATATATATATATCTACACACACACACACACACATACACCCCATATATATACATGCCACATTTCCACATTTTCTTTGTCCACTCATGAATTTATGGACACTTAGGTTGTTTTCATATCTTTGCAATTGTGAATTGTGCTGCAATAAACATTCAAATACAAGTGTCTTTTTAATAAGATGACTTCATTTCCTTTGGATAGATAACCAGCACTGGGGTTGCTGGATTGAATGGTAAGTCTACATTCAATAATTTGAGGAGTCTCCATATTGTTTTCCATAGAGATTGTACTAATTTTCAATCCCACCAACAGTGTATAAACATTCCTTTCTCTTTGCATCCACACCAGAATCTGTTGTTCCTTGGCTTTTTAATAATAGCCATTCTGGTAGGAGTAAGGTGGTATCTCATTGTAGTTTTAATTTGCATTTACCTGATGATTAGGGAAAAAAGTTGGGCATTTTTTTCGTATGTTTATGGGCCATTTTGTCTATCTTTTTTTGAAAAGCTTCTGTTCATGTCAGTTGCCCACTTTTTGATGGAGTTTCTTTTTTTTTTCTTGCTGATTTGTTTGAGCTCTTTGTAGATTATGGATATCAGTACTTTGTAGGATGTATAGTTGCAAATATTTTCTCCCATTCTGTAGGTTATGTATTCACTCTGTTGATTATCTTCTTTGCTGTGGAAAATGTTTTAATTTAATTAGGGATATTTGTCTGTAGTATTCTTATTTTTATTGTGTCCTTTTCCTGACTTTGGCATCAGGGTGATACTGGTTTCATACAATGACTTAGGGGGGATTCCCCTCCTTTTGATGTTATGGAATATTTTCTGTAGGATAGATACCAGTTCTTTGTAGGTCTGGTAGAATTTGGCTGTGAATGCATCTAGTCTGGGTTTTTTTGCTTTTTTTTTTGGTTGGGAGATATTTTATTACTGTGTTGATCTCACTGCTTGTTATTGGTCTGTTCAGAATTTCCATTTCTTCCCAATTAAGGCTGGGGAGATTGTGTTTCCAGAAATTTAAACATTTACTCTAGGTTTTCTAGTTTGTTTGTATCCAGTTTTTCATAGTATTCATGGATGATCTTTTCTATTTCTGTGGTATCTGTTGTGATATCTCCTTTTTAATTTTTGATTGAGGTTATTTAAATTCTTTCTCTTCTATTTCTGAGTAATCTGGCTAGTGATATATTAATTTTGTTTATCTTTTTAAAAAACCAACTGTTTGTTTCATTGATCCTTTGTTGGGGGGCATTTACATTTCTTTTAGTTCTGCTCTGAGTTTTGTTATTACTTTTATTTTGCTGGCTTTGGGTTTGGTTTCTTCTTTTTCTATTTCCTTGAGATGTGACATTAGATTGTTAGTTTGTGATCTTTTCTTCTTTTTGATGTAGGCATTTAAGGCTATGAACATTCCCCTAGGGCATTCTGGCTGTAGCCCATAGATTTTGAAAGTATGTGTTCTTTTTGTTATTCGGTTTGATTGCATCTTAATTTCATCATAGAGCCAAGCGTCATTCATTAGCAAATTGTTTAACTTTCATGACTTTGTGAAGTTTTGAGTGTTTCTCTTGGAATTGATTTCTAGTTTTAGTCCACTGTGGTCTGAGAATATACCTGGTATTATTTTAATCTTTCAAAATTTACCGAAAGTTGTCTGGCCTAAGATATGATCAGTATTGGAAAAAGTTCCATATTCTGATGAGAAATATATATATTCAGTAGTTTTGAGGTAGAATGTTCTGTGGATGTCTGTTAGATTATTTTATTCTAGAGTCTTGTTTAAGTCCATTGTTTCTTTATTCATTTCCTGGTGCATCGATCTGTCCAGTCCTGTTGGTGGGATGTTGAAGTCCCCAGAAATAAAGGTACTACCCTTTATTTCTTTGCTTAGATCCAGGTGTATTTGCTTTATGAAACTGGGAGCTCCTACGTTATGTGCATATATATTATATTTAGAATTGTTAAGACTTCTTTTTGAATTTCTCCCTTTACCATTATATAATAGCCAGCTCTGTCTTTTTTTTCTTTACCTTTATTGATTTAAAGTCTATTTGATCTTATATGAGAATGGCTACACCTGCTCACTTATTGTTTCCATTTGTGTGGAATATTTTTTTTCCATTCCTTAACTTTTAGTCTGTGTGAGTCTTTGTGGTTTATGTGTATTTATTGGAGAAAGCAAATATTTGGGTTCTGTATTTTTATCCATTCAACCAGACTATGTCTTTTGGCTGGGGTATTCAGATTGTTTGTGTTGAGTGTTAGTATTGATATGTGGGATCCTGTTCTGTTCATGTTAGATGATATCTCATAGTTTTGTTTTCCCTCTTGTACTATTGTTTTAGAAAAGCTGTGAGCTATAATTTATAGGTGTTTTTACACTGCCAGATATTTATTGTGCTGTTGCATGTGCAATGAACTTTTAAGTATTTCTCATAGGGCAGGTCAAATAGTGACACATTCCATTAGTGTTTGCTTATCTGTAAAAGTCTTTATTTCTCCATTTTTTATGAACCTTAGTTTTAAAACATATAAAATTCTTATTGGCAGTTCTTCTGTTTAAGAAGGTTAAAAGTGGGGCCCCAATTCCTTTTGGCTTGTAATGTCTCCACTGAGAAGTCTGCTGTTAGTCTGATGGGTTTTCTTTTGTAGGTAGTGGTTTTCATCTTGCAGCTTATGAAATTTTCTCCTTCATTTTGACTTTGGCCTGGTCAATGACTACATATTTTGTATGAATTTTTTGTCTTCTAAGAATATGTCTTGTGTGATTATTTTGTATGAATTTTCCTGGTGTTTGATGATCATCTTGTATCTGGATATCTAAATCTCTGCTGATACCAGGAAAATTCTTCTCAATAGTTCCCACAAATAGGTTTTCCGTGCTTTTTGCATTTTCTTCTTCTTGCTCAGGAATACCAATAATTCCTATGTTGGCTCCCTTTACATAGTCCCATATTTCTCTGAGTGTTTATTCTTATTATTTCTTTTTTCTGCATCTTTGACTGACTGGGTGAGTTCAAATGCCTTGTTTTCAAGCTCTGAGATTCTTCTACTTGGTGTAGTGTAGCCTGTTGTTGAAGCTTTATGCTGTATTTTGTAATTCCCTAAATGACTCTTTCTTTTCTTTAGGTTCTGTTATATCCTTTCTTATGTTGTCTATCTCGTTAGCAAGCTTTCCATTTTTTTCATTCATGTACTAAAAAATTTGTTTGGTTTCTTTGTGTTGGTTTTCAACTTTCTCTTCAATTCCATTCATCTTGTTTGGATCCATATTCTGAATTCCATCTCTGACATTTCAACAATTTCAATTTGGTTGGGATCCATTGCTGTGGATCTATTGTGATCCTTTAGGAGTGTCATACTAGCTTGTTTTTTATGTTGCCAGAAATTTTTTACTGATTTATTCTCACCTGAAACTTCTTCTCTCATCTCAGGACTGGTAGCTTTGCAGTGTAGCTGTTCTCTTTTGCTGGAACTCTCCTACTTAGTGAAAAGGAGGAAATATCCCTAGATAAATAACACTTTTGTGTACTACTCTAGAAGACTGACCCAGGATGAGAGGGGCAGATGCAGAAATAACCTGTAACAGCTGTTCTCCTATGTTATCTCAATATCCTGTGGTTGTCACAGTCCAAGCTGATGATGGAAGATATTCATTCAGATTGGTGGGTTGTTCCCCAAGCCTCTTTTGGAAGCTTGCACAGGGGCCTGCACATGTCCCTTTCCATGGAGGTGGGTGGTGTGACCTAGACAAGCACATGGGTGAACCATAGGATATTGGCAGGTGCCTCAGCATGTCATGGGACATCGGTTGGTGATGGAGTCATTCATGGGAACCTGGTGGGTGCCTGAGTGTGTCATGGGACCTTGACTGGTACTGGGGGATCTTCATGTGTAGTGGTGCATTGGTTTCTAGGCTGCTGAAAGCTCAAGCAGGAAGCTGGGTAAGTCCCTCTACACTGAGGCAGGTTTTGTTAGTGATTGCTCTGCCCAGATCTCTCCATGGTGAAGGCAGTGGCTGTTTGGTGAGGCTAACTAGGTGGTGTCCACGAGTGTCAGGACTATGGGCATTTGCACCTTCCAGGTATAGGTGTAATGACAGTTTGCGGCAGGGGATGGCTTATGGCTAGTGAGTCTGTAGTGGAAACCTACACTGCAGGCATGGTGTTGTGCAGTGCCTTGGTGGCATGGTCCACCAGCTGCCATGCAGGGCAGGGGTTGCTTGTTCTGCTGGCTGCCGCTCAGGGCTGCAGGGGCATGACCTGAAGGCTGGTGCACAGAACCAAGGGATGTGGATCACCACATGGTGTGTAGGTCTGCTGGGGCATCGACCTTCACATGTTGTCAAGGTCCACTGGGACCTAGGTGGAGAGTGTGGCCTATTGTCCAGTGCACAAGACAAGGGGGCATGGCCTGCCATATGGTGCACAGGTCTGTGGGGCATGGATCTCCACTCAGCACCTGGCTCCATGGTGGTATGGATCTTGAAGTGACAGTGTACAGAGCTGGAGGTCTTGTTCCACTGGTCTGCACACAGATCCACAGGAGCTGGGCTGCTGAATGGCTGAGGCTCTCTAAACACACACAGGTCCCATTGAGGCTGCTACCATGGGACCACTCAAGCTCTGTTCAAGTTACCTGTGGGCAGGTGCCTGGTTGCCAGTCATGGGAATGCATCTGCTCTCCCTGCTCCCTCCTCAGCCTGGTAAGGGGTGATGTTTGGGCAGCTGGAGTGAAGCTGATCCCTGTGTAGACCAGGAACTCCAGACCTGAGAGCTCAGAGTAGCATCAGCTGCAGGGAACTCAGAACCGAGACCGGTAGGACCTTGTCGAGCCAGCTCTCTGATGCAACTTCACTACACAGTCTTCGAGCAGTTCCCTGATCAGTAAGCGGCACATGTGGTGATGATGGGGTCCCCATAGTTTGAGTCACAGTGTCTATGTGGAGAGCAGGGGCCCTGGGATTCTCTCTTTTATGCCTTCCCCATATGTAGACATCTCTCTCAAGTATCTTCTGATCTTGTCGAGTGGATCTCCTCATGCCATCTCCTTCACTCTGAGCTTCTCCTGTCAGTTCTCTGATGATTTACAATGCTCTCTCCAAGAGGGTCCATCCACAGGTGAGCATCTACTTGCAGTGTTTGGTCCTCTCCTACAAATCTGTGTGTGCTGGCTGCTTGTAGTCAGCCATCATGGCCCTTCCCCATTGCATTGCAGTTTGATGGCTCTCCTGCCCTCTTCCAGCTTCCCCTCATTTTATCTCAGGCACAGCTATGTGCCTGTACATGACCTATGCTTTTTGGAGCACATGGATTAACACAAATTGGTTGTTTATTTTGTGCTTTGCATACTCAGTTATCAAGCAGTAAGTTAACATCTGGTACAATTTCTTTAACAGAGTATGAAAAAAAGCAACAATGAAGAAGAAATGTCAAAAAATTCTTGAAAGATGAAACGTGGACAGTGGAATGGTAATTGATTTGGTAGAGCAGAGGAAGTTTTGACCTAAGTGTATACAGACAGGATTTATGATGATAAGCAAGTTGTCATTCAACACAGAACCCTTAAAAGACAACAGACTTACTTGTAGGTAAGTGGAAGGCAAAGCTGAAGTTCAAATCTGAGGTAATAATGCCCAAAAGTCTCTGGCCCAGAGAAATATCAGGTACAGTGCAGGGTGGGAGTGAAGGACTCAAAGGGGTGAAGGGGAGGTTTGCACACTGAATGGTGAGACTTTCAGCCTCTACTCTTTGCTCTGCTCCTCCTAGATCACTGGCTGCCCAGCACCAACCTGAAGACTAGATAAGTCTGGAGAACATTCTCGGTCCCAGACTGAACTGATATTTATAGATTATTTAATTAAGAATCTGGTTTGGTGTCCTCTGTAGATGTCCCAAAGCCCTGCCCCTGCTGAGAGTTTTCAGTCAGCTTTCCATGCCTTAGCTGGCAATAAGACCTGACAGGCAAGAACTATTTGACATTTTGGGAAAGCTTCTCATTGGAAAGGCACAAAAGCAGGTAACTAACTAACTCACTAACTAACTAGCTAACTTAATATCACATGTTATAGGAAACAGAGAGAAATTTGAAAGCAGAGGAAACTTTATAAAAGAGAAGATATTGCTTCTGTAAACCAAGAATATATTGATACAGAAAAGGAATAATCAGAATTGTTCCCAAGAGAAAGCTTCTGGGATTTAAAAGCACAATGCTTCTCCGGAAAACAGATAAATAAACAAAAATTTTTAAAAAGAAAATTGAAGATAATGTCAAGGAAATTACTCAGAGAATATAACTAAAAGAAAGATGAACAGGTGTTCAAGTACTGACTACTGGAATTTTGGAAAGATGGAGCACATAAAATTATGAGTAGGAAATTATCAAAACAGTAAGAAAAGATATTTCCAATAATGAAAACACTGAGTCTAAGATAGATAATAAAAGACACTAAAGCATATATTATGAAATCTTAGAACACCACCGATAAAGAAAAGATCTTTTAGGTACTAAAAAGAGAAATTAGTTTACCATCAAAGGCTTGGAAATCAATATGACACTGGATGTTGCAACAGCAAATCTGATGCCAGAACACAATGGAGCAGTGCCATACCAGGACATCATGTCAAAATCATCTTCCTAGTACTTAAAATTGATCATGGCACCCTTTCACAAAAATTTTCAGTCGTTCTCCATTAGGAGGAGTTAGGGTCTATGATATTTGGAACGGTATATCTGATTGCTCACAGTCTGAATGTGGGTGTCCTTCCCATGTTTCTCAGCACTCTTCATCCACATAAAAAATTAATATTATTTAGAAGGTAAGTTTTTTGTCCAATGTTTCCCTGAACATCTTGTACATGTCTATGTCTTTTGCCTTACTTTAAGGCTGAGAGAAAGTCATGGAGCCTTACAAACTTCTTGTTATTATTCAATGCCCAGTTCAAATATCCTCTCCTCCTCGAAATCTTCCCCACCCCTTCTCCCACCCAAGTCACGTACAATTAATCACCCTGCTGTGCTCCCATAATTTAAATATAAAATAAATGTTCTTATCTAATATCATCACATTATAATATAATAATTAGAACATGATTTTTTATCTCTTCCTCACAATTTTGAGCTCCTTGAGGGTATGGACAGTGTTTAATTACTCTGTGCATCCCAGTGCCTAGCTTTATGCCTGCATAAGTTGATACTTAGTGAATATCCATTAAATTGAAATGAATCAGTAAATATTCTAAAGTAAAAAACAAAACACAACAGGCACAGTAGGGCTTATGGGACATGTCTGAAATCTTTCCCAATATGACAATTAGTGATTGGTAGATTGATATAAAAATTCAGTTTTTTTCTGGTCTGTGAATACACTACATTTCCCTAGCCCATTAGACAAATGTGCTATGTCAACTAATTGGGGTGACATGATCTCTCCGTTCCAACAGATGTACACTTACTCCTTTCAATAAAGGGTACTAAAAATATGATCACACTGTCCCCTTCTTTCTCCTTTTCCCAGAAAAGTCACCATCAGAAGGAAAAGTTTCAGTGAGAGAACAAGGATGTAAGGACGAGATCAGTTAAATGAAAACAGGGTCAGTTTGTGGAATTTTATAAATACAATGTATCTTTATAAAAACAATGTAATTTTTTTCTGCTTGACATAGTTATAATTCTATAATAATAGATATCACAGAATTTAAAAAGGGGCAGGCAAATTTATTTTGGGGTAATGCTCTGAAATTTCAAATGATAGGAAACATGCCAGCCTTGAGCAAGAATAAACTTTTATCAAAATGCACTGCATACTTCAGTGTTTTAAATCCAGAATTAAAAAAAAAAGAGGGGCCATTTTCTTCAAATGTTGAAAAGCACCATGTTTGAGAGGAGACAGTTAATTTAAAACATTAAGGGAAAATTGATGGAGTTGTTAATGGAAAATGGAAGATTACAGCTTTTAGTGACATGTTAGACAAGCACATTTAAACAATTTAAAAGTACTTTTCCCCCACAGGATCACTTATGTCTCGTTTCTGAGTTGTCAGTGTCTTTAATTCATTCCAGCTGCTTCTGATTAGTTGTTCATCTTTTTGAAGCAATGCAGTTTCATTGTGATGAGAGAAATGTATCTTTTCTAAAGCAGATGGAAAAAAAAGCTCTCAGCAACACCCATGAAAGGTCCCTATGATGATGTCTATCACATTTTATAAATCTATGCTACATTTCAAAGATGAGAGTCTAACCAAGAGTCTGGCCAGGATATCAGAGATGAGGTTTTCAAATGACTAAGCATTTGAGAACTCCATGGATTTCACAAGAGGATTTAATATGAAAAATATATGAAAAGAGTTTGCCCAGAAAAGTCCAATCAATACATCAATCTTCAAAAACAAACAGAGATGTGTGTGTGTGTGTGTGTGTGTGTTTTAAAGCAAGTAATATGTGACTCATATCCTGTTTTTTACTAGAGATACTATGTCTCCCCAAAAGGTAGTATGATTCCAAGCTGCTAGAGTGGACCCTGACATGGAGTGCTGGTGGCAGTAATGCCTTTTCGGCTGGGAAAAAAAGCAGAAGGTACTGAGAATTTAAACACCAGGTGCCTGAGAGATGCAATGTGTGAGAACAGATTTTTAACCAGAGCTCTAGGACTCAGTTTCACTAAGTGATTTTGTCAGTATAGTCCTTACATGAACCTTCCTGCAGGAGACAACAGATGGCTTCCAGGAGGTGGTTGTACTCCTGTACAATTGTTTGTATTTATTTCAAAATATTAAGGGGGTACAAATGCTTTAGTTTACCGGGATCATTTTTTGTAATGCTTGAGACCTGGCTATAGGTGTGCCAGTCACACAAATAGTGTTCATATTACCCATTAGCTTGGTTTATTACCCTCCCCTACCCCTTCCTCCCCACCCCCGCCCCCCATTGCTTTCCACCGAGTTTTACTTCTCTCTGTGCACATGTGTGCTCATGGGTTAATTCCAATTTAACAGTGAGTACATGTGGTGTTTGTTTTTCCATTCTTGAAATACTGCACTTAGGATAATGGTATTCACTTCCATCCAGTTTCAAAAGGTATTAATTCATCTTTCTTATGGCTGAGTAGTACTCCATGGTATACATATACTACGTTTTATTAATCCACTCATGAATTGATGGGCACTTGAGTTGATTCCACATCTTTGCAATTGTGAATTATGCTGCAGTAAGCATTTGAGTGCGGGTGTGTTTTTGATAAAAATGACTTTGATCCCTTTGGGTAAATACCGAGTAGTGGGATTGCTGGATCAAATGGTAAGTCTACTTTTAGTTCTTTGAGGAATCTCCATTCTGTTTTTCCATAGAGGTTACACTAAATTGCAGTCCCACCAACATTGTATAAGCATTCATTTCTTCCTATGTCCACACCAGCATCTATTGTTTTGGGACATTTTAATAAATGCCATTCTAACTGGGGTAAGATGATATCTCATTGTGGTTTTAATTTGCATTTCCCTGATGATTAGTGACATTGAGCATTGTTTCATATGTTTATTGGCCACTTGTCTTTCTTCTTTTGAGAAGCTTCTGTTCATGTCTTTTGCCCACTTTTTAATGGAGTTGTTTGTTTTTTCTTGCTGATTTGGTTGAATTCTTTGTAAATTCTGGTTATTGGATGTGTAGATTGCAAATATTTTCTCCCATTCTGTAGATTGTCCATTTGCTCAGTTGATTGTTTCCTTAGCTTTGAAGAAGCTTTTTAGTTTAATCAAGTTCCATTTATTAATTTTCATTGTTGCCATGATTGTCATGGGGTCTTTTCCACAAATTCTTTGCCTAAGCTGATATCAAGAAGAGTTTTTTCTACATTTTCTTCTAGAATTCTTATGGTTTTATGCCTTAGATCCAAGTCTTTTATCCATCTTGAATTAATTTTTGTGAGTAGTGAGAGGTAGGGATCCTGTTTCATTCTTCTGCATGTGGCTATCCAATTTTCCCAGCACCACTTACTGAATAGGGCTTCTTTTCCCTGGTGTACATTATTGTCTGCTTTGTAAAAGATAAGTTGGTCATAGGTAGATGGCTTTATATCTGGGTTCTCTGTTCTGTTCTATTGGTCTATGCCTCTATATTGTACCAATAACATGCTGTTTCGGTTACTATAGTCTTGTAGTATAGTTGAAGTTTGGTAGTGTGATGCCTCCAGTTTTGTTCTTTTTGCTTATGATTGTTTTGGCTATTCTGGCTCTTTTCTGGTTTCAAATGAAGCATAGAATTATTTTTTCTAGATCTGTGAAGCATAACTTTGGTAACTTCATGGGGATTGCACTGAATTTGTAAATCACTTTAGATATTACAGACATTTTAACAATGTTGATTCTATCTATCCATGAGTATGCTATGCCACACATATAGACTTAATTTTACCTTGTAAAGAAATATTCAAGTTGTTTGATCTGACATGCTATCATACAGAAATCCTGCATTCCTACAGAAATCTTTCAATAATTCACATTGCTGATTCTGTTCTTCATAAAATTTAAATATTTGTTTTTGCAGAGATAAAATTTTGGCTAACACTTGTCCCTCCGATAGCCAGTGCACTTTTATAATATGGCAAATACACACTGAATACCTCATCATTCTACTTTAGCTTGTTACGAAACTGATACCCCCCACCCACTTATTGCATTTGCACAAATATAGCTAACAATAATTATAACTTGTTGCAAAGTGTCACTTATGATAGTAGCTTTAGCACAGAGACTTTGCTGATGCATGATACAATGAAAAGGCATGAGAGCCTCAGGATTTTTAATACATTTTTTATCTGTGCAATAAACCCTTCATGTTTTCCTGTCATGGAAGGTGCACCATCTGTACACATACTCACAAAATTTACCAAATTCAGTCCAACTTCATGACATTTTTTTTGAAAATTGTTGAAGACATCTATTCCCTGTGTTCTGTGCCCTAAGAGTGCCCTAAGAGAGTAACTCTTCATAGCAAATAAAATCTTGTGTTATGACCCAAATGAAGTATAAAATCTGTACGGAGTCAGTAGTATCAGTTGATTCATCCAAAGTGATTGAATAATATATAATACATATTTTCTTTTTGAGGAGGCAATTGTTTGTACTTTGAAACATTATGAGGGCCTAAGCATTCTATAACTTCAATGATGGAATCCTTCACAATTTCTACTTCCCTGAATGGCTTCCTTTCTTTTCCTCAAGCATATAACCTACTTTATAAGTTGCTTCTGTGGCATTATTTCCAGGTCTTGTTGCTGCTTGAAAGAATTGTCTTTGCTTTTGCTTTTCATCTTTTCATTTCTGCAATGCAGTCTTTTGTGCCTCTCCCTCTAATTTAAAATATTTATGGTTCTTATGAGTGTTACAATGCTGCTGAGCATTGAATTTCTTTAATGTTGATATTGCAGTATCACAAAGCAAACAAATCATCATATGTTTAGCAGAAACAAGATGATATTGCAATTCCCAATCCTCATTAAAATATGTTTTCTTCCTTTAGCAGTCTCTTGAGCACCTTCTTTGACATTATGAGTTTTTAAGCAGAAAGAATTAAAAAATACAGTTGAGCTGTGCAACTATTCACAAATTCCACTTCAAACAGAAACATAGTGCACTCTTGTCAGAAGCTGATAACAGACTGGTGTACTCAGCTCCTATAAACTCTCACCAACCAGCCTTGTGTGGTAGTAGGACCAGTCAGGCTGGGGAAGTCAGCACTAAATCATGAGCATAGCAGCTGTCAATTTAGCCCTTATCACTTACTAGTGTTCTAATTATGCCAATCAATCAGGGAGGATTATTTTGTTGAAACTTATGTTACTCTTTGGTATTTTAAACACATTCATTTTAAAAATAAAATAAAAATATGGAAGATGAACAAAAATATATTAATAAAAATAAAAGGATTTGTTCTGTAAAATTTGGATTCAGTCAAAAGGCCACACTTAAGGCCTATATTACAGACCTATATTACAGACTGTTGATGTTCAGATGCCAGTTAGCTAACACTAATTATGTGGCATACATATGACAGCCTTATATTTCTTTACTTAATTCCATCTCTAACTCCAAGTGCTCTCCTCTGGAAATGGCATGCTGGTAAGATGAGGATGAATTGCTTTGTAAATTAGGTGATACAACCTCTGGATTTTAAACATGCTGCTTTAAACACTCTATGCTAAAGGTCATCTTCATCTTGATGCTTATTTGCTGAGGCAGTGGAAAAGTTCAGTCTGAAAGTTCAGACCTGGACAGTGCCTCACAAAACTCACTGTGCACTTTGGGGATGCATTTGGCCCTGTCCCTAGAGAGGGCATTATCCCCAGTGGTATGGTGTAAATGTCTTGTTAAGTCCTAGCAGCTTGCATAAACACAATACCAGTCAGTTAGACAATCTGAGCATTTGTGGTCATGTCTAGAAAGATTTTGCTATAAGGTCATTTGTCCCTTTTTTCCTAAGGGAAAATCAGATAAAAATTGCATTTCATATATATATACACATTAGATATATTATATACAGATATTTTTAAATGTTAAAAATAAAGAAAAAAAATCCTTGAAAATATAT
>VBSM01000361.1:42146301-42160063 GCA_008086735.1 Cheirogaleus medius
ATCCTGTAGATCCTGTTAGCATGTGTCTGGGGGTCTTCCAGACTGAAGCCAGAAAACAGGAGTGCAGTTTATATATATATATATATATATATATATATATATATATATAGCTCATCCAGTCTAGAGAAGATGAGAGAAGGAATAAAGGTCAGTGGTTAAGAAATTAGGCTTTAAAGTCAGAAACCTTTGCCTGGATTTAAATTCAGGCTCTGAAAATTATTGGCTGAATGACTCAGGCCAAGTTTTTATGTTCTCCAAACTTCAAGTTCCTCATCAGAAAAGTAGGGATAATAAAAGCATCCATTTTATGGTGTTATAAAGGTTAAGCAAGGTCGTCTACAGAAAAGCATAGCTTAGTACTTGACAGATTAAGTATAAATGTAAACATTTATTAGGCCCTACTATGTTCCAGGCACTGGGTACAGAGACAAGTGAATGATCCCTTCCCTCAAGGAGCTCACAACCTAGAGGAAATGGTGTACAAAATACATAAAGGTACAATTATATAGGGAGATCCAGGTACTCAAGATGGGCAGCTCCTTCGGTTCCATGAAGCCTCAGCTGCTTCCTGAAGGATGAGCAGAGTTTTCTAGGTAAAGGAGGTAGAGAGGGACCTTTTAGGCCAAGGAAGCATTAGGCGACTCACATCACTTTCACAGGAAACATAATTTGCCCTAAGCGTGGCATTTCCTATTTGAAAACATTAATTTAACTGAAATAAATATAGCAACAATTTAACTATGCTGTATCCTGGGAGTGAGAGGGTGTGAAGAGAATGGCTTTAATAAGAAAAGACCTAGTCCCACCATACCAGTGTCTAATTCAACTGTCTTCACTCAGCATCCTCTCCTCTTGTGAAGTTGACATGATCTTTGTAGCATTCTCCCCTCTTTCTTTTCAAACCTTCTGCACACTCCCTGGATGTTCTGTCACTTTCTTCTATGTCAAAACTTCTAATTCAGTCTCAGTCGTTTCACCCTTATTCTCTCCTCTGGTATAATCCCTAATCCTTCAGTATTAATATTGGCTCTTCTCCAATTACTTTATTCTCTCTTACTTTAATCTCTCTCCTAAACCATTGGTTAACATTTCCCTTAAGTTATAACTTGAAAAGATTCTATCTCCAAGAGTTTGGTTTTTCCAGAAGTGGATTTTGAAAAGAATCCAATAATTTAAAAAGTTTATTTGGGAAAGCCCTGAGTGGAGTGGGCAAGTGACACTGGGAAGGAATGGAAGCCAATAAAAAAAGCAGGTGTTGAACATGTACCCAGCAGTAGGATTGCTGGATAGTATGGTAGTTCTGTTTTTAGTTTTTTGAAGAACCTCCATATGGTTTTCCATAATGACTGCATTAATTTACATTCACACCAACAATGTACGAGTGTTCCCCTTTCTCTGTATCCTTGCTAGCATTTGTTGTTTTTCATCTTTTTGAAAATAGCCATCCTAACTGGGGTGAGATGATTTCTCGTTGTGATTTTCTTGGCAGAACAGGAGGAAACTGAGAAGTCAAGTGATTTGCTGCTAAAATTTTGCCCCATCATCATCACAAAATCGCAGAATCACAGGGCTGAAGAAGCTCAAGCTTAAATGAGGCCTTGAAAAGTCCCATATTCCCCCACCCTTCAACCTTCCAGCTGAGCTGAGCAGAGCTGCAGCCTCTGCTTACATTCGCAGTGACTGGGCTTTGCAGGCCTCTGAGACTCCCTGTCCTGTCAGCCCTGAGTCCCGAGACAAGCACTGCCTCTCTGTGGCAAGCAGACATCATCTGTCCCCACTGAACATCTGCTTCTTAAAGATCATGCAGAATGAGTTTAATCCCGATTCTGCAGGAAACCTCACTATCATCATCATCATCATCGTCATCATCAAATATGTGGTGTTTCAGAATTTAGTAGAAATAGATAAACGTGGCAGTGAGAGAAGTTCTGGTTCTGAATTCTGGTTCTGTACTTACCTAGCTCAAGGTCACATGGTTTCTAAATAAAGAACCAGAATTCAGAACCCACCTTCTACTAGCACCCCTGAACATTTGGTTTACTGATTATATTTAATGTAAATTAGATTATGTATATATGTAATTATTTAATTTCTGATTATACGTCATTTTAATTGCTAGAATATAATTTTAACATTTTGCCACATTTTAATTATTCCATCCTGTTTTCTAATATTTAGGGATATATAATACAAGCTTTTTCATGGTTGCATTGAGAATGTTCACAGAGTTTTCTGTTCTGATTTTTTCACAAAAGTGTTTTTCTATATTGCTGTGTTGTTTTCATGATAATGATTTTAAAAAAAGCATAATTATGCAACACCTTTTACTAACCTCTCCCACTGACATATATTTTAGTTTTAATGCATTTCCTTTGTACAAAATTAATAGCTTTGTTAATTTGGGAACTGTTTGTTGTGATGGATAGGAATTCTTCTTGAAATAGGTTGAATTTATGAGATGAATAATGAGGCAATCATTGAATTCAGAAAGATTTCAGTAACCAAGAATTTAAAAAGGACAAGGTGGGTCTGAATGTTAGAACCACTGCAGAAGTTTGAAGGCTTCTTTTCCCATTTGTCAGATCTTCCTTTCTCTGTGTATCTGTTTAATTTTCCTTTCCTGCTTCAGCCAGATTTACTGTTTTGTCTTTTTTCAACCTAAATAACAGAAGACATGGCTATCTACAAATTCCAGAATTTTAGACATTACGTTTTAACCACTGAAGAGAGACTACCTCTTTCTCTGTCCTGGTTCTAAACACCCAGCAAGGAAGGATAGAGACGGCCATTGTGAAATCAGGTGTTCATCTCTGGACCAACTCACGTGGCCAGGAGCTGGAGTCTCAGTAAGCGTCAGGTCCCTACCTTGGCAACAGTGGGGACTAGCGGCAGGTCCACATCTATAAGAGGACCGATCCACAGAAAGTATACAAATGTGAGGGGTGGCTCCCAGAAAAGTGCAGTACTGGAAAAATAAATATACATGCCTAATACAGCAAAAAAAACCTTAGTATTTACATTTTTTCTTATTCTTTTGATTAATTAATTTAATGAAATCATAAGGAGTGATATTAATAGGACTCCAGTTTATTAAGAGTATGACCTATCTAATTATTTCTGAGATGATTCACCAATTTACTTTCCCCAAACTCCCATAAGTCAATCAATCCACAGTGCCCTTTACTTCCCATCCCCCAGCCCCGCCCCATCCTTCTTGCTGATATACACCACGTGGGCACTGCCTGTGTTAGTGATCTTAGGAGGAGCAACAGGGGCCAGAGTTTGGGTTGCTCAGTCCATTCTTTGCTCCAAAATAGTCTGCGTGGGGTTCTTTGGATAACACACAGGGTTGCTGGTCCGCCTCCTCTCCTCCCAGGCTACTGCCTCACAGGCCTCTCTTCTTTTCCACTGCCACACCTTATTTTACTTTCTGAACTTTCTTCTCCATCCAGCCTTGCTACAAAAATGAACTATTTTCACTCCGCCCTGCTGTTTCTGAAATAAGCAAAGGAAACCCATCTTCATGGTAAACACTTTTACTGCTGGTCACACCAGGAAAGCCAAAAGGGTCGGCCAAAATGACAAACACTGGGGAGGGCTTGGAATAGTTCAAAAATTCTAAAATTGTTTCAGGACTCCTCTGAAATGTTAAAGAACCTTGAAAGGAATATGTTTATCCTCTTCCTTAGATCATCTGGTTCCCTTTCTTAGATTACCAATCATTTCTATGTTTTTATTTACATTTTAAAAAGCATTTAAAAATTATTCATGTATATGCTCATTATAAGGAATTTTGAAAATATAAAAAAAGAGTATGAAAATATCACTGATAACACCATTCAGAGTCTGCCTTCAAAATCAGCCCACTTGATCCCACATGGTTTATCCTGGTCTAAAATCCTCCATCTTTAGACCAAGGTAGATTCCTTGCTGTGACTTCCTCTGTGTGTGTGTTTGTGGGCCTGTGAGCATTGCACGTGCCTTTCAGAATCACCTTCCTGACAACCTGTAAAGACTCCTTGGCTTTGAAAGGCTCTTCCTGGAGTCCTTTCTGGGGCATCAGGCCATAGTGCCGGCCTCACACCCCACTCTCTTGCATGTCCTGCCTATCTCTGTCCCTCTGTCCCTCTTTTGCCATTCCCCCCATGAAGAACGAATGCAACTCCACATTGCTTTGCCCGCTTTCCTGCCTGAGTCTCAGGCTGATCTGCTTGAGTATGCTCATCTCAGTATGACCTGACATTGCTTCCTTTCTTGTACTTGATGGTTTTAGTACCAAAAATGCCCTGGCTCTAATCCTGGCTTGTACTGACTCCTGTTATTTGCTGACAGTCAGGAGCCAGTTTTAAAGCTTGCCTCTTCCTTATGTTACTTTGGTTTCTCTGCATGCTATTTGAAGTGAAACTTTTGGCTCTCTTCTTCTGATACATGTCCACTTACCTGAAGGCAACATTTTGGTGTCTGCCTTTATGGAAGTGACGATGCTATATATGTTCATCTAGCCCCCCCCTTTTCTTCTTTCTTTCACTCCTATAAGATCCCTCATATTCTCTCTTACCTGCACCTACCAGCCCGATGCAGAGGATGCAGCTGTGAACTCCAAGGCCCTAGAGAATCATGAGGTCTCAGGATGGAAGGGTCCTGGATCTCTAAATGACTGCATGGGTCAGAGCCTTCCCCACTTTCACCCCACTGTTCACCTGGAGGCTCTTCCTCCTACTCTCTCCTACCTACTCCCCATTTTATTGGAGTCATCCCTCACAAAGCCTGACTGCTTTAACATAAGAGATACTAATGCCATTACTTCTAAATGGAGGGGCAGGCATTTTTTCTTATTCTTTTATTTACATTAAAAAATAGTATTTGCTACAATTTGAATTTTTTCCCAGGTATTTTACTAAAAGTTTTTTAAAAGCATATTCTCTGCCCCCCTTATCACCATAATGGCACCTTGAGTATCTCATGTAACTCTCATGTGACAGGTACTGTTCTTGGTATACATTATCCCAGTCAATTCTTACAGCATCCTGCAATGTCAATATTGTTATTCTCATTTTACAGAGGGCTGAGTAACTTGCTCAAAGTCAAACAGCCTGTAAGAGATAGAAGCAAAATTACAGCCTGGACGGATTCAGGCCTTTCACTTCATTATTCAAAACTGCGTTGTTCATTTTACCACCTAATTCTGCAGACATTAGAGTCTTTTATTTGTGTAGGCTTCAACACAGCTAGAAAACAGAAGCCAAACAGAAATGTACAAAATAAGTTTGCTAGTAGTGACTCTCTAAAGTTATTGAATAGCCATTGTATAAAAAATTATGTATTTATGCTAATCATTTCCATGATTGGGAATAGTTCAGCCATTATATATCTATATGGCTTGCTACCATATTCTTCTTCAATTATTTCTTATAAAATATGAAGGATATCTCTAAAATATCACTTTTAAGAAAAGATTATTCTAGATTTATATGATGTTTGGTAGAATTGCAGCAGGCTCTGTTGGTGGCCTCATGAGTTGTAAAATGACACCATTTTATCATTTTAGCCTTCAGCAAAAGGTCTTAAGTGTTTGGGGAGTAGTAATGACCAGAAGATGAACATACTTCAGCCAGAAAACTTCATTACTGTTAAAAATAACTGAACTCATGCTCGACTTTCTGGTAGCTTATGGCTGTCAAAAACTAAAAGGAACAAATAACAGTCCACTGGCATGAATAATAATCATTCTTACTTAGCTAACATAATCTTTAGTTACCAGGGATTAAATCTATGTCTCCATTCTTATTTACCACTCTGTTAGGACTTTTAGGAATGCATAGTTGAAAATTCACTTGTTTCTGGAACAGAAATGGCAGATTTACGGCACAGTGGGAACACTCACCACTCTAGAACCCGCAGCAGACGTAGGTAAAGGCTCACAAACTCCTTCCTATGGGGTCTGTCCTTGACACAATCTTCTCACTTCAGCTTTCTTCAGGTGGTTGTTGCTACCATTTGATCAGAGTTGGTGTAATAGTTCATTCATTCAAAAATGTTTATCAAGCATTTACTATGTACCAGGCAGCGCTTTATGAGAAGAAATCTATTTGCTCTTTGGTCATTGTCCAAGTTTATTTTGTTGTTACCAGGTACCCTGAATCTTTCCTCATTGATCAAGAAAGTTGGCCAATCCCGTCTGTAGCCTAGAGCTTCACTAACTTCAGGTTTCCATGACCTCCGTTACAGCAGAAGATCCCACTTTGTCTTGGGGCCTAGGATATGAAGTAAAAGCCAAATATATGTACAGTAGATGGACTTAGTAGCACCCTAAATATATTCCTCCTTGGCCTGTGTTACTGAATGGAAATGGTTGATATGAATCAAGGCATGAATTTCATGAATAATTTAGCCGTAATGACTCCTGATTTTTGAGGCCAGTGTGATGTGTTTAATCATTATAAACCCAATAACACCTGTTTGCCCACTGCCTTCCGTCTTCCTCTTTAGGCATCCCTGATCCACAGCCTCAGACTGGATATTTGCTTTAGGATGATAAGACTCACTAGAGACAGCTTAAATATGATGTCACTATACACATTTTTAAAAATATGTAATTGAGACAAAGACTGACCTTTTGTTGGAGTGTGTCAGGCAATCGATTCAGCTATTAGATATGATTGTGTAAGGTGGTGATTGTAGCATTAGATGCTTAATATCTGGCCAAAATCTCTTTAAGCATGTTGGGAAGAGTCCAGCAAAACTGGCATAGATCTCGGACGGAACTGTCCCCATTCTTACTTCTAATGAAATACAGCTGCTGGGGAAGGTTATAGAGTCACCAGACCATCACACATGGCTTCATGCTAGGACTTTTGAGGGGAAAATTTCCATATGGGATTTCAACTAAGATGGCAGTTCAGGTTCCACAGAAAAGAGCAAGTAAGTCAACCTGATCCTTTGTAAAAGACTAGAATTCCTCCAGTAGTTTCTTTACTGTGTATCTTCTGTGAATCATGTGTAAAACATCAGCCAATCTTGAATCCCACTTATTTATTGTGCAGTTTGATCAAGCTGAATAAACATAATAAGGAAGTCTTTTAAAGTGAAGCTTCCCTGCAGAGACAGTTCAGATAAACTTATATTTCCAAGCTTTCCAAGCCATCGGCCTTGATACTACTTCAAGTTTTGAAGATAAGCATGTAGAGATGGGTAAATGGACAAGGAGGTAAGTAATATGGTGTCAGTCTTCTTTGTAAAATGGTCTTTGCTTCATAGTTAGCTTGGGTACTGCCTATTTACCTGCAATAGATGGAGCACAAAAGTATTATTAATTTCTGTGTTTGCATCATTTCAATCACCATATAAGTATACAAATTTTACATTAAAAAACAATTGACATAGTTCGTTTTTATCTCACCCTGTCAACTTATTTCCCCAAAGGTTATTAGGAGGAGGAGCACCACCTCCTCTCTAATTAGCTGGCTGAATACACTCTCTCTACATCCTCAGCTACCATTCCTTTAAAAAGTTTTATAATTTTAAAAAGTATTCATGTGCATAATTTAACAATAATTTAGGATAGAAGGACTTATAATAAAAAGTAACCATATTTTGTGTCACCACGCTCTTTTAACTTTTCCTCCTTTGCATTATTTTGATGCTTATATTTATATCTCTAAATGCTGGCTCCCTGGAATTATAGTTGATGATTTAGTTTACTTATATCATCATCCCTCTCCTTCCCTTCTCTCAATATAGTTGTATCACTCTTAGTTACTCTATTAATTACTTTTGCTACAGACTATATTACTTTCGTTTTCACTACCTCATAAAGGGTGTGTGGGAGTTAACTTTCTGTGTCTTTGCAGGTCTGGCTCTATCTATATTCTGTCTTTATATTTGATCTATGTCTTTGTTTTATTCCAACATTTCATTGATTTTTAGTTCTGCTGGAAATTGACTTTTAGGTTGAAAATCACCTTTTCAGACATTTGGAGATATTGGTTTGTTTTCTTCTAACATTTTCTTTTTTTCATAGACTACTTTAATTTATTTTTCTGTCTGCATGCTAAGGCACGGGCTCCTTAATTGGTTGGCTTTTGTTCAGTTTCCCCGAAGGCCATCATGTGTGAGATTTGCTCAGTGGTGCTGACATCCCAAACACCTGTCCTAATTTATTTTGGAAAACTGTGTTCAGGTGCTTAAGAGAATATCTCCACTTTTTGTTTTGGGAAAGGGGTGCATGTACTCATCTTTGGCTGTTCTGTGTGACAGAAGCTGGAGGAAGATATTGAGTGGCCTTATGGTTTTATATTTTATTGACTTTTAATAAATTAACCTGTTTTCAATCTACATCTCTTACTGATTCTCCATTATATTTATTTTTGCAAGTTCTGGGTTTCTTCTCTTCTGCTTCGATAGTTACCACTTCTTCAACCTTTAAAATTTTTCTGTGATTTCATGTAGATTTTCTTTTTTTAAATAATCTACAAATTTGTTGAAATTTCTTGCTTCCTGAAGAACTTCCCTCCTGTTTTTTTTTGAATTCCCTAAAGTTAATTCAATATACTCTTGGGAATCCACATGAACACCCAAGAAGAGTCAGTTGCTGTCTGGAAGGAAGAATCACTAAGAAATGAAGAAACATTAATTGAAAGGAATTTCAGGAATTTTCCCTAACAGCCCAAACTGATAATCAAAAAGAGAAAGCAAAAAATTAAAAATTTGAAGAAAAAAATATAATGAATTACTGCCAATAATTTCTATGCTCACATACGTAGATCCCTGAGAACTTGACTTTATTTATTTGTTTATTTTTGTTCATTTTCCCAAGATTTATGCCAGGTTATTCATCTGCTTATCCAACAACTAAAACAAAAACAAAATCCATTGATTCAAATACTGAATAGCCTTTGTAGAAGATCTGAAAAATACATAATAGTACCAAATACATAAAAATTGAGCAGACATTATCACCATTACCATTTTGGTGAATTTCCTAAAATTTAAGTATATATATATTTTTCTTTAAATTAATATAATATTATAACTTTATCTTCTGTTTTTAATTATATATTTAGCATTTATACCATTAAATAATTTTAAAACTCATAATTTTAAACAGTTGATAATACTCCATTATATGAATATATGATAATATATTTGATTTATCACCTGTTGAACATTAAGAAATGTCTAAAGTTTTTACTATTAAAATAATGTTATAATAAAACTAATTAGATATTGCTATTTGTCTACACCTCAGATTGTATTTTTTGGGAAAATTTTCAAGAATTTAATTTAGCTGGTCACAGGCTCCTAATGCATGCAGTTAAGTTTTTCCAGAAACATTTCACAAAGCTATGAGAGTTCCTGACTCATTACACCCTTTTCAACTCAAATATTAGTTTTTAAAACATTTATCCATTATATAAGTGCAAACTGGTATTCCATTTATAAATATCCTTAATTTTACAATGTCTTTTATAAGTAATTTAGGTAGGGTATTACTCTTTTTACTCATCATATTTTTATTCTTTATTGAAGGAGTTAAATCTATTTTTAAGAATTGTAATAAGTTTAGTTTTTAATCATTTTGTTTTCTTCTTTCTGCTTTTTAAAATTCTAACTTTTGTTTTCTTTATTTTGTTATTTAAAACCATGTTTGGAGATTTAAAGTGTTTTTATCTACTTTTAATTCTACCACCAATGACCTTGAAGGTGTTTAGAAAATGTGTGCTACATCTTTGTAGAATGTATTGTAAAAATGAAGGATGTGTATTTGGTCTTTCTTGCCCTTGTAAGATGAGGAATTTAGTGTACTTTTACTTATCCCAACTTCTTACCCTCATCATTCAAAATTTTGTTATTATCTTGAAGTTGTCTCTTCAAAATGATAAGTTACAAATTACCATTTTTATATTATGTATCTTCTCTTTCAGAAATTATTTTAACAATTGAATTTAGTTTTTTTTACCATCATTACATCAGTCATTTAGATTTAACTTTATGATTTCAGTGTTCATTGGAAGGCTTATTAAAAATATAATTTCTATATCAAGTTCTTACTTTTTTACTCCTATCTTAGCTAGCTGGAGAATAACTTCAAGTAACTAAAAAAAAAATAAGGGCCTTTGAGTGGTTTTTATGCTTTGAATTTGCATATATGAGAATGAATTTTTGTTTTTTTATATATGTGAATAACAGATTAGTTGGGATTCAAATTCTTTCATCAAAAACTTTTTCTCTTGAAAGCTCTGTTGCTTCACAGTTTTCAGATATGTAGCAATAGAGAGGAAATACTGATGTTTTTTGTATATAATTTGTAGGATTCCCTCTATATCCTTGTGACTCAACAATATTATAGGAAATGTCTTGATGTGGGTCTCTTTCCATTATTTTGTATGAGAGTCTAAATACATGTCCTTGCATTTTACTTTGGTTCCAACTGTAGAGATTATTTTTCTTTAGATGTGCTTGTAATTCTCACGTGAGACTTATCTTCTCTGTCTTCTTTTTATTCCTTGTCATTATTTGAATGTCTTTGTCCTTTTCCCCCACATTCTTGAAAAGCTTCTCAAGTTTGTCTTCATTAGCTAAAATTTTGCTTTTATTCAACTGCCAAATCTCTCTTTTCTTGTTTTCAATAAAAAATTTTAATTTTACTATTGTTATTTTGCTTCCTTGCAATCCCTATATCTCATAACTGATTTTCATCTCATTGTATTATTTATTTATTTAAAATAACAAATACACTTTTAATTGATCTCAGATAAAAACTACTCCGGGAAGGTTAGCAATCATTTTAGCCCTTTAACCTGTTAAAACTGTATCCAGAACAGCCTCGAGCTGGTTATTTTCACTATTTCACATCATCCACAGTATTAGGAAAAACAAGACATTGTTATCAGTTTAGGTTAAATGCATGTGTGGAAACCAAATCCAGTCGCTCACATTTCATATTTTTATTTTATCTCTTGTACTCTGTTGATGTAAGCTTTCAGGCATCTTCCTTGGTCGTCCTTTCCAGCTCATTCCCGGCATCCCACTTGGCCTTGCCTTTAAGGTCTGACATCTTGGGCCTTTCTGTATTTACGTTGCCCACAGTTGTTTGTTTGTAGTGACTGTAGATGAAGAGTATCTCAAAGTCTGCTGGCTTGGTCTTGAAGTGCAGCTTTCTCAAACTCAGCTTAAGACATTCCGGCTGGGTTGCAAGGATCCCCTGAATTCACAGAGCAGTGTGGAGCAGGAAGCAATAGCCTAAGACTGTACTGGCAAGAGCCTGTAGAGGCACACTCAATGGATTTTTAAATCTCATTATGTTAATTTTCTTTTTCCATGGAGGCATGTCTGCTTATTCATGGTTTCTGATTTCTGATGGATACAGAGGAAGCTTTTGTATCAATGTAATTTCTAGGAATATCTTGCTCCCAGTGGGCCAATAGGACCTTTTGCATGTTGTACAAATGGCTTGAGTATTATTTTAATTTGTTTGAACAGAACTATTATCACTGTTTCTCCCATGTTCTCAGCCTTGGCACAGTGAACATTTTGAGCCAAATAATTCTTTGTTGTAGGGGCTGTCCTGTGCATTGTATGATGTTGAGCAGCACCCTGGCCTCTATCCACTAGATGCCAGAAACATCAAAAATGTTACCAGATAAATTCTCCTTGAGGGTAAAACTGTAGCTAGTTGAGAACCACAGCTTTAAAAGAATTATACACTGTTAAACTCAGTTCAAGAAATTTGAAAAAAAAAAGTTGTTAAGTACGAGGAGGATCAAAATGAGTCAAGAAGTCATGAAAAGGCACACAAACAGAGTTTAAAGCACCACCTGCATTCATAGAAACAGTTTGTTTGGTGTTTCTAAGAATGGCAACAGTCCATAGATGCTCAAAGTGGTGGATAGTTTTATGAATCATGCCATTAGTCAGATAATTCCATGACAGTAAAGACAACAAGATCTGAGAGTGAAGCCAAGTCACTGTTCACATTCTCAGTGTGGGACTGACATGTACCTAAAAAAATCAAGTGGTCAATACTACTATAGACAAATCAGCATTATGTCCTAGGAAGTGAGTTTTGAGAGCAAGACAATGTATTTCAGAGTATCTTCAGATACTTTGAAAATTAGGGACTGAAGGAAAGGAGTGGGTGGATGTGATTTTTAATGAGCAGTGCAGCATGGAATGAGTCATTTATATCATCTGATAAAAGTTGGTGTTTTTTCTAGGCAGAAATTTTGTGTTCTCATTGCAATGTGATCTAAAGATCACCCCATTTGAAATGGCTTTCACTGGTAAAGAGTTCATTGTTTTAATTCAACCAGATGTACATTATTGCACAAAGAATATGATTATATAACTTTTTGCAAGTATTTTGTATATTCTCACTTTAAATTTAGAGACAATAATCAGCATGGACTAAATTATGCTGTTATTTAAATAAGTTTATATCTATTTTGGAATGGATTCAATGTATGACTATGGTGTGCATTTTGTCATTGTTTTCTTTACTGTCTTTGTTCAGAAAGAAAATGACTAACATCTTCTGGTAGTAGCAATTACAGGCAAAGGTGTTTCATGTAGCAATAAAATCCTTCATGAACAATATTCAACTTTTCTTGGCAGAGCCCTTTTTCCTTCCGGAGACTGTTTTGCTTGAATGGTTTAATTGTGTATAAAACATTGTCTAAATTTCAGATTTTGAGCAAAATAATCAACTGTCTGAATACTGGTTGCTATTCCAATGACTTATGCCTACATATTTGCCATCAGCCAAATGTATCTGGGAATGCAAAGAAAGCACGGAACCTAAAGGTTAAAAGGAAATTTAGAGAAAACATTTTTCCCATTTGAAACTATACTTTGAACAATGTGAATCGTTAATATTCTTACCATGAACAAAAGCCTTTATATTTTTGGCAGGCTTCAAAAATGCAAGACAATGAACCTGAGGAAGAGTTCTTTGGTCTTCCTCTCTCTGTCCCTCCTCCCTCCCTATGTCCCTCCTTCAGGAAGCAAAGTCAGGTGGGGAAGTAGTCTGAGGTATCAACCATGATGGTTCTATTGGGTTTTGCACTTCTGCAAAGTATTCTTGTCTTTGACCAAAAGATGCATTATATAGACCTCCCTCGTGCTCCCCCACCACATACAGACGCAGCTTGTTTCACAGCACCCCTTCCCACTCCTTTGGGTAGGGGTTGGTCAAAAGAAATAAACTGTTGTTTTGCAGTTTCTTAATCTGTAACTTCTCTTCTACCAAAGTCCTCACTGAAGAGCCACACAGCCCTCTATACATCTGGAGAGAGGTGAGGGTTACAGACCATCCTATTCGTCCTCAGCCAATTCAGTCTGTGACGTCTTTGGCTCTACAAAGGCCCTATAATGACTGGATGCAGCTTGCATGGTTGAAAGGTCATCTTTATTTCTTAAAATAGATAGCCACTTTTCTTGGAATTGCTAGATTCCCATTGTAATAAAAGTCCTCTTCTATTTTGGTTTAGATAGTCATCAAAGATAAGACTTGTTCATGAATGAAATGCAGTCATTCATGAAATCTCCAGAAGATTCTAGGAAGAGAGAACAGAAAGTGACGTGGGAGGGGTGTACCTTCACTTGCCCTTAGAGGCACTCATAGTCCAAAAGTAAAACCAGTGGTGGGTTTGATTGAACCACTATGTTTAAAGCTTTTCTGATACTTTTACAACTATACTTATTGAAGCCCTTTTTTTTCTTTTATTTCACTATATTATGGGGTTACAGATATTGTTAGGGTTAC
>VBSM01000361.1:42165115-42181559 GCA_008086735.1 Cheirogaleus medius
ACCTTCTACAAAATGGGTTGTCTTTTTCTTCATTCCACCCCTTGGAGATGATAAATGAAGGGCCACAGAAAATTATTTGCTTCTTTGAAGCATTTCCCAACAGTATAGATCTCATGAATCAGATCTTCCATGCAGATGATGCCATATTTACCAAGAGATCGAGCAATCAAATCGTTATCTGTCAACGCAATTCGTTTCTTATTGATTTTGCCATAACCACACTTGTAGATTAGTTCATTTACTGACTTTAGGTTTGGATATCCCCATGCAATATATGGTTCTACAATCCTCAGCATGTTAATTGAAGCCTTGTTGAGCTTAACAAAGGTTCCATTGAAGATCTGGCGAAGGCGAAGAAGCTGCAACGCCTTCCGGACCTTTGGGCTCACACCATTGATACCTTGGATCCTGATGACAAATGCCAATTTGGGTTCTGCAGGTACATAAAAGTTGTCTGCTTTTCTTGCCATCCTAGCCATTCGAATCTCAGCTCTGTACATCTGCCTGTATTCTTTGTGATAATGCTTAGCTTTTTCATAGATAAGCTTCCTCCTTGCCTTTCGAAGCATCTTTTGGGCAAACTTCTTTCTCAGGCGTTTGATCTTCAGCTCTGCGAAATTCTTTCGCTTTTTCTTAAGAGTTTCTGGCACAGCAGGAACCTTCTTTTTCGTCTCTTCGACATCCTCCATGGTTCCAGCCGGAAAAGAACTCACCATTGTTTCTTAAAGCTGAATAGTACTCCATGATATCTATACTCATCCTCATATAACTTTGCACTGTCTCAATCTGAATTTGGAATCAGCCCATGTGGCTTGCTTTCACCAAAGGGATTTTAGCAATAGTAGTATAAATAGAGGCTTAAAAAGCATTTATGTTTTTGAGTTTCCTTGCCTTGCTTCTGTGTCACCAGCAGGAGAATAGCTGAAAGTAATACGAAGAACAAATGGCCTATGGTCCCATTGCCCTAGCAGAGAACGAGCCAACTGCCAGACACATGAATGAACCTTGCTGAGACCAAGAGAAGAGTCCAGCTGAGCCAGCTACAGAATTGAAAACTAAATAAGTGTTTATTGTTATATGCCATTGAAGTTTTGTGATCATTATCAAGCACTATTGCTACGGAATTTGTGTTCCCCCAGAATTCATATGGTGAAGCCCAATGTGATGGCATTTGGAAATGGGGCCTTTGGGAGGTAATTAGGTTTAGATGAGGTCATGAGGGTGGGGCCATCATGAAGAAATTAGAGCCTTTATAAGAAGAGACATCAGAGAGCTTTCCCTCTCCACCACATATAACTAGAGAGAAGGTGGCCATCTGCAAACCAGGAAGAAAGGTCTCACCAGAAAATGACCATGCTAGCACCCTGATCTTGGACTTGTAGCCTCCAGAACTGACAAAATAAGTGTCTGTTGTTAAGCCATCCAGTCTATGGTGTTTTGTTATTGCATTCTGAGTTGACTAATATAATTATTATTTTAATAGAAAAATTAATACAGAGTTTAATTGCCAAATTCATACTCCTACCAACAGTGTATGAGAATTTCAGTTGCTTGATATCTTCATCAATATTTGGTATTGTCTATCATTTTAATTTTAGTCATTCTAGTGGTGGATGGTGATATTTTAGTTTTAATTTTTATTCCCCTAATAACTGAGGTTGAAAGCCTTTCTATGTTTATAGGTAATTTGTATATATTATTTTGTGAATTACTGGTTCAATTTTTCTATTAGATTGTCTTTTTCTTATTAGTTTTTTGGGAATGTTTATGTATTCTATTTATGAATATACATATAAATCTAGATCTAGATATAAAGCATTACACATGTTTTCTTTCAGTCTGTGGTTGGCCTTCTTAAAAATCTTAATTTCTCATAATGGTCTTGCCAGGTTTTTATATGAATAATGTGTTCTAAGAAGAATTAGGAAATGTTCCTTCTTTTTTAATTCTCTGAAAGTATACATTCAGATTGATTTAATTTCTTCCTTACATGTTTGTAGAATTTACCAGTAAAGATATCTATGCTCAGAAATTTTTGTAGAAAAAATTTAAATTTCAGATCCAATTTTAAAAAATAATTATGAGACCATTCAGATTTTCTAATTTTCTGGTGTCACTTTTGATAAATTGTTTTGTTCCAGGAATTTTTCAATTTCTTCTAAATTTTAAAATGTGTTGATAATAACTTGTTTACCATATCCCCTCATTATCATTTTATTATAGCAAGATCCTTAAGAATGGCCTCATTTTCATTCCTAACATCATTTATTGCTGCTTTATTTATTTTTTTTTATTTTAATCAGTCCTGCCAGGAACTTAGCAATTTTATTAGAATAAACTTTTCACTTTGTTGATCTTCTCTATTGTACATTTTGTATTTCATTCATTTCTGTTCATCTTTATTAGTTCTTCCAATCTTCTTGGATTTAAGTTAATATTCTCTATATAAACGTCCTGAGACAAATGCTTAGATCCTTGATTTCAGCATTTCATCTTGTATTATGTATACATTTAAAGCCATATATTTCCCTCTAATCATGGCTTGCACTGAGTCCCCCAAATTTTGACATGTGATATTTTTATTATCTTTTGGTTCAAAATGTTTTAAATTTTCCATGACTTTTTTTACTTTACACATTACTTATTTAAAAATAAATTTCATAAATGTCAAGCATCTTAGGACTTCTCTCATTATGTCTTTTTTATTGCTTCCTAGCCTAATTACATTGTGGTCAGAGAATGTTCTCTGCATGATTTCAATAATTAGGGTATGCATTATGGCCAGAACACGATCAATTTGGTACATGTTACATATTGGTTTCCTCTGAATAATTTAGCGTGGAACCCTAATCTGTGTCACAGTGACGCATTCTTGCCCCTGTTGAAGTGCGGTGTCAGCTGGAGCTCCACGCGGGTCCCTCTGCTCCTTTTTCCTGCAGCAGCAAGAGAGTCCTCCAAGGAACCTCTAGGACTTGGCAGTGACTAAAACTCATTTTAGATTCAAGGATATACAAGAGCACATATCTTCTGCTACTCATCAAATGCTTTTTTGCCACTATAAGTAACCTGGGACTAAATTTGGGGGGAGACTGAGGGAAAATGTGTAAAGTAAACGGATGTGCTCTGAAAGGGATTCTGTTAAGTAGAAATTATCCTAGTTTTGGCTCTTCTTTTGTTCATCTGAGACTCAGCATAGAAAGAGATAACCCAAGAATTAATTTATGAATTATTTACTTAATAAAGAAATCAGAATTAAGGATTATTGTTAAACTATTATGCATTAAGATTTCCAGAAAGAAGTACAATTAAATAAGCAGCGTTAGAAACTTCTTTTTTGCTAAAGAAGAAAAAGTGACCTAAGAATCTTTCAGTAGCTGAGCAGTACCTTAAGATGCCTTTGGTTAAATATGGTTTCATACACACACACATATTTCTGACCCCCATCCAATCTCTCAGTGACCTAAGAGTACAGTTCAAAGAAATATGTACAAGTGGACTCACATCTAAACATCCATCTATTATACTTATTTGCTCTCTTTAGGTTATAACTCAGCTGTTAACTCAGTCTTCATCTTTCTGACTTTCCCAATAATGGCTCTTTGTGTCCCATTTTGAATGCCTACTAGCAACCTTTCTATCACCTGCCAAAATGTCACTGTGTAGATTTCAAGATAAACAGTTTTGCTTGATTATGTAGCCCTGGTGCTGATCTGCCTTTACCCAGGACTCTGTATCTTTTTAGTGAAGTCATTCCAGGCATAACAAAGCTGTATTTGTGGCACTACCTCTGTACAGACTGAGCAAGCAGGCAGGTCAGCGTACTCATGCATCAGTGACAAAAAGATCTGGGAACCGAGGTAATTCCTGTCTTAGGAAGGACATTCCTTGTATCTACAATTGTATCAGGGATCATTTGCAGGATTTGGGTTGCTCAGTTCAGATATGTGTGAGAAAAAAAGAAATATGAGTCAATGATGACTCAAAAGAGTTCAAGTCTGAGTAACAGAAGGTTGGTGATTCCCCATTTTGATATGAAACACCACTTTGTGGGGAAAGGAGGACTGATGCTATAAGCACATGAATGAGAGTTGTAAACACAGTACACAATGGAAGGGAGATCAAATCTCAAGCTATAGAGCCCAGGGATTTGGTCTTTGGTTAAAAATGCCAGGTGTACATATTCTTAGAAAACGCAGAGTTCCACCATGCCCCTGACTATTTGTCTCCCCGCAAAGTGGGTGGGGTAGTTAGATAGAGAGCATATCATTGTCACTGAGTAGGGGGCCCATCTTTCTCGTATATAAATCACATTACTTTATAATATCCTTTTTACTTGTTTGTACTATTCCCTTAAATGTAAACTCTATGAAGGTAAGAACTCATGACTTTATTTTCACTGTTAAGTTTCTAGAGCCCAGACAGTGCCTGACATAAATTAATAAACTATTTTCAAGCGCTTTGAGTCCTATGATACAACAGCTTTTCCAGTTTATCATGATGTCTTGTTGTATGCTGAATACTGGGGCACCTGACATGTAAAAGCTTTGCTAGATATATATTCAAAGGAAAGGAAATCAGTATATTAAAAAGATATCTGCATTCCCATGTTTATTGCAGCACTATTCACAATAGTCAAGATATGGAATCAACCCAAGTGTCCATAAATGGATGAATGGATAAAGAAATTCTGGTACATATACACAATGGAATTTTAAAGAGCCACAAAAAGTATGAAATCCTGCCATTTACAACAACATAGATGAAACTGGAGAACACTATGTTAAGTGAAATAAGCCAAGCACAGAAAGACAAATCTCACATGTTCTCACTCATATGTGGGAGCTAAATATTAAAAGCAATTGATCTCATGGAGACAGAGAGTAGAATGATGGTTGCCAGAGGCTGGAAAGGGTAGCAGAGAGGGAGGATAAAGTGGGGATGGTTAATGGATACAAAAGTATAGTTAGATAGTTAGATAGAATGAACAATATTCGACAGCACAACAAAGTGACTATAATCAACAGTAAGTTAGGGTATACTTTAAAATACTAAAAGAGTAGAACTGGAATGTTCCTACCACAAAGAAATGATAAATGCCTGAGATGATGGATACTCCAACTACCCTGATTTGATTAATTCATATTATATGCCTGTATCAAAACATCACATGTACCTGATAAAGAAATACAACTATGATGTACCCATGATAATAAAAAAGTCATTTTATTTAATAAACTTTATTAAATAAAGTAATTTTAGGTTCACAGAAAAACTGAGCAGAAGGTACAGAGATTTCTTATATTCCTGCCATACCCACATATGCATAGCCTTCCCCATTATCCTCCACCAGATTGATATATTTGTTGCAATTGGTAAACCTACATTGACACATCATTATCACCCAAAGTCCATATTTACATTAGGGTTCACTCTTGCTGCTGCACATTCTATGGGTTTAGACATGCATCCACCATTATGGTACCACACACAGTAGTTTTGCTGTCCTAAACATCCTCTGTGCTTCACCTGTTCATCCCTCTGTCCCCCTTGATCCCTGGCAACCACTGATCTATTTACTGTCTCCATAGTTTTGCCTCTTCCAGAATGTCATATAGGTGAAATCATATAGTATGTAGCCTTTTCAGATTGGCTTCTTTCACTTATTTATATGCATTTAATATTCCTCTATGTTTTTTCATGGCTTGATAGCTCATTTCTTTTTAGTGTGAATAATATTCCATTGTCTAGATGTAACACAGTTCCTTTATCCATTCACTTACTGATGGATGTCTTAGTTGCTTTCAAGTTTTGGCAATTATGAATAAAACTGCTATAAACATCCATGTGAAGGCTTTTGTGTGGACATAAAATTTCAGCTCCTTTAGGTAACTACAAAGGAGCACAACTGCTGGATCATGTTGTAAACCTATATTTAATTTTGTAAGAAACTGCTAACCTGTCTTCCACAGTAGCTGTACCATCATACATTCCCACCAGCAGTGAATTGGAGTTCCTCTTGCTCCAAATACTCACCAGCATTTGATGTTATCAGTGTTCTGGATTTTGGCCATTTTAATCAGTATAGTGACAGCTTTCTGATAAGTATTCCTTCAATGAATGAATTAATGTATGACAAATGTCAAATGGCAGTTAGGGTTAGGCTCTGGAGTACCAGAGAAACTCCATACCAGAGACTCGAGTAATGAAATAACAAATAATATATCTGTTGGGGAGACTGTTAGCAGGTTTCTCAACTTCTTTTTTAATGAGAGCTTAGTTAGAAAGTTGCAGAATCAGAGGAAGGATGGGAGAAATGTATCTTCCCATACTGGTGCCCCTAAGTGGGAAGTAGCAGAAAGGATTAACAAATGCCACAATTGATTATTTCTCAAAGGAGAAGAGAGTGGGTGTAGGGGGTAGGAAGTGAAGGGAGAAGGAAGCTAGACGGCTTATATCATAATGGTGTATAGTATAGCAAATATCTAAAGATTTTTTTTTATCATGGAATTCCCATTTGTTTCCACAGAGCATCTTAAAGCAGACTACTGTTCTCCTAAAACAAACTCTAGAGAAAACTGGCTTACTCCATTCCTCTAAAACGTGTGTCGAACCAGTAGTACCTTAAGCAGTTGGCATCTCTTTTTTTGAGTGGGCCTAACTCTTAATGATCTTACAGATGAATTTATTTGATCTGAGGAGAAGGGTAATAGTGAAAAAATTCTAATACAGACACACCCACCTGTGCTTCTCTTTATTGCACTTTGCAGATATTGCTTATATATATATATATTTATATTGAAAGTCTGTGACAATCTCGTGTCAAGCAAGTCTATTGGTGCCATTTTTCTAACAGTATGTGCTCACTTCATGTCTCTGTGTCACAACTTGGCAATTCTCACAATATTCCAAAATTTTTCATTATTATTATTTCTGTTACATTGATCTGTGATCAGTGATCTTTGTTGTTACTATTGTAATTGTTTTGGGGTGTTGCAAACCACACCCACATAAGGCAGCAAGCTTAATAAATGTTTTGTGTCTTCTGACTGCACCACCAACTGGCCATTCCCTAGTCTCTCTCCCTCCCCTTGGGCCTCCCTATTCCCTGAGACACAACAATATTGAAATTAGGCTGATTAATAATCCTACAGTGGCCTGTAAGTGTTTAAGTGAAAGGAAGAGTTGCATGTCACTCATTTTAAATCAAAAGCTAGAAATAGTTAAGGTTAGTAATGAAGGCATGTTGAAAGTCAAGTTAGGCCAAAGCTAGGCCTCTTAGAGTGAACAACTAGGCAAGATGTGAATGCAAAGGAAAATTCTTGAGGAAAATTAGAAGTGCTACTCCAGTGACCATATGAATGATAAGAAAGTGAACAGCCTTATTGCTGATATTGAGAAAGTTTCAGTGGTCTGGATAGAAGATCAAAGTAGCCACAACATTCCCCTAAGCCAAAGTCTATTCCACAGTAATTCTGTGAAGGCTGAGAAAGGAGAGGAAGCTGTAGAAGAAAAGCTGGAAGCTGGCAGAGGTTGGTCCACGAGGTTTAAGGAAAGAAGCCATCTCCATAACACAAAAGTGCAAGGTGAAGCAGCAAGTGCTGATGTGGAAGCTGTAGCAAGTTATCCAGATGATCTAGCTGAGATTCTTGATGAAGGTGGCTACCCTAAGCAACAGATGTTTTTTAGTGGAGACAAAAAAGAAAGCGCTTTATGTTGGAAGAAGATGCCATCTAGGGCTTTCATAGTTAGAAAGAAGTCAATGCCTGGGTTCAAAGCTTTGAAGGACAGACTGCTGACTCTCTTGTCAGAGGCAAATGCAGTTGTTGACTTCAAGTTGAAGCAAATGCTCATTTACTATTCCAAAAATCCTAGGCCTTTAAAAAATTATGCTAAATCTACTCTCCTTATGCTCTTTAAATTGATAAACAAAGCCTAGGTGACTACATCTATTTACAGCATAGTTTACTAAATACTTTAAGCTCAATTTTGAGAACTCTGCTCAGAAAAAAAAAACAACTTCCTTTCAAATTGTTGCTGCTCATTGACAATGAACCTAGTCATTCAAGAGCTCTGACAGAGATGTACATGGAAATTAATTTTGTTTTCATGCCTTCTAGCACAACATTCATTCTGCAGCCCATGGACCAAGTAGTAATTTCAAATTTCAAGTCTTAGTAGTTAAGAAATACATTTCATGAGGCTATAGCTGCCATAGATAGTAATTTCTCCAATGGATCTAAATAAAGTAAATTGAAAACCTTCTGGAAAGAATTTACCACTCTAGATGCCATTAAGAACATTCGTGATTTATGAGAGGAGGTCAAAACATCAACACTAACAGGAGTTTAGAGGAAGTTGATTCCAACCCTCATGGATTACTTTGAGGGGTTTGAAACTTCAGTGGAGGAAGTAGCTACAGATGCAGTGGAAATAGCAAGAGAACTAGCATTAGAAGTGGAGCCTGAAGATGGGACTGAATTGCTGCCATCTCATGATAAAACTTGAACAGATGAGGAGTTGTTTATTGTAGATTAGCAAAGAAAGTGGTTGCTTGAGGTAGAATCTACTCCTGGTAAAGATTCTGTGAACATTGTTGAAGGACAACAAAAAGGATTCATAACACTGCATGAATTTAGTTGATAAAGCAGTGGCAGGGTTTGAAAACTTTCCAATGTTGAAAGAAGTTTTACTGTGGGCAAAATGCTGTCAAACAGCATCACATGCTACAGAGAAATATTTCATGAAAAGAAGAGTCAATGGATGCAGTAGACTTTACTGTTGTCTTATTTTAAGAAAGTGCCGCAGCCACCCAGCCTTCAGCAACCACCACCCTGATCAGTCAGCAGCCTTCAGCATCAAGGACAAGACCTTCCACCAGCAAAAATACCCTGAATTGCTAACAACTCAGATGATCATTTGCATTTTTTATCAATAAAGTGTTTTTAATTAAGGTATGCAAATTTTTTTTCTTTTTTTTTTTTGAGACAGAGTCTTACTTTGTTGCCCTGGCTAGAGTGCCGTGGCGTCAGCCTAGCTCACAGCAACCTCAAACTCCTGGGCTCAAGCAATCCTCCTGCCTCAGCCTCCCAAGTAGCTGGGACTACAGGCATGTACCACCATGGCCGGCTAATTTTTTCCATATATTTTTAGTTGGCCAATTAATTTATTTCTATTTTTAGTAGATACTGGGTCTCACTCTTGCTCAGGCTGGTCTCAAACTCCTGAGCGATCCTCCGCCTCGACCTCCCAGAGTGCTAGGAGTACTAGGCGTGAGCCACTGTGCCCGACCTACATTGTTTTTTTCTTAGACACAATGCTATTGCACACTTAATAGATACAGTATGGTATAAACATACCTTTTAAATGTCCTGGAAAACCAAAAAATTCATGTGACTGGCTTTATTGTGATATTTTTATTGCGGTGGTCTGGAACTGAACAATATATCTGAGGTGTGCCTGTAGTTGGTTGGAGAAGGTGATGAGAACATAGGAAATAGTTGGACTATGTTTTCAAAAGTAGTAAACTGGGCCAGCATATCACTGGATTTCTATTTATTTCCCAGTTATTATGGTAATGATCTGAGTAAATGTCCAAATGTTTGTGGATCTACAATGCTTGATGTCTTTTCCTTCCTACACATTGGCATTGTTTTCTGGAAAGGACTTTGGTTTGAAAATCAGAAAAGCTGATTCTCCTAGTGGCCAGTGGAAGAGGGCTAGGGACAATAATGATGGCAGCAGTATTCTGTTTGTACACTGGTCGCCCCATCCCTTCGCTCTCTACTGGGAATGCTGAGACACCGATGCGCTTACTATAACACAAGACTGCCATGGGTCCCCGATAACCTTCATAATCTCAAATTTTCAACATCCTCTCACAGTCTTAAATTTTCTTGACTTTTGTTCACCTTCTCCACTTAGAAACTCTCCTCTGTTGGTCTAGTTATCACCGCCCTCTTGTGGTTCTCACTGGCTTCTCTCAGCCCTTCTCTCCTCCAGGGCAGTTGCTTAACTCATTCCTCACCGTGGCCACACCACAAGCCTCTGTTACCCTTTATCTTCTTTTGATATTGTTTCTCACACTTTTAATATTCAATGAAAAATGGCAAAATAATGATGCTAAAAGCAATATAGCCATGTGTTGGTGTGTCATTGGGGTATATACACAAACCTAGATGGCATAGCCTGCTACACACCTAGGCTCTATGGTATAGCCTATTGCTCCTGGGCTACAAACCTGCACAGCATGTTACTATACGGAATACTGTAGGCAATTATAGCACAGCGGTAAGTACTTGTGTATCTAAACATATCCAAGTATAGAAAAGCTACAGTAAAAATACAGTATTATAATGTTACAGGACTACCATCTTATATGTGGTCGGTTCTTGACGGAAATGTCATTATGCAGCACATAACTGTAATTCACCAGGAAGGTAATGAGATCATGAAACAAGGGAGAAGAAACATTCTTTTCAATCAGAACATGATTGTCTCATTATTTGTAATCAGTAAAGAAGTTTGAGCTACCTGAAAGTAAAATCACTGATTTTTTTCCTTGCGGAATTCCCTGTGAAGATTCTCTCCATCTTTCCAGTCAAGATAACAGCAATGATTCTTTTATGCTCTCTTTCTGTTCTTTCCTAAAATCTGACACTTTCAATTTTTCCAGACTCTACTGAAAGGAATTCTTTTCACTCAATTTGTCCAACATGAAATTGGAGTTGAAGCATTCCAAGCAGTTACAAGAGTGTTTTTATTTGCCTATCAGAGTTTCTTCCATGTGGTCCCCTTGAGCCAGAAAAAAAAGATAAAACCTTTGTTGACTGGGTTGAGGTGCACTGATTGCTTCAGGCATTTGGCTGGAATCCTCAAGGAGGGTATTGAAAAGGCTGAGAGTGGTAAAACCAGAAAGATTGTAGTAGTGCGTGCAGGGGGTATGAAAGGAAATGATGTGATGATATTCTCAAACTTTTCAGCAATTATCTCATGGTCTAGGACAAACTCCTCTTCCTCCTCTCACACTGCTCATGTTCCCATGACTCCATCTCCTGTAATGACATCACTTTCATCATTTTCATGCTTACCAAGAGCTGTGGATTCCACCTCTGAATTATCTCTGACTTCCATCACTTCGCCTTTATTTCCATTATTACTGCTCTAGAATTTCAGGGTTGCATAACCTCATCACTGAAATATAGCTTCTAACCCTATGCCTATCTGTGTTAATTGCTCCCAACTGTTGTGTCTTTGGCCTCTCTCCAAGCCAATACATCTTCCACACTGCCGGCAGATAATTTTTCTTATTGCTATTGTGCTCTGTTTGAAAACTTCCAGTGTCTCTCTATTGCCAACAGAATAAAGTTAAAAACCCCTTAGCAATTACTCAAAGCCCTTTGTAATCTGGCTTCAATTTAACAATGTGTACATGTTTTATTCCCCAAACAGTCTACTTTCCTGTGCTAGACTATTGTCTATGCTCTCACTGTTTTCTTCCCCTCCACAAAGAAAGTCTTTTCTTCCTGTTGAAATCATATCTGTTGATGTCATACACATCTCATGAGCTTCAGCTCAAATGACAACTTTTCTATGGAACATTCTCTAATTTCTCCAGCTGAATTTACTCTCCCTCTCCATGGTTCTCTCAGAGCTCTTTGAGGTTCCATTACAGCAGTGCTTCTCAGACTTTACTGTGCCTAGGTTCCCCTGGGGATTTTGCTAAAATGCAGGCTCCAAGTTAGTAGTTCTGGAGTGGAGCTGAGATATGCATTTCTAATAAGCTCCCAAGGGATGCCCACACTACTGGACCTTGGACCCACTTCGAGGAGCAGGATAGCAGCATCCACTGAGATGCAGCATTTATCACCATTCTGCCTTGTATTGGAGTTTGCTGGAAACACAGCTTTTTCCACATAGAGAATGCACACTTTCAGGGCGGGCCCTTGGTTACACCTGTACCTCACACACTCACTGGTTGAGTGCTTTGCTGGCAATTCCGGTGAAAGGTTCATTCAGTCAATGAAGCAACTGAAATGAAACTCTAAATTAAGATCAAGATTATGACTTATCTGCAACTTTATTTCCCCTATCCTTGATGGGGGAAAGCTCTCTCAAAGTGCAGAGAGCATATGCCTTCCTGGGTAGGTACTCTAATTCACCATCTGATTTGTTGTCTTGGCATTCAAGAGGACAGGCAAAGGAGTTCCTTCATCTTATAGTACCAAGGTCTGATCCCCTGACCTTATGCCCTCTGATAATTTTTCTATTTGTCTTTACATCAAATGACCCAGGTAGAAATATCAATGGTAATTGAAGGAATTTCTGCTGTTTCTTCCATTGTCACCAGCTAACATTGTCCAATATATCAGCTTTTAGCATCCCCTTTCTCCCTATCATCTTTAATTGGTCACCTCTAATAACTAGAACTAAACTTTTCTTGAGAAGCCTACCCAAGCATGTAAAATCTATAAGCTTAATTTTTCCACATTTCAAGTTAATTTGGCTTTTATTTTTATAGGTTTGAGGGAAACTTCATCTGTTTGTCAAAAAGGGCAAAGGCTTTGGAATATCTAGCTTCTTTGCTATTCAGATGCTTTGTTTAGGCTTTAGCTTTTGCAACCAAGTCTGCTGGGATGCCAGTGGGTTATGGCAGGCAGCTTCTACAATGGCTCCAAGTGATCCTCACCTCCTGGTACTCAGGCCCTTGTGTTATCTCCTCCCCCTGAGAATAGCTGGACCTAGTGACTTCCTTCTAATGAATAGAATAGGACAAAAATGACGGGATGTCACTTCTGAGATTGGGTTTTAAAAAACTCTGACTTCCATCTTGCTCTTATATTTTCTTCTCTGATTTTGCTTGCTTGCCGGCCCACTTTTTTTCTTTTTCTTTTTCTTTTCCTTTTTCTAGAGACAGAGTCTTACTCTGTCGCTTAGGCCAGAGTGCAGTGTCATGATCATAGCTCACTGCAGCCTCCAACTCCTGGGCTCAAGTGATCCTCCTGCCCCAGCCTCCCAAGTAGCTAGGACTACAGGCATATACCACCATGTACAGCTATTTTTTTAATTTTTTGTAGAGATGGTGTCTCACTATATTGCCCAGGCTGATCTTGAGCTCCTAACCTCAAGCTATTCTCCTGCCTTGGCTGCCCAAATTGCTGGATCACAGGTATAAGCCACCAGGCTTGGTCACTTACACACATTAATGAAGCAAATTGCCATGTTGGAGATGCCTCATGGCAAGGAACTGAGGGTGATCTCTGACTAACCACCAGCAAAGAACTGAAGGTTTCATTCCAACAACCCATGAAGAAATGAATCCTGACAACAACCATATGAGTGAACTTGAAAGTAGTTCCTTACCCAGTCAAGCCATGGGTAGAAGACAGCCCAAGTTATCCCCTTGACTGCAGCCTTGTGAGACACCCTGAGCCAGAGGACTCAGTGAGGAGGCATCTGGATGCCTGACTCACAGAAACTGAGATAATAAATGTTTGTTGTTTTAAGCCACTAAGTTTTGAGGTGATTTTGTTTTGCAGCAATAATTAGCTAAAGCAGTGGGTCTCATTCTTTATGTATTTATAACAGATCTCTTTAACTTTTCAATATAATTTTCACCAGGATTTTTTCATTAACATGCATATTTTTTTTACCTAAGAATCCCTGAATACTGATAATAAATATTTAAAAGCCTGTTATGCCAAATATGATTGGTTGAAAGGTGAAAGAGACATATACAGATGAAATATACAGAAAGATTCTGGTTTCAAGTCTCTGCTATATCTAAAGATACAGAAAAGAAAAACGAGGATGTGTCTCTGGGGTTTCTGAACAGATACGTGTAACACACAAACAAGTCAACAACTATGAGAAAAGAGATGGGTGCTCCGAGAAGACTGAAGGCTAAGATGAATGAAAAATACTTAGCATAAGACAGATTCCTAGCAAGGCTGATATTTGAAATTGAAATATGAACTACTGAGTCTTGCTTTCCCATCTAGGATTATATATTTTTTTAAATTAACTATTGCTTTTTAGAACATTACGATGTCTCTTCAGCATAGCTGAGACCAATTCCCTTGAAATTTTTATTGAAATGCAAACTACTACTAATATAGCCAAGACTTCTGAACAATATTATTCCACTGAAGTCATTTCATATTAGATTCTAATCCTGTGAGAATACATTTGGCTTCTAGTTATGTCCCAGGGAAATTTGATTCAACTAAATATTAAATAAGAATAGAAGTCATTGCCAAATTTCAACTGAATATACAGTGTGAACCAAGAATGCTAAAATATCGTTTAAACAAATAATCATCTTTATGCTTCAGTCTATGAGTCTCAAAACTGCTTAAATGGTATTAATCTTCTCTTGGATAGGGAGAAAAAGGCAATTAGAGGTATGCTTAGGGTCACTTATGTCAACTATAGAGTGATCCATTTGCTGATAAGAACTGAAAATCTGGGTTTATAGAAGTAGTGTCTCAGGCTCTGGGCCACTTCTCAGTTGGCTAAAATGAGTCACACAAAGGGCATCAGTGTCTCTCTTTTTTAATTTATTTGTTAACTATTCATGGGATTGGTTGTTCAATTTGTACTTGCTTAGAATATTTCTGGTAAGCCTTGATTTAGGTGTCATAGATCTAACATCTTTACAGCAATACATCCCCTGTCTCTTTCCCATTTTTATTTCATTGGAAGATACCATTGCCATGGTCTAACAAATGTGGGTCACACCTAGAACCGAGGCATGCTTCTGATCATGGTTTTTTTGCATCTCTGGCAATAGTGGTACCAAACCTTGGCATGATCACCAGAATAAGACGTGTGTGGAGAAGAGTACAGATAAAGAGAAACAGTATTTCATCAATCATGGGGCAAGGTCTAACTCTTGCAAAAAATGGAGATGTTATAATTAAACTAATAGACCTAGTCCTTCTCCCTGGCTTCATATGTTTAGGGATTTCCTAAGAAGACAATGTTTATGGGGGTATATGATTGAAAAGCAGTATTGGTTCTCATTCATTAAATATGAAGTGTCCGATTTCAAATCAAAAGTTTAGTTTATTATATCTCAAACAAGAAGCAGTATAATTAATCAAAGTATGCACCTAAACTATCAACACAGTTTTGCCATGTTAAAGTAGCTTGTTAATGCCAGCAGTGAAGAAGCCTGGAGAGCTAGTGGCGATGAAATCGCAAAAGGAATTTTTCACAGCTTGTTGAGATTGAATAATTTTTCTTGCAAGAAGTGGTCCAAAGCCTGGAAGAAATGGTAGTCAGTTGGTGCAAGGTATGGTGAATACAGTGGATGACATCGCTTCCAAGTCCAGCCTCTGTAGTTTGAGCAGCATCGTTTGTGTGACATGTGGTCAAGCATTGTCTTTCAAGAGGATTGGCCTGTCTCTATTGGCCAGTCTAGGCTGCTGAATCCCAAGCATTTGCATCATTTCATCCAATTGATTGCAGTAGACATCCACTGTAATCAACTGACCAGGTTTCATGAAGCTGTAGTGGATAAATACTGGCACTGGACCACCAAACAGACACCATTAGCTTTTTTTGATGAATATTCAGTTTTGGACTGTGTTTTAGCGCAACATCTTTATCCAACCATTGTACTCAATGCTTGAAATTGTCAAAAAGAATCCATTTTTTATCACATTTAACAATGCGGTATAGAAATGGTTTGCTTTTATGTCATGACAGCAAAGAGAGGCAAGCTTTGAGACCATTTCTCTTCTGACACTCATTTAATTCATGCGTTACCATCTATCCAGCTTCTTTAACTTGCTGATTTGTTTCAAATAGTCCAGTATTATTGGAATAGTAACATCAAACCTTGCTGCTAATTCATGCGTAGGTTGAGATGGATTCGCTTCCACTACAGCTTTCAACTCCTCATTATCCACCTTGGTCTCAGGTTACTATATGGCTCATTTTCAAGATTAAAATCAAGATTAAAACAGAATGGAACTTATCAAACCATTGACGTACTGTGCGTTCATTAGCATCCTTCCCAAACACTTTGTTGATATTTTGAGACGTCCGTGCTTCATTGTTTCATGATGGAACTCATATTTGAAAATAACATGAATTTTTGACTTATCCATGGTTTCACAAAAATTGCTCTAAAAAATTTTGAAAGATAATCACAGAGCAAGCAGTGCGCTTGAAAGAATGAGGATGTACTTTCAAAATAAAAATAAAACATAAAGTGTCAAAATGAAATATCAGACATACCAACTAGCTTAGTACTTAAGGAAATCAGATATTTCATACTTAATAACCTAATAAATCAATGCTGAATACCTTTAAAATGGAATCTTTTATCTTTTATTTTTTTCATCCCAAAATATGGAAATAAGAGTACACCAAAATAGTAGAATTTTGGCCAGGCGCGGTGGCTCACTCCTGTAATCCTAGCACTCTGGGAGGCCGAGGC
>VBSM01000361.1:42181659-42217119 GCA_008086735.1 Cheirogaleus medius
AAAAAAAAAAAAAAAAAAAGGTAGAATTTTATCTTTATTTTCACAGTAATGACGTCACTACAACGTTGTGGATAAGCAACTACACCAACTTTATCTTTAGTCTTATGAAGGACAAAACTGAACTGAAATCACAATCAACCAAAACAAGTTGATATCCTGGGCTCCTCACATTAAATGCTAGGCACTTACACCAGATGGTTCTCACACTATCTGCCACTGCCTTCTGTGCATTAAGGTGGAATCTGAGAGATGGGAGTTCAACGCCATAAGAAATGCTTCTTGCAGGATGGGACAAAAACCAAATATACTTAAAGAATATAGGACTGTGTGTTAGACACACTGGACTTGTCCTGGCTTTGCCACAAGAAGCATGGGTAGCCTCAAACCAGGCACTCAAATATAGTGAGTCTATAAAATGATTTGGATGACCTTAAAAGAATTTCTCAGTTCTAAGGACCCTTAAATCTCTGAAGAGGTTTCAAAGAGCTTGTCTGCAAACTAAACAACATTAGTATTCTGAAAAGTGTGGCCGAATCATAAACATTTATCTCAGAGAAGAAGAATTGATGGATTTTACTTTCTGAAAGCACAGAAAGCCCTGGTGCAGTTCCTGGAGGAGACAGCACATACTTGAAATGTTAGCAGATACCTGATCACAAACCCACTAACATCTGTGACATTCTTGTTGCCCGCTGACATTGCAGCCTGCAGAGATTTTTCTTTGCATTAGAGAGAGGGATCCTGTATAATCACAAAATAATGCTCCATGCCAATGCTTCCTCCCAAGAAAGAGAATCCAACAAAGTTGTATTGAAAGCAAAATAGCCCCTGGAATTAGTTACAAAATGGAAATAATATTTACCAGTTTCTGTTCACATATAGACAATTGAGAGAGAAAAAAACATCATTAGGCATGTAGGAGGTATGTTTTCAGGCTCTCCTTGGCTATAGAGAGTTGTGGGGAAGAACAAATCAGTAACTTTTGTCTTTCAAGTTTTAGCACACACAGTGTGATAGAAAAATGAAGGTCTCATAGCTCTTTGTACTAAAATGTGACTCAAGTTAGTGATCCCACTCGATTCCTGTCTCTCAGGATGCATTATCCTCATTAACCTTAGATTTCTCTCCCTATTTAGTGCATTCTTGCCCAACAGGGACCCATCAGGAAGACATTTAACTTGTCCCTGTGGGTGGGAGTTGGAGAATATGTAAGGATTAAGTACTAAACAGTTAAAATGACAAGGAGGTGACCATTTCTATAGATAATACTAAAAAGACATAGGATGGAGGTGATGAGATAATACATTTTGTGAAATAGTGCCTAATTGGGACCAATTTTGCCCTCTTTTAAAGGTTAGTACGCTGGGATACAATGTTGAAATAAAGAGCCAAATAGCCCAAGGCAGAATTCCTTCATCATTTCTACATGAATTATGTCCCAGGCTGGCAGGTAAGAAACTGGCAGCTTCCCTTCACTTTGGCGAGATTGGGCAAGTGTCTATGAGCCAGTTGAGCAAAGACTGGTGTTGGGAAGAGTCATTTTGACCTTATGGTTGGTTTTCTTGGGTCTTACTTGCCTATGGCACCCAGAAAGCTTTCTGTGAAGAATTCACACTAAGGGAAGAAAAGTCAACCACACAAAAACTTGCTTTGAGGACAGGAGACCTGAACAGAGGGGAAGATGATTTTATGGACTGTATGGAGGCCATACTGTCAGCTATTTCAACTTGAGTCCTCAGAAGAGGAGCTTTTATGAAAGCGACAGTAAATCTAAGGAGTAAGAAAGAAATCTAATTTTTTATTAATTAAATTCTGATATTTTTAAGGCATAAAGTCTCATTGCTTCAGATCCTCCATAACCTAGCATAAAGTTAAAAGGGTGCAATTGGACCATATTGAGGCACATGAGGTAGCATGGATGGATGGATACACAAGTGGAATAGCAAAGAAGTAGGGAGGATGCACCTTTGGTGCCACTGTACAGTGTTGGTGGACCAGGCTTCACTGCCTTTGGCAAGATGCCTTCAGAAATTGAGACCAGAAAGGAGGAAATGGTAACTATCCTATGTAGGCCCAAAGAACTTATTCACCTACCCAGGAAAGACATCCTCCCGGCACTCTGAGAGGAATTTGAGAGAGCTGGAGTCATAAAAATGCTGTTTGGTTTACACTAAACACAATTGGATTTTTACCCTAAACTGCTGTGGTTACCTAGCAAAGAGCAGATTAGCTTCATGCAGTTTTATGAACTGTTTCCTCCATGATGCCATGATACTGTTGCTTTTTGCAGCAAGGTATCAAAACAATTTTAATGAAACCAATAAAATGATTCCCCCTGCAAAAGGATCATAATCCTCAGCTTGTGACATTAGGTACTGCAGTTGTGTGCTACTGAGTAAGGGAATTAATTGTTATTATGTTAGATGCAACGGGATTCCCCAGTGTTCTGTGATGGTGACAGACACATATTAAGAACCACAGATAAAAATAGCAACATAATTAAAATATAATGTAAATGTTGTGAAGTTCAAACTCAGCCTGTTCTATTGTTTATGCCGAAGCCTCTTGACAAGAAGAGTGTCAAAGATTTTGCTTTTTGAAGAAACTCATTTTAATGTTTTAAATTAAATACAGATTATTTGTACGGAATTAGCACAACTTTGCAATAATAACTGTGCTATTTCGATGTGCTTTTCCACTTTTTAATCTGGCAGAGCACATTATGTTACTGGCACCAGGCTATTTACCTAGTGCTAGTGGCTTATAGGGATTCTAGGACAATTTAAAGGGACACAATGACATCCATGTGTATCATATTAGGTGCTTTTTTGAATCACACAGTACCTACCATCCTCCACAGTCTAGTCAGGTCCTGGTTTAAGCTTGGCTCACAAATCTCACAAGATCTTATTAGCTTCAATGTTAGAATATCTTCTTTCATCCCTTCTCAGTTTCATCTACTTCCCATCATCAGTAACACACACATAACAAAAGGGGCAAGAGAAAAAGATCTTGATGCTTGTCTTGTTTAGGAGTCTTGTCTTATTTGATATATCATGATTTATATCATCACCACCGAATTCAACATTCTGCATTAAAGCATAAAATGAGGTATATAACTCTAAAGTGTACAGCTTAATGAATTTTTACATACATATACACCTGGGTAATATTTATATAATCTATATTTATATAGATTAAATATAGATAATTTCTAGAAGGTCTTTTTATGCCCCTTGCCAATTAATACCACTGTCCAAGAGCTAACAGTCATTCTGACTTCTCTATATGCAGAACCTATTACTTTATATCTGGCTTCTTTCTCTCAGCACCATGTCTATGAGATTCATCTGAGTAGTTGCACATATTGGAAGTTTGATCTTTTTATAACACCATGCCATATTCTACTGTATGAATCCACCAAATTTTATTTATTTATTCTCCAGTTGATGAACATTTGGATTGTCTCGATTTTTTTTACTTTTGTGAGGGAACTTGCTCTGAACATTCTTGTATATATCTTTCAATGGACATAAGCATTCATGTCTCTTGGGTGGATAACCAAGACAGGAATTGCTAGGTTGTAGGACAAATATAGGGTTAGTTTACTAATGGCCATCAGTTTCCAATCTTTCAATTGCTCCCCATTTTCACCAAACATTTAGTATTTTTATTTTTAAATTTTTAATTTTAAAATAATTATAGTTTCATAGGGAGTTGCAAAAATAGTACAGCGGGATCCTGTGTATCTTTTAACCAGTTTCCCTCAATGATAACATGTTACGTAACTGTAGAACAAAATCACAACAGGGAACTGACATTGATACAATGTGTATGTATAGTTCTATGCCATCCTATCACATATGCAGATTTGCATAACCAACTTTCCAGTCAAGATACAGAACTACTCCAACACCACGAAGATCTTCCTTGTGCTATTCCTTTATAGCCACACCCACTCCTTTTCCCACCATCCCTAACTTTTGGCAACCACTGATCTTGTCTCTATCTCTATAATTTTTTCATTTAAAGAATGTAATATAAATGGAATCATACAGTATTGACCTTTTGAGATTAGCTTTTTTTCAGTCAGCATAATACCCTTGAGATGCATCCAAGTTATTGTATGTATTAATAGTTCATTCCTTTTCATTGTGGAGAATTAGTCCATGACAGGGCATGGACCTAAGATTCCAGGGCATTTGTCCAATGGAGGAGAGAAGCTGTGGTTACACATGGTAAATATGGTTTGATTGGGTAGTTTTTAACAAAAACTTACAGAAGTCATGAAAAATGAATAAGACCGATGATGATGATGATGGCAATCAGAACATGCTCACTTAAAGAAAAGTCTGTAACAAACTTTCATTGAGTTGTTGCCAATGTCCTCATCAAGAAACAGGTATGAGCCTAATTGCCATGCCAATTCCTTTAATCACTGTGTTTGATATTTCCTAGAAGTAGAGATAAGGCAAGAGCAGTGGAGAGAGATTCCTGAGTGAGCTATTGGGTATGAGAGTGATCCTCAACTTACACTAGATTGCTGACTGATTTATTAAAGTAAAAACAAAGTGAAAATGATAAATTATCAGTTTGATGCAACCTACTCTATGACATAGGTGTCTTAGATATTTTATTTCCTTTATATCAACAACAAACCAATAAGGAAGGCATTATTATTGCTACAGTTTAAAAAATGAGGAAATTGAAGCACAGAAGATTAAATAACCGGCCCCAGAAACATGGCAGTCATATTATATTCTATGTGGTGTTAGTTGGGGCTGTGGTCATCTGGAGGCTGTATGGGGCTGAAACATCCAAGAGGGCTCACTGACAGACTACCCATTTGTGTTGTTTTTGACTAGGAACTCAGCTGGGACTGAGAATTGGAGTATCTCAATTCTTTTCCACATGACTGCTTCATGGGATTGGGCTTCTAAAAGTATGGTGGAAAATTAAATGTTTCAAGCATAAAGCAGAAGTTGAAGATTTCCTAAGGCTCAACCTCTGAAGTTATATAGCTGCATTCTATTGGTCCAAACAGTCACAGGACCAGCCAATATTCAAATGGAGGGGGTACTGAAACAAGGGGCAAAGAATTTGTGGCTGCCTTTAGTCAACCATAAGTATTGACCAATATTTTTCCAGAGAAAAACGTGATTTCTACTCTTTTTTATTTAAAAATATTAAGGGGATACAAATGTCTTTGCTTCATAGATACCTTTTATAATGCTTAAGTCAGGATTATAAATGTGCCCATCACCCATATAGTGTTCATTGTACCTGATAGGTAGGTTTTAATCCCTCCTCTCTTCTCCCTTTCCTCTTCTTGATTTCCAATGACCTTTACATCTCTATGTGTTCATATGTGCCATCAATTAGTTCCCTTATTAGAGAGTACATGTGGTGTTTGTGTTTCCATTCCTGAGATACTTCACTTAGGAGAATGGTCTCTAGATACATTGAAATTGCTGCAAAAGACATTATTTCACTACATTTTATGACTGAGTAATACTCCATGGTATATATTAATATATACCACATTTTTTAATCCACTCATGAAATGATGGGCACTTAGGTTGTTTCCACAATCTTTGCAATTGTGAATTGTGCTGCAATAAACATTTGAGTGCAGGTGTCTTTTTGATAAAATGATTTATTTTCCTATGGGTGGATACCAGTAGTGGGATTACTGGGTCAAATGGTAAGTCTATATGTATTTCTTTGAGTAATCTCCATACTGTTTTCCATAGAGGTTGTACTAATTTGCAGTCCCAACAACAGTGTATAAGCAATTTTTCTCTCTGCATCCACACCAGCATCTATTGTTTTTTGACTTTTTAATAATGGCCATTCTGACAGGGATAAGGTGGTGTCTCATTGTGGTTTTAATTTGCATTTCCCTGATGATTAGTGATGTTGAGCATTTCTTAATTTGTTTCTTGGCCATTTGTCTATCTTCTTTTGAAAAACTTCTATTCATGTCTTTTGCTTACTTTTTAATAGGGTTGTTTGGCTTTTTTCTTGCTGATTTTTTTTAGTTCTTTGTAGATTGTAGATATTAGCCCCTTGTCAGATGTATAGTTTGCAATTATTTTCTCCCATTCTGTAGGTTGTTTATTTACTCTGTTGACTATTTCCTTTCCTGTGCAGAAGCTTTTTAATTCAACCAAGTCCCATTTATATATTTTTGTTGTTGCTGTATTTGCTTTTGGGGTCTTAGTCATAAATTCTTTGCCTAGACCAATGTCTAAAAGAGTTTTTCATACATTTTTTGGTAGAATTTTTATGGTGTCATGCCTTACATTTAAGTCTTTTATTCATCTTGAATTAATTTTTGTATATGGTGAGAGATAGGGGTCCTGTTTCATTCTTCTACATGTGGCTATCCAGTTTCCCCTGCACCATTTATTGAATAAGGCTTCCCTCCCCCAGTGTATGTTGTTGTCTCTGTCAATATCAGTTGGTTGTAGGAATATGGTTTTATATCTGGGCAGTATTTACCAATTAAAACAAGAAGAATTATCTAGGACCACTGTTGCTTTAATTATCTAGGACAGTTTTGGGTCCTTGCATCTGAATTGATATTTGATAACAATTCATTTTGTTTTAACAAAGTCTAATATTGAAAAGTAGAGATTTAATTGAACAGTAGAATTTAATAAATAGGATTAGTATTTCAAAATGCATTATTGTCTGAGGTGCATTTTGGAAGAAGTACAATTTCACAATTATTGGCTTAAATGGTCTCAGGTATGGACTTCACAATCAGTCAGTCTTCTACTCTCTTTGTGGGACTCAGAGTCCATGAGGGATCTTGTGATGTTTAAAGCTGGTATTAAGCATGAAAACTGATTTTTGAAAAACATGGTCAAAACTTAGTCATGTAAATAGTGCCATTCCAATCTACATAATTATCTTGGGAAGCTATGCGATTATGTCAATGATATTGCCTCAACATAAAAAGAACTTCTGGAGCTATTATTTTGGAATTGGTTTCAGAGTCTGTAACAGTTTGTTTGAAAATCCTTGAGTGTGACTAATGTTATAAGTGCTCTAAGATAAACAGACCTAAGTCTGATGAATGTGTTGAGGAATCAAACTAGGAATATTGGTTTTGGTGCTAAACAAGGTATAATGACAAACTAATAGATGGGTTTTCTTGTTGCTTATAAGTTGGTTTCCTATAGCAGTTCCAAAAAAATATTCAAACATAGTTTGAGCAGTAGCATTCTATTAAATAAGTGTACCTCTCACAGTGTCTACTGTGAAAAAGGCAACACACATTTGGATGTGTTGGAATTAATAAGCACAGATTAATTTTTAAACGGTCTGAAAAAAACAGATTATTTTACCATTATCGTGTATCACTTATAGTCTTTTTTCATGTCAACTATCAAAATACTATGTATGTATTAATATTTTATACACATATAGTGACTAACTTTAAATCTGCACAGTGAGGTCATAGACATATGATCTCATGAATACGTTATTCAGCTTAGGAATGAGGAAATCAGTTTACAGAGAATTTAAGAGACCTTTTAAAAAGGAACATTAGGTCGTAAATGCTAGAACTGTAACAAAATCAGTGTTTTTTTCCTCATATTGTAGCACTAGTCCTTTTCATAATGAGATGGGTTGCTTCGCATGGTGTCATAAACGGCAGATTTCATAAAGATGCTTGGATCTAGACGAATTAAAGTAAAATAATATTTTCATGAGGCAGCTACTTCATAAAAATGTTTTATATAGATGAATTACAGTAAAATAATATTTTATGGGGCAGGATTTTTAAAAGAGTATTTGTAAGGTGGATCTAACCCATTAATTTTCTCATAATAATTTCAATTGATTTAATCAATAATTCTTTTTTCATCACTTGTGAGTAATTGGATTTCCCCATTGTTTTTAATTTTATAGGATTTAATAAGGATGCTTTAGTGTCACTTTAAACCAGGGCATTTGATTTTTCTAAGCACCACTCACAGGATTGGTACCTGCATCCTATGCCAGTCTGTGAACACAACTGTTGTTCAATAAATGCCTGTGGAAAAAAAGACCCACATCCCTGACAGAATCTCCAGGAACACATTTCCCTTCTCGGGTGAAGAAACTGCCTTTCACCATGAATGTCTGTGTCGCTGTGTTTTACAATCCTGGTCTGTCCTAAGTAATTCAGCAACTCCTTGCTTGAGGCATCTCTGCATGTTTCTCAGCAGAATAAAGAATACAGTTCATTGCAATAAGCCCTGGTCCAGAAGTTGTTCCTCTAATCACAAACATAGCTGTCTTCCTTGCATTGTCTGCAATTTCTTGCTTTAATTGAAGGACAAAATTTTCCTAATCACATTAGCCCAGGAGAACTGCAATCAGACAACTTTAGGTCTCTTACTTTTTTTAACTCCTGCTCAGCTGTATATCAATCTTATAGACAATCTAAGTTCTTTGAATTCTACAAAACCTTGCTTTTGCTTCTGGCATGAATTAACAATTTCTGTCTTCAATCTTATTCTCATTGATATCAATCTCCTACTTTCTGTTCAGTCTGAAAGGAATGGCCTTTAGGTGTAGTAAATGGGGAGAGGGAGGTAGGTGGTCTTTTTTTCCTCACAAAAGTATCCTTCAAGTAGGAAACTTTTGGAGAATTGCCGGTCTTTCTTTTTTATTTTGAAACAAAGAGATAAATTCTTATTATAAATTATCATTTCTAGATTGTAAATAGTAGGGGGGCATCTCTCATGTTGCCTGACAACAGAAATATATGAAAACTTCTCATATATGAAGAAAAAAGTAGACAGATTCTAAAGATGGGAAAATGGCTGTAGATTGTGCCAAAATGGGTTCCAAATTTGTTAAATTTCTCTTCTTAAGCCCCTTGAAAGGCCAAGGCTCTAAAATTTTTTCCTTAGGGCAAATGCTTAATCAGTTGAACTAGGCTTGGAGGAGCCAGGATTTTTTTAATTAAGCTCAGCACGTCACTTTGTATAGATCAGAGGGTACTTGCTTTCCAAATATGGGAACATATATTTACATGTGTGCATGTCTGGGGTATATAGACGTGGGTTAAGAAGGGAGGTATATAAAAATACAATAATTTCAAATTTGTGGGGATTGGAGTATTTAAATGTAATTACATAGGAAGAAGCGAGAGATGAAGACAAGGAGAAGGCAGTTCCTAGACCTAGGTCCTGCTCCTGCCATACATTCAGTGAGTATTATTCATAGTTCTGGACCAAGGCAACAGTCTTTCTCAAATGGGAAATCATGAGCCTCAGTAACTCCAAAAGTGCCTCTGACTGGGGCTGCTGATAAAAATTGTTAGCATTCAGAGATTAAGAATTTCCTTTCTTTTCTTTCCCTCCCTCCCTTCTTTCTTCTCTTTCCTTCCTTCCTTCCTCCCTCCTTTCTTTCTTTCTTTCTTTCTTTCTTTCTTTCTTTCTTTCTTTCTTTCTTTCTTTTCTTTCTTTCTTTCTTTCTTTTCTTTCTTCTTTCTTTCTTCCAGAAGAGCAGGTACCAGTTGGGTGGGGCTAATTTTTCTCATTTAGTTCTATTATACTGGTCCTAAAGAGAGAAACAAAGGTGAGGATGTAGCATAGCGTTTGTGCTTAAAGTACTCCTTATGGCACCACTTTTTATTTCATTAAAAAAAGCTAGTTTTAATATTTTGGCTTTCATATATGGGTCACAAAACTACAGAGACTGTTAGGAAAATATCATGAAATTTTCAAACACTGTGGAGTTCTCTTCTTTGTCCTCTCCTTCTATGTTCCCCAATCCCTGGACTGTGGACCGGTACTGGTCCATGACCTGTTAGGAACTAGGCTACACAGCAGGAGGTGAGTGGCAGGTGAGCAAGCAAAGCTTTATCTGTATTTGCAGCCACTCCCCATCACTCGTATCACCACGTAAGCTCCACCTCCTGCCAGATCAGCGGCAGCATTAGATTCTCATAGAAGTGCAAACCCTACTGTAAAGAGCGCATGTGAGGGATCTAGGTTGCATTCTCCTTATGAGAATCTAATGCCTAATGATCTGAGGTGGAGCTGAGGCAGTGAGGCTAGTGTTGGGGAGCAGCTGCAAATACAGATTATCATTAGCAGAGAGGTTTGACTGCACAATAAATGTAATGCACTTGAATCATCCTGAAACCATACCCCCTGCTCCCAGTCCATAGAAAAATGGCCTTTAATGAAATTGGTTCCTGGTGCCAGAAAGATTGGGTACTGCTGCTGTACTTCATATTCCTCCTAAATCTCTAGCAAGACCAGGGAAGTTTTCCCCAATTGTTCCCTCAAATAGGTTATCCAGGCCTTTTGCTTGTTCTTCTTCTCCCTCGTAGATATCTATGATTCTTATGTTTGGCCATTTTAGATCATCTCACATGTCTCATAGGCTTTGTTCATTCCTCTTGATTCCTTGTTCTTTATTTTTGACTGACTGAGTTAATTTGAAAGAGTTGTCTTTAAGCTCTGAAAGTAAATTTTTCATTTATTTCCTGAATTATTTTTCTGGTTTCTTTGAGATGGTTTTCCATTTTCTCTTGGATCTATTGAGCTTCCTTAGAATCCATATTTAGAATTCTTTACCTGTCATTTTGATATTTTCATTTTTGTTGGAATACATTGATGAAGAGCTGGTGTGCTCCTTTTGGGGTGTCCTTTCACTCTGATTTTTCATCCTTCTGGAGTTCTTGTCTGAATCTTTCCCATCTGGAGCAGCTGTCATTTCTTGTTTTTGGATTTCTTTTGTTTAGATGGGAATTTTTCCCACTCCTTCTTAAAGGTGTGCATATAACATATGTTGGTTAAGGATATTTTGCCTTGCTTGTTGTTATTTTGATGGGTATCTAGGTTCTGAATGCATACTTTGGCTATAGATATCCTCAGTGTAATGGTTTTCTCAATTGTTAGCTATTTGTAGGCTGGAGCAGTGGTGTACTATATGCATGGGCAGACTCTTTGCCTCTTGTCAAGAAGGGGAGATGGTCTTTGAAATCTTTTCTGTTTCCCCAGCCCTGTGGTCTTCTTAATAGTATGAATTATATTGGGAGGCCCCTTTAATCTGTAAGTCAGTAGGTGGTGCTTATGGGTTAGAGCCAGCCATGCCCTGCATGATTGAATCAGTAAATGCTATAATGTGCTGTACAAGTTGTTCTCCCTGCCAGTAAGTGGCACTTGCAGAAGAAAGCCAGCTGCAGTGTTGTTTTTTGGGGACCTATGATTAGCTCTAGTCAATCAGGAGAAGCATTTGGATGTCCCAGGTGATGGGTAGGACCCTGGAGCTGCCAGGTCACTCCTTCTTATGCTCCACCCCAGCTGATGTGGTGGAGGAGTAAGGTCAGGTGGGGCTGGGTTGGGTAAACCTATGTTGAGGCTCCAGCAAAGCAGACACAAGAGCTATTTTGGTAAGGGGTAAAGAGTCAACTCTAAGGCCACTAGGTAAAGCCACCAGAGAGGGGCTGAAGTGAACTCAAGAAGCCAAAAATTCTGTTCACAGGGGAGGGGCAGTGTGAGATTCACAGTTTGGCAGCTGAGAGTTGGTTTTCCTCTTCCCCCTCTTCCCTTCCCCTGCAGATCTCCTTCCAGCATCTGGCCTCAAGTGGCAGCCAAAACTAGCTGAGCACACTAGCAATGCTGCTGCAGGCTGGGAGCTTCCCTGTCCAGGAGCCCTCCCCATACTTACAGCACAGCTCTCCTATGGGGGATGGGGTGCTCTGTGAGTGCACTGTGGCTCAGACCCACACTGCACTCTCTTTTCTGCCTGTGTGGGCTCCCTCAACTCCCAAGATCATTTCACAAGTCTCCCCTCGGTGTCCCTGAGTGACACAGTCAAGTCCTGTGGTACAGGATCTGACCCCCAGGTTTTTCCTCTGACCTCCTAAGTTCAGTCACTGAGCATGCCATGGAGAAGTGTGCTGGTCCTAAGTTGCCTGTGGAGTGCTCAAGCAGACTTAATGTTCTTCCGCTTCAGGGTGTGCCCTGCTTTGGTGGAGCAGCCAGGCAAGTAGCACCAGGGAGGGCCAGCTGGTGAGGAACTCACAGTCTGAGTACCCCTTGGTCCTCTACAGGTCTTTAAGAGGGAAGGCATGAATCCCACTCTCTGTGGAAGCCTGGGTGTAGCAGGTACAACAACAGAGGGGAAGCAGCTTCTCCTGAGAGCCTCAGCTCAAATATCTCTCGGGGCACCTCTGTCAACCCATATGGGAACTGCCGTGGCTGTGTCAGCAATTGTGGGTGAGAGAGGAGAGGAGGAGGTGGATCCAAATGGAGCAGTGCTGGCACTCTGATCCCCTTTCTTCTGAGGGGCTTCCCTGGTATGATGAAGGCAGCCCACTCTGAATGTTCAAGCTCTGCGATCACACAGTTCTCCTGGGACCCACCAGCCCCCTGTGGCCACTACTGTTGGACATGTGCTGGGAAATGTTTGTGTGGGGACTAGTGACAAGAAAACTGAAGGGCTGAAGCTCCCTGGGGAGCACAAAGGCATACAGGGGGTGGAGAAGCAGTATGGTACCCAGCACCTCAGTGTGGGTCTGTGGTGAGGCAGAGTGACCCCAAGGGCGCTGGAAGCCTGGCGCTTTGTTTTCAAGAAGCTCCAAGTTTACTGGCAGCAGCAGCTTTTGGGCTGGTGAGGGTAGAAAAGCTCTCCAGCAGGTAAGGAGCTGCCAGAGGTGTGAGGGGAGAAAAAACAAGCACCCCCACTTACCCTTTCTACCAGGCTCCAAATTCCTCAGGGATCGATCTCTGCCAAAATCCTGCTCCTTCTTGTTATGCTTCTCAACTTCTTCCTGTGAAATCTCCAGTAGGTTTAGGCACTTTTCCCTCAGAATTACACCTGGGCTGGTTATTTTTTTATCTAAAACTTCTCCTTCTTTGTGGTGACTGATGTCTCTACTCAGCCATCTTGGCTATCTCTGCTTGACATCTTTAAAATACTGAAAAACAAAAACAAAACCCTGCTAATCCTAAGTTCTATACTAAGAAAAAATATCTTCAGTCTTGGCCATGATGTCACCACTCTCACATGGACAGATTTTGAAATCTTTTCTTACTTTCCCAGTTCATTCTGACCATCTCCTTCTCCAATTTCTATAGCTCTGAACTTTGAATCACATGGTAGGTGCCTGATTCTTTCCTGTCCTGTCTTGCTCTTTTAAAATTCCATACCTGGAAGTCTTCAGAAGGCTGGCAGTTCTCAGGTAGAGAGAGAACTCTGCTGCACCCTCCTCTGCCTTGCTTAGTGCCAGATTCACAGTAGGAGATGGTGTCTTTCAATTGAACTTCATGGTTGGTTGCTTTTGACCAGGAGATGGCACATTTTTCTCACATAATAATCTGAGGGGCAAAGAGTCTGACAGGTGACATGAGAAAATAGAGGACCAAAGAAGGCAGCTACTTCTTTCCTATGGCATATGTTGCTTTTTATTTATTTTACGAGCAAAATCCCTCCCTGCTCCTTAGTACTCCCCACCCTGCTTTTCTCTCTCTGCCTCAAAAGGACCTGCTTTGTTCAGTGAAATCTTTGATAAACTGTGTGTTCAAATACCAAAGAGATAAAGGGGCAGAAATATTCTTAGTGAACTCGCCTCATCGACATTAATAATTCCAGAGCTGCTTTGCTTGGAGCAAGGGGGTGAGGAAGGCCAGCCACAGAAGGCTTTGTTTGCCTTTTAGTGGAGGATCCAAGTTGAGGGTTTCTTGTGAGAATAGAGGGTTTAAATGGGGACTGTTGAAGAAGCAGAGGGAATACACAAGGGTTCTGATGGTGGGGGAACTTTCACAGAGAAGATATCAGAGATCTAAGGAGGGGGATTCTAAAGTTTTGTTGAGGTGCGCTAAGTAACTTTCTCTGCATCTCCCTGACATTGCTAATACTTTAGAAGTTGGATTTATTAGGAGGGGAGGAAGGAACACAATGTTGCAAAATTCTGATATTGGTCTCAAAGAGGGTACTGGGTAAGATCAGAAGCAACTACAGGAAGCCTATACTTCATGAATTAATTAAGTAACATTGCCATGGTGAAAAGAACAGCTGTGTCTCTGAGTTTTTCCAAGATTTGCCTGGACATTGCAGAAAAACAATGCTTTAAAAAATCACTTAATTTTTAAAGTGGGCAGGTGGCAAGCTTTTTTTAGCTTGCCAGTAGAAATTACATTTTGACCTCAGAAGGATATGCATCCTAAGTTTTTCTCATCAAAACATGGATAGACCTGAAAGGATTACTTTAGAGGTCAAATTGCCAAGTTTAATAAATGTCTTTGCACATATAGATAGTCTCTTTAAGATGTCTTTGCACATATAGTCCCTAAATAAAATGTGCTTTAAAAATAAACAACAAACTGTTAATTATATTGACAGACCACATCTGTAACTGTATATGTAAACATGTCTGTGTTTTATTTTCCACTTTTCTTCCTTTAATGGACATTCTCTTACTTCAAGAAGTACCAGCCTGAACATATTAGGGCCTCTTCTCTCCAGATGTGAGTCCTTTACTCCTGGCCATCAAAGACAGACAATAAGCAGATGCTTCACATTAGCCTTGAGTGTCATTAAATAAATGAGACAGTAGTTGTGCTCATTAGGAAAACAATTCAAAGTCCACATGTAGAGCTATTCCTGCCAAGATGTAGCTGGCCCACCTGGCAGGACCCCATGCACCACACAAAAAGGCCCTTGCCTCAGACATTGCTACAAAACTAGTTAAGCCAACAGCCGATTTAGAAGGTATTTATTAGATTTGCTTGTACAATGTAAATATATTCCTGAGCATAATTACCTAAGGATTTTCCCAAGGGAGTGTGCAAAAACTGTGGTAGAATGTTTCCAAAGATGGCCACATGTTTCCTCCTATCCTATGTGCAATTTCACAAGGTGACTTTGCTCTTTTCCATCAGGAGATAAGAGTTTGTTTCCTTTATCTTAAACATGGCTGACTTCAGTAACTCACTTTAAATAATAGAATGTGGCAGAAATCACATTTTGTGATTTCCAAGCCTAAAATTGAAGAGGCCCTGCAGTTTTTGTGCCTCTTGCAGCCCAGAACATCCATTTAAAGTCTTACACTAAATTCTGAAGAGGAAGCTCTATGGAGAAAAGCTCTGGATCATGTGATATTATCAAGAAAAAGAGGCTCAGCTCTGCCCTGGCCATGCCACCACCCCAGTGGAGGCCCCAGACACGCATGTGAAGCTGCCGTGGGTCTTCCAGCCACATGAGGTGCTTTAGCCAATATCATGTGAGGTACAGCCTTGCTCCTACTGCAGAATCATAAAAGCAAATAAATGATTTTTGTTATTTTCAGCCACAAATTTTTGGAGTAGTTTCTTATGCAGCAATAAATAGCCAATACTGAAGTAAATTTAGCATTGTAATAATGATAATAACAATGATGATAATAGCAGTTAACATTTATATAGTAAATCATATGTGTTGGCAGTGTTTTAAATTTTTAATTTAATCTCCACAATAACTCTGTGAAGTACGTATTATAACACACCCATTTTTACTAATGAGAAACTTGAGGCCTGGAGGAATTACAAAATCCAGAGTCACAAGGTAAATGACAGAGATGGGATTGTGTGAACACTTCTTAGGTCTAGGGACTATCCCAGATTCTTTCCATATATTATCTCTGTTAAGTCTCATGGCAACCTGTGACATTAAGTCTCATGACAACCTGTGACATAAGTATTAGTTCTTCTATCTTAAAGATAAGTAAACTAAGGCTACAAATATGGCAAGTGGAAGAGCTAGCTGTTAAAGCCAAACTCTACTTGGCTCTCTAACTCCAAACTCTAACTCCAAACTCTAATCTACTTTTACTCAACAAGATGGAGCCCTCTTCTTAAAGATTCATTTGGTTATTCAAAATCACCTATAGGAGGTCTTCCTGAAAACATTTATCAATAGTAGATATGTAACAAGACAAGGATAGCCACTCTGTTCATGCCTATATAATATTGTATTATAGGTCCTTGCAGTAGGCAAGAAAAAAAAAGTCATGCAGATTAGAAAGGAAGAAATAAAACTGATCTTTTTCATAGACAATATGAGTTCCTCTATAAAAATCCTCCAATAATCTATAAAATAAGACAATAGAACTAATAAGTGAATTTAGCAAGGTTGCATGAAACAAGGTCACTATACAAAAGCCAGTCATATTTTCATACACTGTCATAAATACTAAGAATTTGCTCTAAGAAATAACGGTGATATAGCACATCTTGTATTTTCCTGGATAGAGCTGGAACCCATACTACTAAGTGAAGTATCCCAAGAATGGAAAAACAAGCTCCACATATACTCACCAGCAAACTGGTATTAACGGAGCAGCACATAAGTGGACACATAGGAACTACATTTATGGGGTATTGGGCGGGTGGGAGGGGGGAGGGGGGGCGGGTATATACATACATAATGAGTGAGACGTGCACCGTCTGAGGGATGGTCATGCTTAAAGCTCAGAATTGTGGGGGGAGGGGGGGTAAGGGCATTATTTGAAACCCAAAAATTTGTACCCTCATAATTTGCTGAAATAAAAATAAATAAATAAAATAAAAAGTCCCACTTACAATAGAACCCAAATCACCAAAATACTTAGGTATAAATCTAACAAAAGACATGCAAGATCTGTATGTGGGAACTAAAACACACTGATGAAAGAAATCAAAGACTTAAATAAAAGATATATCTCGGGTTGGAGGACTTAGTATTGTTACCAATTTTTTCCAGACTGATCTATATAGGTTAATTACCATCCCAATCAGAATCCAGCAGAATTTCTTTTTGTAGAAATAAATGTACTGATTCTCCAGGTGATTCCATTTTGTGACTAGCACTCTGAACTGCAACATTAGGCTGTAAATTTCTTGTGGACGGAGACCATTTAATTTGTCATTGAATTCCTGGAACTTGGCACATGGTTGGCATTCAGTATATGTTTAATAGAAATAATAGATGAATGAAGGAATATAGGAAAGAGGAACAAGTTCTGGTCAAAACAGGTTCTGAGCATGTTGACTTTGAGATGATGTGAACATACCCATGACATGAGATGTAGTGAATGTATAGGGGCCCATGGCTCTAACTGTAGAGAGAACTTTGGGCTGGAGCGTAAATTTAGGAACTGTGATAATATGGCTGGTGGTTTAAGCCATAGGTATAGATATAAACATGGCTTGGGAGGACTGTGAGAAACAGGAAAAGAAAATCTAGAGGAACAGATGAATGAATAATCCAGTCCCTGAATTCATGGTTTATAATCTTGGTGTAGGAGTTGCATCATTTTTATTTCTTCTTCTCCCATTTCTAAGTACTGAGGCTCCACTTCCTACTAACAAGCTAAATGCAATGTTCTACTTGCCATGATATAAGTCCTTTGACTTGCTGTACCTCAAAGTCCCAGTGGCTGCCCCACTCTCATGATTATGTCTAGCTCCATCCAGTTCCTTGGCTTTCTAAGTCTTTGGTATTCAGCTGCAGTTATTTCTTTTGTTGAATCAATAACATATAATCATATTATATAACATATTATATAACATGATGATTGTAATTGGGAGAAATATTTTTGAGGCTAATAAATATCTGCAATTTTTAAAAATACGCATATATCTTCTTTTTGGTAAAAATTCACTTTATGTTAACCTTATTTAGATAGTTTTGACTTTGCAATCACCATTGAAATCAATAAATATGTGTGTGTGTATTTATCTCTGAGAATGAAAGGGCAAAAAAAATCCCACTTATAAATAAGAATATTACCCATTTGAAGTGTGTTTGCCATTTTTTCCCCATCACAAATATCTATTTATAGTCTGAAATAATCACCACTAACTGGCTGCAAACAGCTTCCTGTTTGTTCCATTAAAATAACAATAAATGAAATGTTTTTAAATTTAAATTTTGGAAGTTTTAATTTTGTACCAAGGAACCAAATATAGTAAGCTCATATACAAATTGATCTGATTAAGGCATACATTTTTTCTTTGACAACAATTTATCTGACTAATAAGTTATCAAGAAAGACAATTCATTATCTATTTGCTATTTTTGGTGATCATTGCATTAAAAAAATACCTTCCTTTTGTTTAATGCCTGGCAGTTTGCCAAATAAATACTTTGAATTTAATAATTTGTTCAGCTTGTGCTAGGATGACCAATGTGCTTGATGTTGGGAATATTGAGATAAACATGTTCTTCAGAATAATTACCAATCAGAGAAGCAGAACAATTAGGGCACACATATGTATACATGTATCTCTATCTACCATGTATCTATTTCTACATATATATGTGTGTGTATGTATATGTGTGTGTATGTATCATATGTGTGTGTCTATATATGTATATATATATATATATAGACACACACATATGATAAGGAATATATCGTTGAGATTTGAACTTCTGCAACTGTGAAAGCTAAATAGTATATGGGAGGCTATTTCTTCCTTATCTGAAGCAGAATCCTGGAGCCTGCAGAGCAGGCATTTGGGAAGAGCAGATGGCTGTGAAGTGAGGGAACCAAGAAACTGATGAGCTGTAACCCACAAAGATGGATCATAACTCTCGTTAATGTCCCCACCTATAAGCCCCCTATTTTGATGTTAGAGCAACTCATAGGTGCAGCAGCCAGGGCTCTTCGCCATACAGCCTAACAAGATCCTGGCCCAGGAGTCTAGAAAGCTCAAGGAGGATCCAGCAGGAACTGTGGGAGCTGTGGGAACTGGTCTGGCTGCTGCCCTGCACCATCTAGGTGAGGCGGCAGATGAGCAACATCATGCGAGATGCAGCAGTACCTCATGTTCTGCCATGAGCTTCCAGGTGTGAAATGACAAGGTGGCTGCTGCTTCACTTCCACCGTCCAAATTTTGCCTAATGCCTCTCGTAGCACAGACAGACCCAGAACTGTGCAGGGAAGGGATTCTTGGAAACGTAGTTCCAGCTTAGCTAAGTTGACGTAATAAAGACCTACTACCTATGCTTATCTTAGTCATAGACTGACAGTCACCCTGTGAAGAGGTTAGGGAAAATATATTCATTTTACTGATGAGGAAAGACACTGAAACTCTGATGTCAAGTGACAGCCCCAGGTAATAAGTGGAGGGTGGAGCCAAGACCAAACCACACATATTCTGATTTTCAGCACTGGGCTCTTCCAACCCTGCTGCTGCTGCAGAGAAAAGTACGACTTTAAAAGATGACATTGCTCCCACGTGGTATTTATGCAAATTTGATACGTTGTTTTGCCGATCTTACCTAGATATAATGAATAACTCATAAAAAAACCCAGCAAGTTAAATGATATGATGTTCTTTTCCAAGTTTTAAAAAACACATTAGCATTTGGTTTGTTATATGTCTAATTCATCCTACTTGAATTCTGTTTTGTGGAAAATTTGTAGCACAGTGCCTAAAACATATGGTGTTTTATAAATATTATTTCCTTTTCTCATCATCAATCTGAAAAATATTTCTGTGTAATAAAATTTTTCTATGAAATCTTTATTTATCCCCATTACAATCAGATTTTCTTTTGGAGTTGAAAGTATCATATTGTCAAAACTAAATTTTGTCTTTATTTTATGATTAAAGAATTGCCAATATTTATTTATTTATTTATATTGTTTTCCAGATGCGCATTTGAGGAATCGATACATTTAGTGCTGAGAAAGAGAAATCAAGAAATAGAAATGACTTATCTACCCTGTACTCTTTGGAACTATATTTTAGAAGAGTTGGGTTCTCTTATTCTAATGTCTTTAAAAGTTTGGGGATTTTTGTTCTGGCTCCAACTTTTTCAGAGATAAAATGTCTATCCTTGTTGTTTTCCTAGTTTGGCAGATACATCTGGCCCTGAGTGTCAAAAGTGCAGAAGTCTCATTAAAGTTACTAAAAATGTGTTTGCATACTCCTTCTCAGCAAGCAGATGCCTGCCCAGACACTTCAGTAGCTACCTAAGGACTCATTTTACTGTCTGGAGAAACAATCTAACTTTTCCACACATTTGCTGCTCATCTGGACAATAAAATATTCTTCCTCAGAAAAGGAAAAAGAAAGGGCATCAGCAGTCTGGATGTATGGGAGCGGGGCCAGGGCTTGTGACATTAAAATAAATAGAAAATCCAGGTCAAGGTTGGGGGAAAGACAATGGTAAGCTGATTCTTAGACATGTTGCTCTCTAGCCTGGTGATCAATTAGTAGTGGAAAGGCATTATAAATCAAATAATTCTACCATCCCATTCATCATACAATCCTCTCTCATATTCATTAGAATTGGCAGAGGTAGGGAAGACCTGAGGAAGTCAGCAAAAAGGGTGAAGAGTGTGGTAAGAGAAAGGAGGGTGTGGCCAGGGAGAGGAAAGGCTTGTTTTGCAGATGTCAGTGTGTTTGGGCTGGGAGGCATAACCTGACCTTTCAGTAGGGCGTTAAAGGAAAGGAAAACTATAGAGGGATGTGCAGGGATTTCAGAGGCAGAATGAAATGACTTCCTAGTTTTGCCTCAGAGTTGGGGAGCAAAAAGGTTGGACGAGACCTTTGGGCAGAGGAAATTGAGCTAGGGTAGTGGCTGAGGCAAACAGGAATCTCTTAGCTTTCTTCTGCCTCTTTGATTCTCCAGATGAACCCAACACCGGGTCTGACTCCAATATTCAAAGCTGTGTGTGTTGTTTTCCTTTTCCTCTCACTGAGTCAGCTCTGCCCATCATGAGGCCAAGGCTTTTTCTCTCTTGTTCTCAGTAATATCCCTGGAATCTCAAATGACACATCTGAGACACTTTACAAATATCTACTGAACAACTTTGTGGTATCAGCAACCTCCCTTCCAGTTACCCACACACAGCTGAGGCATCTTTGATGTGTGTTGCGTTACATTCACACCTTCGTGTACATTCTTACTGCTTCACAGTAACTGTGGCTTCCATCACCTTACCCTGAATTTTAGTACTTCACTATCTCACCCCCAGATTATTGGAATTGTCTTTTAGCTATTCTTTTCCTTTCTGGTCTTTCCTGTTCAATTGATGTTTTCTTGCCTTATTAATTTTTCTGAAGCACCATGTCAATCGTAATACTTCTCTGCACAAAGAATGACTCCTCATGACTTATGTCTTATCATCTAAACTGCTCTATTTAATTGAGTTTACTTCCTTCATTTATAAAATGGGAGAATGGAATGAGATAATCTACAAAAATCCCATCTCGCATTAACACCCCACATGATTCTATTTCACTTCATGATTCTTCAGAAGGAGGAGATTTGACACCCTTGAAAATGCCTGGTTGATCATCTTGATTGAGAGAATTGGGACTCATGATCTGAAGCACTTCTCTTTGGAAAGGCATGGGTCTTTGGAGAATAGCAGAATGGATACACATGTGTCTGTGTCTTTGACCCAGTGGCTTCTGCTAGAAGAACACATGCTTCCTAGGGCAGGTGGTGTCCTTAGGAAGGCAGCAGATGATGCTAATAAGCATGGGTGTCCTAACAAGCATTTGATAAAATCAGCCTGCTTTATAGCCTATGGCTGGAAAAGATACACGGATACAATTGACCACTATTAAATTAACGAGGCACACAATTTGAGTGTTATATTATAATTCTGAATGATTATAGTTTATATTTTATAAATAGAGAATAAGTAGTCTTCACTCATGTCTGTGGTGTTGGCTAAATAATTCTCTTTTTAAGTTACAGAAAAGCACAGAATAGAATGTGAAATGAAGTGGAGAAAGTTTTCTGTAATTTATATTTGAAGTAAAATAGTAAAATCTAATAGAGCTGTCACATAACTTCTGGTGGTAATGGGAAGAAATTTAGAATCAGACAAGCCTTTTTGTAGTTTATCCTGAAATGTTACCCACTCAAATATGAGAAATGCAAGTGGCCAGTCTTTAAGTTTCTATATTACTAGTGGACCTCGAATTTCCTTGGCTCATCACAGAGCTTCTTAGGCTTCTGGTAGTAATTACAGCTGGGGAACCCAGGTTTAGGAACCAATGTGGCTGACTCCCACACAATAACACAAGACTTATATCGGTTTCTCTTCCTGGAAACCCCAACATGAGTGTCTTTTCATGGACTTTTGACTGGACTCTCTGTTTCTCCAAACCAAGACAATAGGCTGAATGTAAAGGTGATCTCATGAGAGATCTATGGGGCAGGGAATCAGAAGAAACCTCACAGACCTGCCATGAGTCCAAGCATCAACTCTTAACTATAGCATTATGACGTTGAGCAAGTCAACGATCCCACATAAGTGTGAAGTCCTTCATTGTCAAATGTAGATGTCAATTAGGAAAGCCACAGATCTTGAGGATTAAATAATATAATGTATAGGCAAGTTCTTTGCATGCTTTAATGCTGTACATTGCTCTGAGGTGTTATCCCGTGTTATACTACTCTCTAATTTTGTACCTTTCTCCAGGGAAGAGATCTCATTTTGTCCTCCCTGACACCTCTTTTATCTCTAGAAGCTGTGGGGCAGAGAGCAGAAATTATACAACTGTGTTCTCATACATATCCAGAGTGGTGTCTGAAATCTGTTTTGTGGCTGCCACCCCATCCCCCAAATGCCTACACTTCTCTATGTTGCCATTTGCCACAGCTGACTACTGAGAGGTTTTATTTTGGGAGTACATATCATAGAAATACTTCTCAGGTTGGCCCTTGGGCTGTAGGGAAACTTAGGAAAGACAGAGATTATCTGACGTGGGATTCAGGGGCAGATGCAGAGCAGATGCTTTCTGTTAACAGCAGGCTTTTAGATATTGTGGTTTGTATGGTCACTTGTGTAGAGCTACTGAAGATATATTTCTCTACTGGGGCAAACACAATGGAAGGGCATACAATCTTCAGAAAACAGGTGGGTGACAAAAACTTGTGGAATTATCCAAGTGTCACTTTTTGCCTCTTAATAATTGAACTGTATTATATAATTTGCCATTTTTGTACATGATATTTTAATGGCTGTTATGTTCCCCTGGTTTACAAGTGCTCATTGCCCTTGACCAATCTCCTTCCAGAAGGAGGCACCAGAAGGTGCCTCCAAATGTGTTCATAATGGCATGCTTATAAGTTTTCTTTTCCTTTTGCAGTAACAGACAGACTTGATGAGAACTGCCAAGTACAAAGAAAAAATTTCACTAAGAACTAAATAATTCCCATTTCAGAGTTTCTGACCAAACCTGCTCAGTATTAATTAAAATTGGATGGCCACACAATTTGAAAGGACAAAGTTGTTAACAGGTCTGGGTATAGGAAATCTGATCTTACTGTTTTTCTTAAACCCCATGGACAGTCTTAGCAGAGGGAAGACAGACTCATAATGGTAACTCTCTAGCACTAACCATGTGCCAGGTACTAGTCTATGTCTTCTATGTCAGTTAACTCATCCATTCTCTCAACATTCTTCAAGGTAGGTACCATTATGATTCTGTAATTTACAGAAGCAGATTAACAGATGGTGAATGACAAGACTGGGCTTTCCACCTAGGCCTGTCTCCACTCGGCACCACGGCTTTGTCTGATTTGTGGGAGGCAAGTGGATCTGAGATAAAGGCAGTTAGAGGGGCTCTCAGCTACCGTCAACTGGGGTTACTAATCACTCCTGTGTTCAGTCTCAGACCCATTCAACAACTGAGTCAATCCTGAGCAGGGAAGGAAGCCTATCGGCAGGAGGTGGATCCAGAATAATTTGTGCTGGCACAAACTCAGTGGCCCCGGAGAGTGTCAGGAGTCTCCACTGCCATCCATCGTAGTATCAGCTTTCCCCAATCTTTGCTGTACTGGCCCAGGCTGTTGGGTTGTTCAGCTCAATTCTCCAACCTACACCTTGTACCCCTGAGACTTGGACTGCTCTGAATTCCATGCAGCTTCTCTGTGGCCCTGGGTTTGGCCTTGCTCTTGCCAGTCATCTCTGGAGGGAAGGTGTGGAAGCTGGATCTTCCTCCCAGAACCCTGAGTAACTGATGGTGATTCTGCTATGATTCGCTTAACACTTTGGCATTAATGTTTGCCTTTAATTGCCCTGGCTGGTCATGACCCACCCCCTGCATTTGGCCCTATCCACTGATCAGTTAACCCCCTGTGACAATACTCAGCCCATGGATGCCACTATAGGGGCCCTCCTATAGCTCAGGTTGGATTTTCCAGCCCATTTTCCTTTTATTTCCAGTCATTCCTCTTTCCTATCAACTTTTGTCACAGCATACCTCATGCCCTGACCTGCCTGAATTGGGACACGTTTCCCTTTATGCAGGTCCTTACGGCACAGGAACTGTCAGTTCTCTGCGGTTACTCAAGTTCCACCACCCTCATCACCAGGGCCAGCCTAGAAGACTGTGAATCCAGTGGTTTTTGGCACCACCTGGGCTATTTTGTATGATTACCTTGCCCTGGGTCCTGGTACTTTCACAATTGCTCATCTACCCTCGCTGTCTTATCCTTCCCTTGTCTTCTCTTCCTCACATCTTAAGAGTCAGTTGGTGACTAGTGACAATGGATTATTCAGATATACCAATCAGAGTCAATGCATTTTTGACAGGTTATTAAGGACTCTTAGTGGATAATGCAGCAACAAAGGTATTTTTAAAGCTGGGAAAAATCAAACCAAATATTTGCAAGTGAAAAAATTCTGCTTTTAAATTTCATAATAAATTCTGTAACTTTTAAAGCTCTGTCTGGTGTATTTTGTTAGATTGCAAACTGGACAGAAATTCTTTGAAGCTGTTCCCATCAAGCACTTCCCTTGGCCCTTACCACTTACTGCCCCTTACTCTGAGTCTAAGCACAGGCATGAAAATGAGGCCAAGGATCAGGGGCAGAGCCCTTAGTGGAGGAACCACTACAAATGAGCATTTTTCCTCTGACAATGTTGTTTTGCAGATCTTCCTTTTCATGTCTAATATTTTAGATATAATTTTTTCTATTCTGCAAAGCATCTTCCTTTAAAGAATTGTTCATGAGAAGGTAATCAGATATGCAAACAGGAATAGGACCTACGATGATGAAAGCACGTCATATAATCTGTGAAGATTTCCTAGGCTTATGATGGAGAGAGGGCAAAAGTAAAACGACTGGTGCTCCAGGAGAGTGAGAGGTACAATCACTTCTCCCTTATCAAATAACAACCCTCCTGCTATTGCATTTCCTGACTTTGCATTCTCACTTTTGTATAGCAATATTAATTGCAGAAATGGAATGTCTTATCACTGCTATTAATATATTTTAAAAATGTCTATTACATACAAAAACAGGGTAAGGTGTTTGAATCTTAATGGCTTGTATTTTTTCTGGAGTATTTCTTTCATGGTACCCCTTCTGAGTCCCAGGTGCCCTGTCTGTGTTTCAGAAGCAGATGTGTCTGTGTTTCAGAGGCACAGCAAGAGGGAGAAGAGGGAAGAATATTCCCGTGGGCACACCCTGGAGATACAGGCAGCAGGAGGAAAGGCTCCTTTTCTGCCACCACAAAGGGTGGAAACAGGAAGTGATGGTGATGGCCTGATTTTTTAGCTCATGGTAAAACTTAAAACCAGTCATTTTGTTGTAAAAGTTGAATTCATTTAAACAACAAAAAAATAATAATGAAGAGCGGTGTGTGCACACTTCTTCTTAGACAAGACACCACTAATTTGGCTAAATATTATTCATAAATGAAGTGAACTAACAGCCCCAGAGAAAATTCAAATGCCTGCTTTCATCCAAATCTTCTATAAGTGGACAATAGCTCTCATTGTCATATCAGGAAAATTGAGGAGAGAAAATAGATCTAATTTTCTATTCTTGTCACTGCAGTTTTCAGAATCCTTGAGTAGCTTCTTACTTTTGCTCTACATATCAGATGAAAACTTCTACCCACAGCCTTCAAAATCACATACCTGGCTTGTCTGTCTGGTCTGCTCTTATCTCCTGATTCACTAATTCAGTACCATAGCAGGAACACTCTTCTGCAGCACAACCAAGCTCCCTGAGGATCCTGTGGTTAGACTTTCAATATCACTGTTCATTGAGTGCACACTCTGGGTTCATTGAGTGCACACCCAGCCCATGTGCTTTGCAGGTATAGGATATCCTCATTTTTCATGTCTGCTCCTACCCAGAATCAGATTTCCATCTTAGAAAGATCATCCTGACAATAGTTTTGAGAATGGAAGGATGGGCAGGAGGTGACTAGCCAGAGGGTATTGACAGAGGAAAATACAAGCAGTTGGGGTGGGAAAGGAGAGAAAGGATTGCTTCTATACAACCAGATTTATCATTAATGGAAACATTTTATTATTTTATTATGGTTACATTTAATAGTAACTTAAAAAGCACTTTTAAGAAATGGTATCTATAGTAACCAGAATTTCATTTTTAGAAGCACAAGTATTGTCTTTAGATCATGTTTAGCTAATCAGATGAGGACATAGTCAAACCATGAAAATGAGAATTACTTGCAGGCTGCGGATATAAAATATGTGCAATTCACAAAGTTGCTACAAGAATTTGCTCCCTGCAGTTTCTATGCCCCAGTTTTCTCAAAAAGCGCCTGATTTATGTTTTCTATATTATACCCTAAAATAAACACTAGTTAAACAATTTTATCATAAAACAACATATGCTTATTATAAAAATCTGGAAAATACATTTGTTATAAGGAAAAAAATTAAATGACCTGTAATCTTTATTCAAGGAAAGCCATTGAATTCTTTGAATGTTCTTTTAGTCTACTTATTGGTATAGATGTATATATATACGTACTTATACACACATCATAAGGATCATTGTGCATACTCTAATTTATATTTTTATTTAATGTCAGGAGTTTTCCATTGACATTCAAATTTTTATAAAAGCATAATTTTAATGAATATATCATCATATTCCAATATATGAATGTGCCATAACTTAACACTTTTTCTATTAATGACACTGGTAGAGACTGGTTAGATGAGTGTCAATCCCATTTTCTTCCTAGATACCCAGGAAGCTGATACTTTCAAACTTCTCCTATGGTCAGGTCGAGGCCGTGTAACTTCTTCTGGTCAATGACATCTGGACCAGGAATATCAGGTCTGGCTCCTAAAATATACCATTCAGTCTTCCTCTTTCTTTCTTTCATTTTCTGCAGAACCAGAAGGACTCAGATGGTAGAGCTATAGGTAGAAAGGCACTTCCAGGTCACCACTTGGAGGAGCTATATAAGAAAGTCCCTAGGCCTGCATCAAACTCTGGTATAAGTGAGAAATAAATGTTTTCATGTTAAGCCTCTAGGAACTGAAGATTGTTTGTTTCAGCAGCTATATTTATTTATGTTGACTAATGCCAAAGTTTGAGTTTTTCAAATTTTACTCAGTTTATAAATATACCAAAATGTATATCTTTACACAAATATCATTGTATGTTCTTCTCCTTGCTTTCTTAGGATAAATTACTTAAGATAAATCTGGATGGGATTTCTGGCTTCCATCTAAAATTGAGAAAGCTGGAAAGAACATTCTTCCTATTTAGCAATAGGAAAAAGCTACATAATCTGCAAAATAGTAACTTTTCTTAAAACCGCCACAGAGCTGAAGCCACAGGCAAATAATGGGCCTAAAATGTAAGGAAATCTAGTGCTGGACAGGACATTAGCACTGTCCCATCTGTGAGGGTAAACAGGGAAGACAGGGCTTCCTTCCATACAAGTGCAGGCACAGAAAGCATTCAGCCAAGATTTCTGTCAATTTGCTAAAGGCTGAGTGTGGGCTAGCATGAGAATACAGAACTCCTGGGAGCTATAGACACAGGGGCATTTGTGCTCATTTACAGATTCTTCTGCATGGAGCTTGCCAGGTGCTCATGAGAAAGAATAGGGTGGGCAGACAGGACAAATGGAGAAAGGATCTTTTGGTGGTGTTGGCCTGGAGATGGGGGTGGTTACCGCTACGGAAAAAACATGATATCCCACCTGATTTCTTCTTCCTAAAGAATAAATACCTTACGCTTCTGGGGTAAGGACAACAAAACTGTTACCCTCAAAGCACAGGGAAGACTCACTCTTGTGGAGGAAAACTTCTACCTATATAGGAGTTGTCCAGACCAGGAGAGGTCTCCTTCTGCTGGGGAAGGTAATGGAAGTGTCACTAAGAATGCCCCACCCCAAGACCAGGGTCACAGGGTCTGCATAGGTCTGAGGATGAACCAAGACAGCAGAGATTTCTCACTTCTCAACCCTCACCCCAGCAGGCCAACAAGCACCAAGAACAAATAGCAGCAGACTATCTTTAGGAAGGAAAAAGAATACAGAGAGACCCTCTTGGAGGTGTTGGTTCATCTAAAGCTGAGGGTGGAACAAGAACATGAAAAAAACATATGACACCCTCACCCGAAATGCAGGTCACATAAGAGGAATTTGAAGAAGTGCACTGAAAGTAACTTTAGTCACAACAAAACCAAGTTCAACTCCTGACTATACTGATTCAACTGCCCACACTGATGGCCTAGCAGAATAAGAGGCATGACCATTTCTAGGCATGAATTCTATTTACCTGTCTTATACAGTGCCTTGTTAGCCAAGGATTTTGGCTTTTACTCTGAGTATGATGGGAAACCATTGGAGGATTTTAAATGTCATAACCTAACATATTTTAAAGGAATAATTCTGGCTTCTGAATTAGAGATAGAGAAGGAAAAGGGTGAATGCAGGAGACCAGTTAAAAGGCTATTGCTGCAGTTCAGGGGAGAGGTGTTTTCTGATTTCTGGACCTATACAAAAGCAGCGGAAGTCAAGACATAGCTCATTGTCTGGATCTATTTTTGAAGGTAGAGCCAATATGATTTGAAAATAGACTGGGGGGTGAGAAGAAATAGAGATGGGAAAGAGCAACAGGAAGAGTGAGTTGACATTTAATAAACTGGGAAATATTAGAGGAGGAGCAGACTGGGCAAGAGCAGAAGTTTGGTTTGGCCATGTTGAATATGAGATGCCTGGTAGACATCACAATGAAGCTAATGAGCAGACAGTTGAGGATATGAACCTGAGTTCAGGGTAGATGAGCAGGCTGGAGATACAAATCTGGAAAATATCAGCAATTATATGGTATTTTAAAGTAGTGAGACTGGATGATATCATGTATGGAGTGAACGTCCGTAGAGAAGAGAAAAAGCTCAAGGACTAAGTCCTGGGGCTCTTCAACATTCAGAGGTAGGGAAGTGAAAAGGAACTAGCAAAGAAGACTAAGAACAAATAGCCAGTGAGATAGGAAGACAAGAGAACGATGTCCTCTCTTAGCCAAGTGAATAAATGTTTCAAGGAGGGAGTGTTAAATGTGTTAAATGCTACCAGTATAAAAAGATGAAGACTGAAATTACATTTCATGGCTTTAGTCCTTTGTGACATTCAGGGCAAATATTTTTCTTATCTTGTTGGTTTATTTAAAAATATATTTTAAAAGTCGTTTTCCATAGAAAATTTATTAATTTTATGTAATAAATTCCATTGAATATTTTTTCTAGTTTCTTTTTTTGATTTTTAATTTAAGACAACCTTTTTAATATAGAAATTAGAAACTATTATATTTTATTCTAACTTTTTACAGTTCTATTTATTATATTTCAATATTTATAATTTTAATTCCTACATCAAAAGGATACATGACAATTTAGCCAACAATTCCTCTAATGTTGAATATATATATTTCAAATTTTTGTTGATATGAAAAACACCACAATGTATACGTTTTCATTTAAATCTTTACTCATATTTTTGAAGATATCTTTTAGGTATATACATATAAAGATTGTTTGACCATAAAATTATATTAAAAGTATAACATTTAAATGTTATATTATATCAAGAGTTAATCTCTGAATCACTCAAATATGAAAATTTAAAAAATCATTCATTAATTCAACAAATATTTTTTGTGTACCTCTGTGTTCACCTTTATGTCCCAGAAGTATTCTAGGTACTGGGGCTATATTAGTAAACAAACAGAACAAAAATCCCTGTTCTGATGGAACTTAACATTTTAGCTGGGGGAGACAGACAATAAACAAAAATCATAATAAATAAGTAGATTATATAGTATAATGCGTGGCCATAACATATATACTATGATCATTGTACCAGTATAAGATGTAGTCATAATAAGTAAGTAAATTTTATAGTCTGTTAGAAGAGGATATGCTATGGAAGGAAGCAGAGCAGGATAGGAGGTTGTGTGATGATAAGAAGGCAGTGGTTGCAGTCTAAATGAGGCCATCAGGGTATTCACATTAGATGCCATCATTGGACAACTAGAAAGAGGAATGGAGGGACTGGCCATGATGAGGATGAGGGTTCCAGGCAGAGAGAGCAGCTAGTGCAAAAGTCTTCAGGGGAGATCATGTCTGGTGTGTCTGAAGACATCCAGGAGGACAGTGTAGCTGGAGCAGGCAATGGAAGGGACAGTAATGGGAAGTTTGGCTGGGAAGATAATGGGAGGCCAAGTCATATTGGGCTTTATAGACCATAAGGGGCAAAAGTAGATGCAAGAAGGTCAGCAAGGATGCATTTGTATTAATCTTGGTGAGAGAAAATAGCAATTTAGACTGGTTTTGACTAAAGTAGTTACAGTAGATGAGGTAGAAAGTAAGTTCTGGATATAGACCAGAGAAAGGAAAGAGTGGTTTGTTAATGGATGGGATGTAGGCTATGAGAGAAAGTGAGGAGACAAGGATGACTCCAAGTTTTGAGGCCTGAGCCACTGGAAGGCTGGAGTTGCCACTGAATGAGGTGAGATGGCTGTGGGTGGAAAATATTTAGATGAAGATCAGAAGTTCAGTTTTGGACGTGTCAAGATTAAGATATCTATTAGACATCCAAGGGAGTTATTCAGTAGGCAAGTGGGCAGTGGAATATGCAAGTCTAGCAGAAGAGCAAGCCAGTCTCTGGTGTCAACAGAACAAGAGGATGGATGAAACACCAAGAAAGTAAGTGCAAACAGAGAAAGGAATATGTTTAGGACTGAACCCTGGGCCACTCTAACATTAGGAGGTCAGGGAGAAGGGCAGGACCAACAAAGGAAACTGAGAAGGAGGAGCCAGAGAAGTAGGAGGAAACCTAGGTGAGAGTCAGTTGTCCTGGGAACCAAGAGGAGAAAATGTTTCTGAGAGGAAGGGAGAGATTTAGCACATTAAATCATTATTTTTCTCAAACTTTAGCTTTAAGAGAAAATTCTGTCTTACTATCAGAATGCAAAAATCTCTTTGAAACAAAGCATTTTTTATTCACTGGGAAATTTTAAATATACAATTAAGGAAAGGTAAACATATTATTCTTCAAGGAAAAAGCAAATTATATAATCTTGTTTGTCCAGGCATTTTGTTATCAAATTATGGTTCTGAAAATTTATCATTACCCAAACCCTTTCTCCAAAATAAACATGCAAAAATGTCTAATATTTTTGGATAGCTAATAATATATATATTTTAAAAAACTCTCCCTTAAAATGATTCGTGGGAGCAATTCTCCATGGGCCTCCTGTGTTTCTGCACATCTTTGAGCAGAGACACTTACTGCCTTTGTTCCAGACTATATTTTCAAGGATGTCTTACAGTCATCCATCCGTATTTACGGAGAATTGGTTCCAGGTGCCCCTCACTCACCATCTCTATCTTCTAAGACTGTTTGCTATATAGTCAACACTCCACATCCATGGATTGAACTACCTGCAGATCAAAAATATTTGAAAAAAAATTAAAAAATAAAAAATGAAATATAATAACAATAAATAATACATTTTTTAAAAATACAGTATAACAGTTATTTACATAGCATTTATGTATTTAGTTGTATTAGGTATTGTAATCTAGAGATGATTTAAGGTATCCAGGAGGATGTGTGTATGTCAGCTCTATGCAAATACTCTGCCATTGTATAGAAGGTACTTGAATACCTGTGGATTTGTCTTTTTGTGACTGGCTTAGCATAATATCCTCAAGATTCATTAATATTATAGTATATGTCAGAATTTCCTTTCTTCTTAAGGATGAATAATATTCTATTTTATGTATATAAAACACTTTGCTTATCCATTCATCTATATTCATGGATATATGGACTGCTTCTTCATTTTTACGATTGTGAATAATGCTGCTATCAATGTAGCTGTACAAATATCTCCTTGAGACTTTGCTTGTAGTTTCTTTGGGTATATACTCAAAAGTGGAATTGCTGGATTATATGCTAAATCCATTGTTAGTTTTTTGAGAAACTACCATACTGTTTTCCACAGTGGCCGTACCATTTTACATTCCCACCAACAATGTAAAAGTGATCCTATTTCTCCACAGCCTCACCAACACTTGTGTGGTCTATCTTGGAGAATATTCCATGCACACTTGAGAAGAATGTGTATTCTATTGTCATTGAGTAGAGTGTTCTGTATATGTCTGTTAGATATAATTGGTTTACCATGTTATTTATGTCTTCTATTTCCTTATTTGTTTTTTGTCTAGTTGTTCGTCCATTATTGTGAGTGGGGCTTTGAAGTCAACTATTATTGTGGAAATGTCTATTTCTTCCTTCAAATCTGTTGACATTTTCTTCATATATTTTTAAGATCTGTTATTAGGTGTGCAAATGTTTATAATTATTATATCTTCTTAATGTTTTCAAACTTTTATTAATATATAATATATAATTTGTTGAGCTTCTTGGATGTTTATATTCATATCCTTCATCACACTTGTGAAGTTTTCAGTCATTATTTTTTCAAACAATCTCTTCCCTTTTCTCTCCCTTCTGAGATTCACACAATGTATGTGTTTCTACACTTGATGGTGTACCACAGGTCCCTTAGGGTTTGCTCACTTTTCTTCAATCATTTTTTTAATTTCCCAGACTCAATAATTTCAATTGTCTTATCTTCAACTTCATGGATTTGTTCTTCTGCCTGTTCAAATCTGCCTAAAACCTTTTGTTATAATGTTTAATTGATTTTTTATTATATTTATAGGACCTTTATTCTCTCTACCATTTTTACTATTCCTCACTCCCAAGTTCACAACTTCATGGTTTAAACATGTCTAAAGCATGTACAAATTCTTTCTTGGAAGACTGGGATCTCCCAGAAGCTTGTCCTTCACCTTTACTCCAAAACTCAGTTTTTTAAGAAATTGACATTCCCATTTTGTGTCTGCTTATCCTTTCTAACCTGTTATGATTTCTATTTTCCAATAATAATTGAAAGTCGAAATATTACATAGAATCACTTTTAGATATATTGTGCTACTGTCTATACCAGTTTTAATTGATAAGGGTCTTGAAAGCAACATAAACCTTCCTGCTGGATTAATTTATATACAAAACTAACTGTGGTGAAAATCAAATATTTGGAGTTTCAAGGTGCTTTATTCTCACTCTACCTTATGATTCCACATCCAATTGACTACATATCCCTCCTCCCAAGATATAAAACCTGAGCCTTGACCTAGAAAGATGCTGGAGAGCATGGAGAACAATTTTTCTTTATTCTTCTATTTTATTTAGCTTCCACATTTTCCCATGCTCTCCAGAAATGTAATACAATATAAAACAGCATTCAGTTGGACAGTTCAAACTTCATGCTGTTATTTTTTCCCCATTTGCTAGGCAGTACAAAGGAGTACAAAACAAAACTCTGTCTCCCTGTGGTCCTGAATTAAGGGTCTTTGAACAGTGCAAGACTGAAAAGCTCATTTTAAATTAGTCTGGCTGGATAATCCTCTGTGATCTTGAAATAATGCAGGGACTGACCTTGGCAATCCAGTAGGAGGAAGGAATTGCTAGAATTTCTGCTATCAGTGTGAAAAAAGGCAGAGTTTATCTATTGTCTGATTATTTAGGGTAGAAATCTTTCACTTTTAGCCAGTCAGTTATTTAAAAATCACTTATTTTGCAAAAGTATAAAAGTCTATTTATAATGAAAACCACTTATGTGCAGGATAGTTCTAATAAAAACGGCAAACAGTAGCCAGGCATGGTGGTGCATGCCTGTAGTCCCAGCTAATTGCGAGGCTGAGGCAGGAGGATTGCTTGAGCCCAGGAGTTTGAGGTTGCTGTGAGCTAGGCTGACGCCACTGCAGTCTGGCCTGGGCAACAGAGTGAGACTCTGTCTCAAAGAAAAAAAAAAAGGCAAACAGTAAAAATTGGTACAATGTGTTTAAATTCAATTTGGCAGTCTTAATCAAAATATTAAATGTACACTCCTTTTGACCCAGAAATTCTGCTTCAAGGAATTGCGCCTACAACAATACTTACACAATTAAAAAGGCTTTATGTTCAAGGGTGTATATTTTCATTTCCAATAGCAAGCAATTAAAGTTGTATTAAATGGACACATAGGTGAATAGGTAAATACATATCACACAACTATTAAAAGAATGAAGTAGATTTGTGTGTAATGATTTAGAACGTTGTCTATGATTTATAGAATGGGGAAGAAAGCAAGTAGATCCCCTTGTACAGATCTTTCACCTTCTTGGTTAAACATATTCCTAGGTATTTTATTTTCTTGTAGCCATTGTAAATAGGATTGCCTTCTTGATTTGGTTCTCAGCTTGATTGCTATTGATGTTTAGAAATGCCACTGATTTTTGTACATTGGTTTTGTATCCTGAAATTTTGATGAATTTGTGTATCAAATCTAAGAGGTTTTTTATTTTATTTTTTTATTTATTCATTCAATTTTTTGAGGGTATTTTAGGGTTTTCTAAGTATAAGAACATGTTGTTAGTGAACAGAGACAATTTGACTTCTTTTCCAATTTCTATGACTTTTGTTTCTTTCTCTTGCTTTATTGCTCTGGCTAGGAATTCTAGTACCATCTTGAACTGGAGTGGTGAAAGTGGGCATCTTTGTGTTGCTCCTGTTCTTAAGAATATTGCTTTCAACTTTTCTCATTCAGTATAATGGTGCTTGTATATTTGTCATATGTGGTTTTTATTACTTTAAGTTATGTTCTTTTTATGCTTACTTCTCCATTTTTCAACTTTTAAAAAACTATATTCCTCTATTTTGTTAATTAAATAATTTTTAAAAAAGAGTGAAAACATATTAGCATATCCTTTAGATAAAGAGAGAAATATTTATGTTGGAAACCAATAATAAGATAGTTATTAGAACTGAAAAGTAAATTTAACTCTAAACCTTATGGAAGCCAAGATAAAAAGAGAAAGGTAATGCATTGCATAATTGTTTATTGATAAAAGAAATACATATGTTTGTTGGCCATTATTCTGTCTTCTTTTGTAAAGTTTCTGTTCATGTCCTTTGCCCACTTTTTGATAGGGTTGTTTGATTTTTTATTGAAGATTTTCCTTAGTTCTAAATAGATTCTACTTATCAGCCCTTTATCAGATGTGTAGCAGGCAAATATTTTCTCCCATTCTGTAGGTTGTCTGTTTGTTCTTGTGATAGTTCTTTGGCTGTGCAGAAGCTTTTTAATTTGATCAGGTCCCATTTATTTATTT
>VBSM01000361.1:42225138-42309904 GCA_008086735.1 Cheirogaleus medius
TTTTGTGAAACCATGGATAAGTCAAAAATTCGTGTTAGTTTTGAATATGAGTTCTGTTGTGTGAAACAATGCAGTGCAGACAGCTAAAATACCAATGACGTGTTTTGGAAGGATGTGGCTAATGGAAGTACATCGATGGTTTGAGAAGTTCCTTTGTGGTGATGTTAATCTTGAAAATGAGCCAGATGGGCAACTTGAGACCACAGTGGATGATGATGATGAGCTGATGCTGTAGTGGAAATGAATCCATCTCAGCCTACACTGGTATTAGCAGCAAGGTTTGACATTACTATTCCACCAACATCAGATCATTTGAAAAAAATGAGCAAGGTAAAGAAGATGAATAGATGGGTAGCACGTGAATTAAACAAGTGTTAGGAAAGAAATCATCTTGAAGCTTGCCTTTCTTTGCTGTCACGACTTAAAGGTGAACCATTTCTACACCATATTGTGATGTGAGATAAAAAATGGAATCTTTTTGACAATTGCAAGCATTTAGCATAATGGATGGATAAAGATGAAGTGCTGAAACACAGTCCAAAACTGAATATTCATCAAAAAAAGCTAATGGTATCTGTTTGGTGGTCCAGCACTGGTATCATCCACTATGGCTTCATGAAACTTGGTCAATCCATTAGAGCGGATGTCTACTGTAACCAACTGGATGGAATGGTGGGGATGTTTGTGATTAAGCAGCCGAGATTGGTCAATAGAGACAGGCCAATCCTCTAGCAAGACAATACTTAACTACATGTCGCACAACAATGCTGCTCAAACTACAACAACTGGACTTGGAAACTCTGTCATCCACCATATTCATCAGACCTTGCACAAACTGATTGCCACTTCTTCCAGGCTTTGGACCACTTCTTGCAAGGAAAAATATTCAACAAACTGTGGCAAACGCCTTTAGTGATTTCATCATCACTAGCTCTCCAGGCTTCTTCATTGCTGGCATAAATAACCTCCTGTTGAGATGGCAAAACTGTATATACCCGTTTTATACATAATGAGTGAGATGTGCACTGTCTGGGGGATGGTCACGCTTGAAGCTCAGACTTGTGGGGGGAGGGGAGGAAGGGCATTATACGCAACCTTAAAATTTATACCCCCATAATATGCTGAAATAAAAAAAAAAGATGGCAAAACTGTGTCGATAGTTTAGGCACATACTTTGATTAATTGTACTGCTTCTTGTTTGAGATATAATGAACTGAACTTTTCATTCGAAATCATACATTCCATATTTAATGACCTAATATGTGATATCTAGTGAATATCCTTGCATATAGAGAACCTTGACAAGTACTTTAAATAGAGTAGGCACTCATTTGTTGAATGAAGTAATAAATCCTTTCACACATGTGGGAGAGTATTTTGGGATAAATATTAATAACTAGAGGTGGAATTGGGTACATGCACTTCTAATTTTAAAAGATATTTTCAAATTTTCTTGTATCTGGAGTAATTTATACTCTAAATAGCAATGCATGAGAGAAGAATCCTGTTTCTTATCACCACCATATTATGTCAATCTGATGAGCTAAAATGCTATGCCATTTAATTTTAACTGGCTCTTGTCATGAGTAAAATAAAATATCTTTCATATGTTTAGAAGTCATTTGCTTCTTTTTCTGTGACCCACCTGTTCATACCCTGTACTCTTCTATTGCATAAATGGTCTTCTAGTTATTGTTTGTAGAGCTCATTATATAAGTATATCAAGGAAAATATACCTTTGCTGTGATATGAGTTGCAAATATTTTCCCCAGTTTGTTAGTTCTCTTTTGACTCTGCTTATGCATATTCACCATGCATTGTCTTTACTTTTATATAATTGAATTCATCATTTTTTATGGCTTTTACATTATGTGTTGCACTTAGAAGAATCTTCTCCCCTCTGAGATTATTAAAAAAATTCTCCTATGATTTCTTCTTATACTTTTATGATTTTATTTTTTACATTTAAATGTTTGATTCATATGAAATTTAATTTCAGCAATGTGAGGTAGGAATCTCACTTTACATTTTTCTCAGATCCCATTTCTCAATAACATTTATTGATTTATCCATCTTCTCCTTACTGGCTTGAAATGTCACTATTATCATTTTTATCACGTTTCTTCTTAACCAAATATTGTATGTTTTCACCCATTTTAAAAATTTTACAGTCTGTGCTACTAATCTGTGATTAAGTTGAGCTCTAGTCTGGCTGCATATAAAAAAACCCAAAACGATAGTTGTTTAAACAAGACACGGTTTTATTTCTCTCTCAGGTAACATAAAGGCTGGCATAAACAGGCAGCACTAGCACTGGTGGTACAATATCATTAATATATCAAGCTCTCTCCATCATTCTGTTCTGACAACTTCAGTGTTAGCTTTCAGCCTCAAGTGTTTCACCGTGGTAATAGAACTGCCGTAGCTCCAGCGATCATGTGAAAATTTTAAGCAGGTAGAGACAGAGAAAAATTGCAAAATGGCTAATGCCAGCTGTCAGCTTCCTGGTAAACTTTTGCTTTTTAATTTTTATTTCTTAAGCTTGCATTTTCTCTTTTTTCCTTTCTTCTGTCATCTTTCCCTCCCTCCCCAGATTAATCCTCACTTCAGTGACAGTTCAGTACTACTGCTAAGGCATGACCCACTTAGAGTCTCTACTGAATGACCTGGTAATACCAGTGATCTCCACTCTGCTTAGTAGGAGCTCAAAATCTCCATGCCTTATGTAATCCTTTCACTGTTCATCTCACAACTATCTGATAATTATTTGGCTAGCTTTGTGAAGTTTCACTCTGTGCATGCATGGCTTAATACTCACTAAAGACTCAAGATTATCCTTACACAAATTTTTGAAGCTCATTTTCTGTATAGCTCCTTTATTTATAGAACTCTTCCTTGCAACTACCTGGCATTTTGGGCTAATTAAACTCCAATCTTTGTCTCTTTAACTCAGAGAGGCCTTGAGACTCTGGTTTCTTTTCCCTGCACAGGATATATAGAAATTACCTCCAGGAAGAAAACTAGGGTGACTGTAGGGCTCACCTCATCTATGTCCCTTTTCTCAGGGGTCATAGTGTCATGTTGCCTATTGTGCATAACTGAAAACAGTTGCTTTAGATGTTTTTTCTAGTTTTCTAGTTGGTCATGACAGGAGGTTAGGTCCATCATGGCTGGTAGTGGAAGTCCTGAGGCTCCTCCTGAAAAGCTTTCCAGAAGGCCTGGTGGGGTGGGCACAATGGTGCTCCCCCCATCCCCAAGATTCCCACGTCCTATTCCTTGGAATCTGTGAATTTGTTACCTTCCATGGCAAAAGAGACTTTGCAAATATCACTACGTTAAGGTTCTTAAGATAGGAAGACAATTCCGGAATATCTGGTGGGCCCAATTTAATCACACGGGTGCATACAGGATGCAGTTAGGGTCAAGGTTAGAAAGGCATTTGTGGTGACAGCAGCAAAGGTTGGAGTGATTTGCTTTGAAGATGTGAGCCTGTGGATGCGGGCAGCTTCTAGAGGCCAGAAAAGGCAAGGGAATGGATTCTCTGCTGGAACCACCAGAAGGAACACAGCACTGCTGACAACTTCATTTTAGCCCTGAAAGACACAGTTTAGACTTCCGACTTCCAGAACTATAAGAAGATAAATAGATTTGCGCTGTTTTAAGACACTCGGTTTGTGGCAACTTGTTACAACAGCAATAGGAAACTGATACACCCAGCTAACAACTTCCACTTATTCCACAATGACCAGAATTAATCACATGGCCACCCTCTCTCTGCAGGGAAAAGCATTTTTAAAATATGAGTACGTTGACACCTTCAGTAAAATTAGGGTTTCATTAAAATCAGAATTATTAGTAAAATGAGCAGTTTCTACCTTAATAATTTTGTTTTAGTTCTTCACTATTTTAATTATTTTAGCGATTGCAAGGTGTTTTAGAATCTAACATTTAGTATTTAGTACCTACTTCCTTTCATTTCTTTTCTTTTTTGGAATTATTCTGACTAGTCTTGCTTATTTATTTTGCCATGTGTACTTTGTAGTCAACTGGTTTAATGAAAAATATCTTAGTGGCATCACATTAAATTTATAGAGTAATATAGAGTATGGAATCTTTATGATGCTGAGTTTTTCTACCTAAGTGCATGATATGGCTCTCCTGTTGTTCTAGTCTTTATTTCTTTCCCCTATAGTTTTTAAATTCTTGTTAGATAGAGGCTAATTATATTTGTTGTGGAATGAATATAAGTGATTTTTAAAAGACCAAAGTAAAGAAGAAGTATGACAGTAATATTACATTGAATTTCTTCTCATGGGAGGCCACTTATGTGAAAATATCACCAGGGTTAGAATCACAAAGAGTTTTGTACGCTACTCCTCACTATTTGAGAACACAGTATAGCTCCACAGTATATCTCCTTTATTTCTTAAAGAAATAAAGACTAGTCAGACTTCCTTGTCCACTCTTAGTTAAATCCATAAAGAAATAAATAAATTGAATATGTTGATTAGAACTATTAAGCAAGGGTTTCACTTTTTCAGGTGCTCTGTTATTTCTTGAGAGAATTGGGTATGTATAATAGAATTGCAGGCCATCACTCAGATGCAAACAGAAACATGAAAAATGTATTAGAGAGACCCTTTAAAATGATTACCAGCTTGGGAGAAAGTAGTCCTATAAATTGAATGCTTTAATCAACATCAACAAATTGGAGAGACAAAATAGGACATGGCTAAGGGAGACTGCTTAGACTAATCAAAATACCAACTTTAGTTGTGTGAATCAAAAAAGTTATATCACCATTAAGAATTTTCCAGTTGAGTTCAAAAGGGGCGTAGCACAGGCTCAAAACAGGAAAGGATAGGAGGAGTATCTGTATTCATATTCAGGTTAAAAAATTTACAATTTCATGAAGGAATTAAAAAAGTAAGGGAAAGAGGTCCCTGGTTTGTAGACACTATTAGTCCTACACTTGACTGTCTGCCACTACTTAGAGCTACAGTCACTGGACTGAAAACAGATGCAGAGCATTACAGACCCAGTTGTGGAAGGTGTGCTAAATGTCATCTTGAGTCATCCATCTCCCTTGCCATACTTAATTCCTTTGTGTAGAAGCCTCACAAAGTTCTCACCAAATCACCTCCTGTTATGGGGTACACGTTTCTTCCCAAGACAGTCTATTCCATCTCTGGTGAGCTCTGGCTGTTATATTCTCCTGTATATTGATCCAAAATCTGTTTTGCTGTACCTTCTACCTATTACTTGTTGTCCTATAACTTGGGAAAGAATAAACAAATCTAATCTTGGTTCTCTATAATCATTCTTCAATTCTCTAAAGCTTGATATTTTGTTTCCATGATATCTTTTCTTCAGCTAACTAAATGGCTCTAATTCCTTCAACTTCTCATAGCAGGACAGGGGTTAAATGTCTTCATCATCCCTGTCTCTGTTTATGAATGTGCTTGAATTTCTCTGTATCACTTTAGGCAATTAACCCCATAATCCAGGTGTGAATCATTAATTGCTGAACAAAGCACACTTTGTTCTAAATCTCTGCTTTAAAAAAGTGCTTCAAGCTTGTCTATCCCCCAGACGGTGTGTGAAGCTCTGACTTGGGTGGGGCAAAGGCAATACATGTAACCTAAACATTTGTACCCCTGTAATATGCTGAAATAATAAAAATAAATACAAAATAAAAAACAAAAATGAAAACAAAACAAAACAAAAATAGTGTCTCCTGTGGGCCAGTAGGATTACCCAGGAACTTGTTAGAAATAAAACCTCCATAGCTCTACCCTAGACCTACTGAACTGGAATTTGTATTTTAATGAGATCCCAGGTGACCCATATTAACTTTAAAGTCTGAAAACACTGTTCTAGATCAGTGGTTCTCAAAGTTGACAGCACATTTGCATTGCTTGGGGAGTTTAAAAAAATACCAATGCCTGGATAGATGGGGTATAATTCCAAGGAAAAAGTGCTAGAAACTGCAAGAGATGGAATTGGAGTATGGCCTGGGCATGGGAATTGTTCACTCCTGACCCTTGTTATTCAAGGGTGCAGCCATGCCTCAGAACCACTATTAGAGCACTCTCTAATAATGCAGGCTAAAATTTTGCTCTGTTTTTTAGCTGCTATATCATAATATGGATATATTAAACTGATATCTCAGGTTATTCTTATTGGTGTTATTGCTAAATTCTGATGCCCCTATTCTTTAAGTAAGAAGTTGAATTTTTGGAACAAGTTCAGAATCTTGCATTTAACTCTAATAAAGTTTATTTTATTAGATTTACTATCATTCTGCTTTAGAATGAAATAGAAGGAAGGAAAAATCATTATTAAGTTAGAAAAACCTGAGATAAATAAACATGCCAGAAAATTTAGGGAAAAAAATGGAGTCCCAGAAACTGCTAAAGTAGAGAAGTAAAAGCAGCATCTATTCATCAAATTGAGTAAAATACAAATTTAAAGTTGCACAAAATATCCTAATGGTTGAAGTTTCAGAATATAGTGAGCAGATTCATTGCCACATCTCCAAGGAGATTGACTTAGACTTATTCAATTTTCTGATTTGTTTCAACATCTTCCTAATGATTTTCTAAAATGAAGGTAGCAGTGGAGTGGTGGTATGTGCTCAGGCAGGCCTGTATCAGCTCATGAGAGCTGACTGCTAGCATTTTAGCCCAACTCTCCATTCAGTGATGACAAGCTTATAACTTAGAATCAGCCAAGGTGTGGGTATTTACACCATTGAGCTCAGCAAAACATACAAATCAGGTCACTGCATCCCTCTCCCTTCTCCTAGTGCTGATGTTTAAACATTTAACAACACACCACTGGAAAGAACAAGATCATCAATTTGGAAGTGCCCTTCCAAATAATATCAGAAGAGAAAGTGAACTCACCTGGAAGGACCAATACCTCTTATTTTTCTATAAGAATGTATAAGGGTAGGGACAACTAAGAGGTGCAGGGACAAACAGGTAGGTAATGGACCAAGAGTACCAGCAATTCCAGTAAAAGGAAACTTAATTGCCAGCTGCTAACTGATGGTGCTGTCCAACCTTGGCCCTGCTCCCTTGAAATGAACCTAATGCTCATAGACAACTAATTATGTGACTTGACTTTTTTGTTGATACAAGAATCTGGAGAACAAAACAGAAAACTCACCCATTAACTTAGAAATCATGAGTACTAAGATATCAAATTTTATAATTTATGAAGCCGTGATGTTTGATGTTAATATAATTGCTGTTCTTTTTAAAAATTATCTTGTATTTATTTGCTTATACCATATAACAACTCTCACTCTTACTGATGCCTATATCCTACCTACTACATGACGGCCTGAAGGCACACCCAGGTTCTTTTTGGTTGTTGAATTTTAAATCAGTGTTTTATAAATCAACTTGTTCATTTATAATTTTAAAGGCAGTAGCAGAGAGAGCGCTCACTTTTACTAAAAGAAAGTAGAATGTAAACTTTTGTGTAGTATTCATAAGAATTCAGATTAAAATCTGCTAATTCATTGGGAACAGAAAGAGTAGAAAGTAGAAACTACAGAGATTTTTAAAAGACTGGCTTGAGAATAAAGGAAAGACTCAGAGAAGAAAGGATTTTATCTCACAATGCTGCTTTTGAATAACATTTTATCTGTGCAGAATAAATAAATTGACTTATCTTGTCAAATCCCACAAGGCGAATTCTCTCTGCTTCATTAGAAAAAACAATAAACAGAATGGAGGCAATATTTTTTAACACATCAGCATCTTATAAGAGAACTTTCGCTGTGTCGTAGGAGAAGAAGCTCATGTAGCCCACGAGTCATGTTCAATTAATGGTTCTGGTTGTTTCCACTTGTGTGGCATTTCTCCCATAGAGAATGCCACATCGTGTGGTAAAGAATGCACCATACTGTCATGACGAGGTGTAAATATATTCCCTAAGGACATAAAACATTACGGACTGATCCCAAGGCATTCCCCGTACTTTCCTGGAGACTGTATTCTTCATCTATCTCATTCTTGCCTGAGATGTGGCAGAAGGGAATTGCAGCCATTTTAATCTCTAACAGATGGTTAGGGAGAAAGCTAACAAAAGTTGAAAATCCCTTGCCTTGGTGTCTGAATAAATAAGCAGTTGGGATGAGAACCTGGTGCCTTAGCATGGAGCCATCTCTGTGCCTTCTGCTTTCCCATCCCCTCCTCATTGCACCTCTCAGCCAGGTGTTCATTTTACTGTTCTTTCCCTTACTCCTTCATCTCAAAAATAATTACTGAACAATTCTACATGTCCAGCACTGTGCTGGGCTCTGGGGATATAGCAGTGGGGAATACAAAAGATCTGCCTTTGTGGAGTTTATTATCAACCAGAAAACACATGCTGTTAATTGACCCAATTACAAAAAAGTATTTAGCTGCGTCTACCCCATCCAGCTTTCACTCACCTCCAATGCCCATATCTTTTTCCTTCTCTCTGCCTGGGTGTATGAAAATTAATGGGGAAAGGAGAGGCCAGGATCAGAGGAGGTAATTTTCTTCCTATTTTCTGAACCTTGTACATTTGGCAATAGAGAACTTACTTTTTGATTTAATGTTAAAAGATTTTTTTTATTTCCAGACTAATGTCACAATTAGTATCATAATAATATCTTACAAATATGTATAACATTTTAGAGTTTGCAAAGTATAGCTGACCCATGAACAACACAGGTTTGAACTGCATGGGTCCACTTTTACACAAATTTTCTTCTGCCTCTGCCACCCTGAGACAGAAAGACCAACCCCTCCTCTCCTGAGGATGAAGACCTTTATGGTAATCCAATTCCACTTAATGAATAGTAAATATATTTTCTTTCCCTTATGATTCTCTTAATAACATTTTTTTCCTCTAGCTTACTTTATTATAAGAATATAGTATATAATACATATAACAAACAAAATATGTGTTAATTGACTGCTTATGTTATTAGTAAGGCTTCTAATCAACAGTAGGCTATTGGTAGTTAAGTTTTGGGGGAGTTAAAAGTTATATGCAGATTTCAACTGCACGGGTGTTGGCGCCCAAACCCCTGTATTGTTCAAGGGTCAACTGTATTTTGATAGAATTACTATATTCAATTCTCAAAACAATACTGTGAGGCTGCTAATCCATATTTACAGAGGAGGAAGCAAGGCTCCTGGAGGCTAAGCTATTTGGATCATTAGTGGCAGAGTTAGAACTTGAACTCTACCGCATGATTTATAATGGTTATTGGCACATACTAAATCTAAACCTGTCTTTGCCCTAATGATGTCTTAAAGACCATCTATTGTGCTAGGAAAAATGTTAAAAGTCATAATTGTATTCATGTTGCTTTAGTAAATCTTTACAGAATCCATGATTAGATTTTATATAAGCTGTTCTCAGGAATTACACTGCAGGTGGCCTACTAAAATGTTCAAACCTAGGAAAGCATTTGCCAAGTGGCTTCCTAGAAGGTGCCTGCTTTTGATTCCCTTGCCAGCACTGGTGGTGGGTGGCTGGAGGTCTGGAAGAGGGACCAGGCAAGAAAACATCAGGGGGTTACTGTAGCTAGGGGCCTGAGAGGCCCACACAGGTATGAGTCCCATGATATAAAACAAGCAAGAACTGGAAAGACAATAAGAGAGGGAGTCAGAACATGAGGATCCCAATAGGAGAGTGAGTCAATAGGAGGGCAAACACTCAGCAGGCTGGGCCCCATGCTGGCTTCATGGATGTGTGACCTGTGCAGTCACACAAGGATCCAGGCTTGAAAGAGCCCCACATTGGGATCTGCTGTTACCATCTTGAAGTTATTGACAGTTATATCTTTTCACTTATGTTTTTAAGTTAAGTCCAATGGTGGATACACATGAACAGAGGAGACATGTGCAATATGTGTGTCCTCAATCACTTTCTTCCTCATTTGCATACAGCACTCACCACATGCTGAGAGCACAGGATCCCCATGAGCACAGGATCCCCATGAGCACAGGATCCCCATGAGCACAGGATCCCCATGAGCACAGGGTACATGGGGGATCAGTGAGACTCAAACCAAGGACAAAGTAAGTGTGTTTCATCTCCAGCTAAGTGTTGGTGATGACAATCTTAATAGGTCACACTTTTTGTTCTATCCAGAACTTCCTTTGAATGCAAAAGGAAGGAAATGGCATTTTGAGAAACAGAAATGACCAAGGAATTCTATCATATTCCCTCTTACTCCTGTTACTTCCCTGTATTCACTAACCACTAATGCTGAATATGATGACCAAATAAAAAAGAAAGGTAAGGAAATCCATAGTTTCTTGTCATTTGAGCCCTTCCCTTCTGCCAGTAAACTGAAGGTAAAGCAGTTAGGTAGAATGTGTGGATATAAAGAAGCAGAAGTAAAACAGTTGATTTGGTTTGTGTAGTGTTTCCACTGTTCTGATGAGAACAAAAAAGATATATTTATACCAGTTATGAAATACAAATTGTGTAATATTGGTGATCCACAAATGAGTTAATTGCTCTTATCTTTGCATTTAAAACTAGCATTGTATAACATAAAGATGAATGGTAAAATTCAAGCTAAAAATTTAAAATATTAATTTTTCTTTACTTAGAATGATATTAAATATTAAATAAAAACCACTATAACAAGTTGAGAGAGAGGCCATGAAAAAAGGAGAAAGCTTTATTTTCTAGTACTTTTCACAACACTTACTTTCTTGCTTTTGGAACAAGGATTTCTACATTTTCAACTTGCCCTAGACCCCATACATTATACAGCCAGGCCTGCTTCTCCCAGATAGGGCAGAAAAATCTTCAGCAGCAGGACAAGCCTACAAATATCAAGAAGAGAGCAGAAGTCAGTGATTTTGAGTTTCAGTCAGATAAACTAGAAGATGCTCATCAAAATGAGGACCAGGCAAAGGTATCTGGAGCCCAGGTGGATATTCAAGGACCACCTTGATACAGACACTAACTGACCTCAGGGAGATGGGATTCCAGTGGAGCCTCCTGGTTCATTCTCTGGCCCTTATGTGGTTGCTATGAAGATCCTGGAAGAAAAGGGCCCTGAAAGACGAAAGGACCCGAGTGCCGACAGCTGGAAGAACCAGTAGGTATGAGGTACAGTGTCTGAGTGGAGGTATCTTCTGACATTCTGTAAAATTTTCATATTTTTACTGGTGAACTTGAGCGCTAAACTCTTGAGGTCAGCCAAATCATGTTGTGGGCATTTTCAAGTAGCCCAGGGAAAAAACACTCTTTGCACCAGATGTGTAAGCAAGTTGCATATGAGATCATGATGCTTTTGCTACATAAACCCTAGGGTATTTGTATGCAGTGAGACAGGAAAGCAAAGATATTACTGGAGGTTGGAATTATGTTCCATCTGGGCAGCAGCTGGCAGACATTATCACTAAATGCATCTAAACCTCACAGTTCTCTCTGCCCACATCTGCTGAATAGAGTGAGATTCACGGGCATTCACAAATAGAAAGTGTTTGCTTCCCACTCTGAGCTTCTGACTTTAAGCCTGTCCCCATGTAGGCTGATAGAAACACCAAGCCACACTTCCTCCCTTCCTTCATGCTAACACATCAGGGGGTTGTGTATTCACACCAAAACAGCTATTATGGCAAACTGTCCTTAATGTCGTTCATTTGACTGCTGCGCTTCAGCATGGATGCTAATACACACCCACACACAGGATTTTCCCCAAATATAGGGACTCAAGGGGTCTCAGAATGACAGACATTCTCCTTACCCTTATTTGTACCCACACAATGGACACTTCATCTGCAAGGTATTAACACTCCTTTTAAACCTTAGGAAGAGCCAGAGGCAGCAGTGTGTTGAAGTAGGAAACACACTGCATTTAGTATCAGAACTTGCCACTGAGGAACCTGAAGAAGTTACTTTTTATCACTGAGCCTCCCGCTGTTAAATGGAAAAAATGTTTCTGACCTCTGCAGATTATATGGATGATGGCTTTGTTAGTGGTTGTTACGGACTGAATGTTTGTGTCCACCCCCCCACCCCCACCCCCACCCCCGCCAAATTCATGTGTTGCTCTAACCTCCAGACTGCACTGAAAGTAATTAAGGTTAAATGAGGTCATATGGGTGTGTCCCTGATCCAATAGGATTAGTTTCCTTATTAGAGACACCAAAGAGCTCTCTCACTTTCTCTCTGCATGCACATGAAGACATAGTGAGAAGGTGGCCAGGTACAAACCAGGAAGAGAGCCTTCACCAGGTACTGAATTTGCTATTCTTATCATGCACTTCCAGCTTCCAGAAATGTGAGAACATAAATTTCTGTTGTTTAAGTTACCCAGTCTGTGGTATTTTATTATGGCAGCCCTAGCAGACTAATACATTGTTAGAGTCTATGCAAGTGTTAATTTTCACTATTACAATTGATACTTAACAAACTTCTGCTGAATCCTCAAAGTCCAGTGGATTATTGCTCTGCAAAGTCTTAGAACTCTGCTTGGTACTAGATATCCCCAAGGGTCAGGGACAGATTTGAGAAAAAACGATAAGACCCAGTATCTGGAACATCCTGGCTAATTCTCAAAATCAACATGACATACTCAATACTGATGAAGAGGTGTGTGGGGAGGTGGCCAGCCGCAGAAAGGAAATACTAAAGCTAAATTTACAGCTCAAAGAAATTCCTTCATCTTACGTAGTAGACAGGTGTACTTTTAAAGTTTTAAGTACTTTTAAGTATTTTTTAAATCAGTTTGTCTTAGTTTTGTGGGTATCACAATTTTTTTTTTTTTTTGAGACAGAATCTAGCTCTGTTGCCCCGGTTAGAGTGCCATGGTGTCAGCCTAGCTCACGGCAACCTCAAACTCCTGGGCTCAAGTGATCCTCCTGCCTCAGCCTCCTGAGTTGCTGGGACTACAGGCTCATGCCACCACACCTGGCTAAATTTTTCTATTTTTTTTAGTAGAGACAGGGTCTCACTCCTGCTCAGGCTGGTCTTGAACTCCTGAGCTCAAACGATCCTCCCACCTTGGCCTCCCAGAGTGCCAGGATTACAGGCGTGAGCCACCGTGCCCAGCCCATGTGGTGCAAAATTATATTAGATTCTATATGCAAAAAAAATTGCAAACTGTTAGAAAGAAGTAACAATAATTAATGTTTATATGATGTCTTAGTCTTTATAAAGTGCTTCCTTATTCATAACTGTATTTGTTTCTCACAATAGTCTTGTGGGGGTAGTAATTATTGTTATACCTGTTTTATAGATGAAATACTTGGCTTAGAATCTTAATAGGAAAAACTAGAAATTGGTAGATCTGGGGTTTGAACATGGGTCTTCCAACTCCAAACTCCATGAATTTTAATAAAAAAATGCAATCGATCATCAGATACTACACATTAGAAGTTGAGCTAGCCCAGCTCACAGGAAATGTGGATTCTAGTCCCAACCCTATCCCATCTGGAGTCAACTGGCTCAGATCCTCTCATCTCTAAGTCTGTTCTTTCATCTTCAAAATGAGGCAACTCCTTCCCTCCTTCCTTTCTTCCCCTTTATTTCTCTATCTTTCCCTCCCTCTTCCCTTTATCTCTCTCTTTTTCCCTTTCTTCTTTCCTTCATTCCTCCCTCCCTACTTTCTTTTCTTCTCTGTCTCTCCCCCCCTATTGTTTCTTTCTCTTTTTTTCTGGCCATCCCTCCATCTCTCTCTCTTTTCCTTCCTTCCTTCCTTCCTTCCTTCCTTCCTTCCTTCCTTCCTTCCTTCTCTCTCTCTTCCTTTCAGATTTAATCTCCTGAAAATAATTTTGCTATGATATCTTTAAAATTGTCCTCACTGACATTTCCAAATGAGATTCAAATATTCATGCAGAGACTGGACTTCTTGAGCTCCTTCACCTTTTTTTATATTCCTTTCTCTTCCCAGTACTGGAGATCTTCTCCATGCTGGAGGGCAGAAAAAATGCCACAAGAGGAAATCATGGTAGGAAAGCAGGCTTCTCTACAGCCTCCAGAGCCGAGGTGTAGAAGTTGGAACTTGTTCGTATGTGTTTCTATACCTGTTTTACTCCCCATTGATTCATGCAGCAAAAATGCATTGAGCAGCTACTACATAGAAGTCACTGTTCCATACATTAGAGGAGAAAAGATGAATAAGACACCATGTCTTTCTCAAGAAACCCAGAGTGTTAGTGAGGATGGACCACCAGGTAAAAGAATCTAACAGAATACTGTGAAGTGTGTGCTCAGAGGAACATGCGTGGTTTGGCCTGGGCGTACAGGAGAGGACAGGCAACTGTACTGTGCCTGAGAGTAATGGCAGTTCACAAAAGCCTCAGTGAGCAGATGACATTGGAATTGTGTTTTGAAGGAAGTATTTCACACCAAGAGAAGGGGTGGGGAAAGAGAAGAATTTTCCAGAGAGAAAATAAGGAATGTACAAAGCAGGGAGGTAGGAAAGAACATGATCTCTTCTAGGAGCTATGAACTTTTTTGTATGGCAGGGGCCCAGGATATATGTGAGGAAGAGGTGTGACCTCAGCCCTGAAGTTTGGACATCAGCCAGAAGGTCAAGGGGGTTTGTATACTGTGCAGGTGGGGGGCTTAGATTTTACCTTGGAGGCAATGAGAATCTAGCTTCTGCATTATCATTGTGGCTTAAGTGAAGAAGAAGGCCTAGAGGGAAGAGAGACTAGAAGTAGGAAGACCAGTCAGGAAACTGTTGTGTAGTGTAGACACAAAGGAGGGAGCACATGTGAGTGATGTTTAGGAGGCAGAAGTGACAGGATTTGATGGGCAGCTGGACATGTGTTATACCCAACAAGCAGTCATGGCAGTGGAGCGTGGTCATGCTGGAAAGGGGTGGTGAACAATGTGTACCCATTGACTGATGAGACAACAAAGAATAACTGAGCTATTTGTTGATATTGGGGCCTGGGGGGTGGGAGGGTGAGCAGGAAAGTGTAGACAACCCTGGGTAAAGCATCTCTCTCCCTCCAGGAGTTTGTCCTCTCTCCCTGTTCAGGGAGTGGTCCATGATCTGTGGACCGGCAGTATCAGCATCATCTGGCAGCTTGTTATGCAGAATCTCCGGTCCCACCCCAGATTAGTTAATTAGATTCTGCTTTTGAACAAGATCCCCGGGTAAGATATATGAGAAACACTGGCCTAGGATAATTCTTGGAACTTTCTCCATTGGCAGGATTGTAGAGAGAGTCACAAGACAGAAATAGCAAAAGCATAAATAAAAGCACTGAAGATTCAAATTGTTAATCACAAGACTGTGGATATTCATGTTTCTCTTTGTTTTGAAGTTTATACTTGTTGGGAATTATGCCTAATTACTAACCTGGCCCTCTGGTCTTTCTCCAGTCTGGTCTATTACATATTTATACTGCTATCCTTTGTTCACATGTGGTACTCAAAGGTCTTAAAAGATTATACAGTGAATAAAGCTATTTTGGGGGTGACTAAGATAGATAAGTCTGATAACAAACTTGTTTTCACCTTTGTGGTATCTTCATGAACTAATTACTCTGGGGAAACAAGAAGTTCGTGAGTATGGCTTCTGTAAAGACTGAGCTAATTTCTCCAACTTCTACGTCAGAGAAGGGACTTTCGGGGTGGGACAGGTTCATGAGGTCCTGGGAGGCAGCTCCAGGTATGGAGCTTGAGACTGTCATTGTGACACCTCTCATGCCTCAGAAGCTGTTCTTTCCTCCAGACATGAACTGGCTGGCTGTGGCTTTTGCCTTTTCAGTCTTTCATCCACATTGTTAGTACATATTTGTTGGAATGAAAATGATGCAGATATGGAAATTTATGGACAGATAAATAATATTTCATTGAAATTATAAATATGATTCAGGCCAATAATAGAAAAGAAAAGGGCTTTGTAAAATGACTAAAACACACCAAGATAAAGAACAAAATATGTTGCCTTTTCACAAGCTTGCAATGGCATTCAGCTCTAGAAATCAGCTTAATTTAAGCTCTGATATGCACCATCAGACTCAAGACTTCCAAAGTCTGATGGTGTATTAGTTGCACCAAGAGCACAATAGAAGGTAGATCACATTCGCTTGCCCCTGTGATGACTAGAATGACTATATGGGAGAGCAGAGAAGTGACAAAGAATGCATTAACTTTAGAAGCAATAAAGCAATGCAGTCTAAACAAATCACAGATGACTTCCAGTGACAATGTTAAGTTGTTTTTCAAGTACATAATGAATGATAGGGATAGTCTGTCCTAAACTATTCTAGTTTTTATGAGCCACAGCTGTAAAGGAAATTTATTTTTCTGGGCAGGGCAAAGACTTTGAAACATTCAGAAACACAACACAGTCCATAAAATAAAGGAATGGCTATTTTAAGTCACAGAAATCACTTTAGAGTGGTTTTTAATAGCATTGTCCTGGGAAAGACTAATATGGGCTCTCCTGTTTAGACTTAGGCAAGTTACTTTATCTAAGTGTTCTTATTTCTAAAATAAGAAGCATCTTAAAGAGGATTGAGTTGGCCCATCCAAACATCCTGTGTTCCTGGGTACACAATAAATAATTATGCTCACTGGCCCACAGGATCTCTAATTTAGCTCCTTGACTGTGGAGTTTAAGATAACATGGCAATTCTGCACTGTACCCAACCAAAAATTAAAAAAAAATGATAACATGGCAGCAGAGGTCAAATAGAAGTTCCCGACATCCTCTCAATCTCATACCAAAATTGAAACGATATAGGGGATGGAACAGTGGGAGTGGTGATTGTCATCATATTCTCTTTTTACCCATCCATTTGACCTTAGCAAAAGATGTAGGATTAACAATTTATTCCAAGTCTAATTAGCTGTTGGCTTGAATTACAGTTGCTCCCCCAGATGTAATGCCTTTACTAGCACAAATGGACAAATGCTTTTACACATATTATGTAGCTATAGATCTGGAAAATATCATTATTATTTTTTCCTAATCCAGTAGTCAGAGAATATCAGATGCAGTTGCATTTACCTGGTAGGTTCAGCAATGCTCATTTTGCCTTAGTGCTATATCAGTTCTATGGCTCTTTGCTATAACAGTCCACAGGAACCTAGAGCATTTTATCATTCCACAGGATATAATACTGTCTGACGACTTAAACGAAATCATGTTGCTAAGATCTGGTGGAAAGGAAATAGCTGGTCTCACGAGGATTTCCCTATGGCATATAATATACATGGATCCAGAGTGTGGGTAAAAAAAATTACTCTATGAGAATTCAAGGGCATCCCACTTAAGGAGGGTTTCTGGTTGTGAAGTTATTCGAAATACACTGGAGCATCACTTCCAAAGTGAAACATAAGTTGTTGCATCTTATGCTTCTTAACCTAAGAAAGAAGCATATGGTTTCATGAATCATCTTCTGTTTTGGAGGTAAAAATTGCACTTTCTACAATGTATTTGTGCTTCTCTGATCCACTTTCTAAGTACCTGTCAGAATACCAGCTTGGAGTATGCTCCAAACAAGAGATGGCTCTGCAGCTGCTCCAGGTTGCAGTCCAAGGAGTCTGCCCTTCTGACTTGGTATAGTCAATGTTGCTCAAAGTGCCTATGGCAGTCGGACATATTCTAGGAATACTATGATGGTTCTAATAGGAGAATCACAGAAGAAAGTTCTAGGGTCTCAGAACAAAGTCATGCCTTCATAACATATTCTCTTGGTTTGCTACTTAGATCTTGGTATAGAATACTGGGCAGTGAAAAAATGGCAAGTGATCATTTGACTTGAGTTTCCCATCATGCAGTGAATGTTATCCAATACGTTATCATTAATTGGAAGATTTCTGGCAGCATTCCATTACAAAATGGAAGTGACATAAACATTATCAGGCTTGAGAGGGTCCTAGGGTCACAAATAAGTGCATGAACTGGTGGTTTATGCTTCTAGTGCACCTCATCCTGATGCATTACCAACTCTCTTTGACTCATACTTACTGCCTCATGGGGAGTTTTCTAAGATTGCTTAACTAAGAAGGAAATTTTTGGTTCTCCTTTACAGTTGGCTTTTTAAATATCCTGATACCATCCATAAATAGACTATTGTAGAATTACAGATCCATTAAGATGTGGCTCTCAAGGTTGGTGGGCAAGAGACACTCACCTAATGGGAAGAACTTTGAATGGATACATCCGAGTGTCCTCTTTGCCTTCAAAAAGAGATAGCTGGAGATAAGGAGGCACACTAATTCCTAGGTGATGGCTAATGGTGTTCCTGAATGGTCAGGAACTTGAAAGGAACAGTGGGGGGGTGACTGGCAAGGAAGTTAGAGAAAGAAGAGAGCCAGTAAACCTCTCCGAATGGGTCAAGAGAGTGAGGATGTTTGTGAGTACTCACTAAAAGATCCCCTCTGCAAAGGAGGTTTTCAATAATCAGAGGAAAAAGGCACCCCATTCTGTGTATGACTGTCGGCAACACTGCCCAGCCACCCCAGTGCTTGCTCATTTGGTTCATGACGTTAGCTGAGTAGGACGCTACGCACAGACTCAACCACTTGTACTTTCTCTTTATGTCTTTGTGTAAACAGTTTTTAAAAATCCAATTTTGGGTGAAATGATTAATCTAATAATTTAGGGGAAACAGGGTTGCTGCTGCTACAATGTGGGCGTAGTAATGAGAATATTACCAGAGCCCAAGGCATCTTGTGAAGTAGCTCTTAGTATTTTTATGTCCACTGGTAACAGTTAAAGTTAAAGTAACCTCAAATAGGTAACACCACTAAGGTCTCATATCTTTTGGGAATGAAGGTTTGGGCCCGTCCTTAGGTTAAAATGATAACTAAATGAGGGCAAAGGGATATGGAATTGGAAATGAGTGAACAAAGTTGTAAGTACCAGCTATGTCTGGATCAGTGGCAGAAGCAATGACTCAGTAGCCAGACGTGTCTTCTTTCTTGCCCAGTTACACGCGTATTTATTTTTTTCAGAAGCATGCTATGTGCTTTCTCAGATTTTCTTGTCTTCACCTCCCTGTTAGAACCCTCAGTTGCTAGCCCCACCTCAGCCTCTTAACCTCTTTTGCTGTGGCCAAAATACTTTTAAATTCCTAGAGCCTCTGGCTCCTTCTGCCACCTTCAAACTTGTATTTAATGCTACAGCACACTTCAGGGAGTGGGATCTAACTTTGTGAGAGGCAACCAAAAGGAAGGGACTGGATGTCACAAACTGTAAGTATGGGGGAGTTAGTTTCTCATGCTGAAAACTTTAACCGTTTGGGAGATATTTGACAGGAGAGATCCAGGTACATAAATAGTCGGTCTCAGAAGGAGTTCTCTCTGGATTATAAGATTCATGCATCCAGTGTGTGGGGAAAAATTTTCTCAATGAGAATTCAAGGGTGTTTCTTTTCTCCCACCTCTCTTTCTTTTCTGTTTCCTTTCTCCCACTGTAGAATATTCTTGAGTTATGGCTTCTTTGCATAGCCTATCTGGAGTCATTCTGCATGACTGAGCACAAACACCTGCATCTTTTCATGACTCATTGAGAAGCAGTGGCCAGCATGTTAAAACATCACCTTGTACTGAATGTTCATCCCTTGGTATTCTCAAGGGGTTGGTTCCAGGAGCCTCCACAGATAACAATATCTGCAGATGATCAAGTCCCATAGTCGGCCCTGCTGAATCCTCAGATAAACTTAGGGACAACGGTAAAGCTTCTTATCCTTTCCTTTTCCTCACTCTCGGTGCCTGGGGATTGAATCTCCCAAATAAGTACTATTGAATAAAATATACTTTTCTTTGAGTAAATGCCTACCCATGTCTTACTGTTTGAATGGGGGGAAGGAGTTGGCAAACTAGGGAAAAGAATTGGAAGATACATGATGTTTGATGTATCAAGATGTTAGTTTACCACAATTAATACTTATTACTTGGCACACTTTTATCATGATCATTCTCATTTATTTTCATAACTTTTTTTTGAGTTAGAGATAAACTTATCAAATAAATTGTGCAAGGAGATTATAGATTAGGGGTTTGAATCCTTTCAAATGCAGACTAGCCATTTGCCTTGACCTGGGCAGAGGCTGAGTAGGGGGTACCACCTCTCACAGTGGAGGAGGAGACTGTGGCAGGCAGTGGCACTCACAGAGGTTTGTGTGTGTTCCGGGGGAGTTGGGAGGGCTTTATGCCACTGGTATTTAGCCTCTGCTACCTTGATACATGTTTCATAGATATCACACCAATGCTGCTGTATATCTTTCAACTCTAAGTAAAGAGCTCCTCTAGAGTGCTTGGCTAAGCCAAGAGAGTGAATCTAGGAAGAGGAAGAATCTAAGAAGGTGGCTAGGCCAGCAGTTCCCAACCTTTTTTGCACCAGGGTCCAGTTTCAATTTTTCCACGGACTGGGGGAGAGGGATGGTTTTGGGGGGATGATTCAAGCACATTACATTTATTGTGTACTTTATTTCTATTATTATTACATTGTCACTTGCCCCTCACTGATAGGGTTTTGATATGAGTCTGCAAGCAATTGATTTATTATGGTTTCTGTGCAGTCAAACCTCTCTGCTAATGATAATCTGTATTTGCAGTCACTCCCCAGTGCCAGCATCACTGCCTCAGCTTCATCTCAGATCATAAGGCATTAGAACCTCATAAGGAGCAACCTAGATTCCTCAGCATGTAAAGTTTACAGTAGAGTTAGCACTCGTATGACAATCTAATGCCTCCACTGATCTAACAGGAGGTAGAGCTTATGTGGTCATGTGAACAATGGGGAGCTGGGGAGCAGCTTTCAATACAGATGAAGCTTTGCTTGCTTACCTGGCACTTACTTCCTGCTGTGCAGCCTGGTTCCTAACAGGCCATGGACCAGTACCAGGCTGCTGCCTGGGGGTTGGGGACCATAGCCTTGCAGGGAGCTTCTTTAGTGTTCCTGAAGTGATACTGCACTGATGACCGGCCCCTCTACTTATTCTCAGAGGAAATGAGGGCAAAGAGCTGGCCTAAATACTTCAGAGGCAGGCAGGACCTTGGAAGTTCAGGGCAGAGGGAATTCAAGAAGGGGGAGGTAGTGGCCAGTGGCATCAGATATAACAAATTATATCATACAATAGTATATATGCAAACAATCATTAAGAAGTTGATGAAACTATTGGCATGATTGGAGACAGGTTGGGGCTCTCAGGCTACAAAATTGCAACAAATAATGTCAAATAAAGTGATTTAAAAAATCACCAGGCATCCTATGGTAAGAGTTCAGAATTTTTATTCCAGCAGTGTAGATATGGCTTGTATTGTACTCGATCAGCCTCAAAAAGACAAAGATATCCCTGGTGAAGTCAAGGAACTACACAGGAAAAAAGTAACGTCATGTCCCAAACATCATATTTGGATGTTTGATCCAAGCTCACATTAGAGTAAATTGTGTACAAAGGGAGCTTGTGACATGCATTTCCCCAAGACTTCCAAAGCTTATTAAATCTGTTTTATAGCTATGCTAAAGGGCCTAGTCTGGAGATCACTTGGATGCTCCCCAGAGATCCCTTAGAACCCCTGGGCTGTGCATTCTCCTGGGGGGCTTCCAGCAGAGCTGGGGGTGCTGGTAGTGGGAGAAGGTGGAGGGGACAGACTTCCACTTGGCAGTAGGACATGGGGTAAAAAGAGGTGGAGAGATGACTACCAGTCACTCCTTGGTGAAGACTGCCTGGGCAGAAGACCACCTGGAATCTTCAGTTGTCAGCTTACTGCTGGTAAACACCCAATAAAGCTGATGCTTGATTTGCTCAAAAACAGAAAGTTGGATGGTGGCTAAATATTAATATTTTAGAGTAAGGAAAGCAGTGAAGCAAAGTATTTTTTTCCTTCTGACACTTTTTCCTTCGTTTATAACATACCAGTCTCAAGTTGACATTGTTGTTAAACAACAGTATACTATGTATCTACTGTTGTGCTGGAAAAGAAAAAAGTGTTGTGATATGTAAATTTGGGCTATACTAAATGAATAGATGAGGAAGGATGTTATCAAGTGATAACATTTTTTCCTTACACATTGTTTCCATTTTTACCCATACCTCAATCTTTCCAATTTTTAACTTCTTATTTTTGATCTTGTTTGAAAAGGAGTACCTCTTTACCTGGATTGACTCATTACCTGTAGAACAGGACACAGTGCAAGGCATTAGGAATTTGATGTTTCTCTTCATTAAAGAAAGAATATTATATACTTTTACAGATCTGAAATGGAGAAAATATTATATACATATGCATGTATATAAATATATGTATTTTTTGTTTACCTTTTCTTCCTTTACTCATCAAAGTATACTCTCATTAGGAATCTGTATGATTAAACAACAAGAGAACATGCAAGGGGTATACAGGGCATGGAAAAACAGGCTTTATTGTTGTTGTTGGAAAAGTTACATTAGGTTAGCCTCACCCTACACTTAAACCTGTGCAGCACACAAAACCTGACATCTCAAACTCTGTGTCCTGGTTCCCATGCTGCACATAACACCTCTTTCCTATGGCCCACAAAGATTTTTAACCTCTCAAACTGTCTTAACTAGAAGAACATTTCCAGTCTCTCCCAGAAAAAAAAAAATCTCTACTTGAGAAAATGTGATGCCCAGACAAGAAATATTTCTTTTTTCCTTGTATTGCTCCAGTAAGTCCTCCAGAGGTAAAGCTGAAACATCAGTGAGAGCTGTCTATCAAAAAGACACTTCTGTCAAATTATACAATTTAACATTTTGCAGTGTGACATGAAATTCCTATTTTTAATAGTATTGTCACGAAGTTGCATCACCAACTACAGACATGTACATGGCTCATTGTGAGTCACCAGTTACCACTGCTTAGAAACCTTACCTGAGGGACTAGACCAAGTAAGAAGAAAATGGTACATGTTTGTGGGTATTTTTTTTTAATTTAGAATTTATTTTTAAAAGCAGTTTTAGGTTCATAGCAAAATTGAGCAGAAAGGACAGAAATTTTTCATATACCATCTGCCACTCCCAAGCTTCCCCCATTATCAACATCTCCCACCAAAGTGGTACATTTGTTACAATTGGAGAACTTATATATCACTATCACCCAAAGCCCACAGTTTACATTAGGGATGAGTCTTGGTAGTCTACATTGTATGGGTTTGAAAAAATTTATAATGACATTCACCCACCATTATAGTATCATAAGAAGTAGTCTCATTGTTCTAAGAATCCTTTGTGCTCTGCCTATTCACCCCTCACTATCCCCCAACCCATGGCAATCACTGATATATTTCCTGTCTCTATAGTTTTGCCCTTTCCAGAATGTCATTAGGTAGAATCATATAGCTTTTCAGATTAGCTTCTTTCACTTAAGTCATATGCATTTAAGCTTCTTCCTTGTCTTTTCATGATTTGATAGCTCATTTCTTTTTAATACTGAATAATATATTCCATTGTCTAGATGTATCACAGTTTGTTTATTCATTCTCCTACTGAAGGACATCTTGGTTGCTTCCAAATTTTGATAATTATTAATAAAGCTGCTATAAACATCCATGTGCAGGTTTTTTTTTTTGGTGTGTGTGGACATAAGTTTTCATCTCTTTGGGGCAAATACTAAAGAGCATGACTGCTGGATTGTATGGCAAGAGTATGTTTAGTTTTGTAGGAAACCACCAAATTGTCTTCCAAAGTGGCTGTACAATTTTGTATCCCCACCAACAATGAATGGGAGTTCCTGTTGCTCTACATCCTCACCAGCATTAGGTGTCACCAGTGTTCTGGATTTTGGCCATTCTAATCTGTATGTAGTAGTATCTCATTGTTGTTTTAATTTGCATTTTCCTGATGACATACAATATGGAGCATCTTTACGTATGCTTATTCATTGTCTGTATATCTTCTTTGGTGAGGTGTCTGTTAAAGTCTTTGGACCATTTTTTAAATCTTCTTTTTCCTTATTGTTGAATTATAGGAGTTTTATGTATATTTTAGAAAAATAATTCTATGCTTCATATGGAACCAGAAAAGACCCCGTATAGCCAAAGCAACCTTAAGCAAAAAGAACAAATTGGGAGGCATCAATATACCAGACTTCAAGCTATACTACAAGGCTATAGTAACCAAAACAGCATCGTACTGACACAAGAACAGAGACATAGACCAATGGAACAGAACTGAGAACCCAGATATAAAACCATCCTCATATAGCCATATAATCTTTGACAAAGCAGACAAAAACATACACTGGGGAAAAAATCCTTATTCAATAAATGGTGCTGGGAAAATTGGATAGCCACATGTAGAAGACTGAAACAGAATCTGCACCTCTCACCTCTCACAAAAATCAATCCATGATGGATAACAGACTTACACCTAAGGCATGAAACCATAAGAATTTTAGAAGAAAATGTTGGGAAAACACTCATACACTGCTGGTGGCACTGCAAACTAGTACAACCTCTATAGAAAGTAATATGGAGATGACTAAGAACTAAAAGTAGAATTACCATTTGATCCAGAAATCCCACTACTAGGTATTTACCCAAAGGAAAAATAGACATTCTATAATAAAGATATCTGCACTCAAATGTTTATAGCAGCACAATTCACAATTGCAAAGATGTGGAAATAACCCAAGTGCCCATCAATACATGAGTGGATTAATAAAATGTGGTATATGTATACCATAGGGTACTCAGCCATAAAAAATGGTGAACTAACACCTCTTGTATTATCCTGGATAGAGCTGGAGCCCATTCTTCTAAGTGAAGTATCACAAGAATGGAAAAACAAGCACCACATGTACTCATTATTAAATTGGTACTAATTGATTAACATTTATGTGCACATATGGAAGTAACATTCTTCTGGTGTTGGGCAAATGGAGGAGAGGAGGAGGGGATGGGTAAATTCACACCTAATGTGTACTGTGCATACTTTCTGGGGGATGGACATGTTTGTAGCTCTGATTCAGGCAGTGCAAATGCAATATATGTAACCAAAGTTTTTTCACCCCCATAATATTCTTAAATAAAAGAAAGAAAATGGTCTTTTATCAGATATGTCTTATGCAAATATTTTCTCCCAGTCTATGGCTTATCATTTTATTCTTTTGCCAATGTCTTTCCCAGAGAAGAACTTTAAATTTTAATGAAATTAATTGTATTAATTCTTTCTTTTATGCATTGGGCCTTTGGTTTTATATCTATACCTGTGGTTTTGCTGTAGTGTCCTTGTGGTGTGGTGGAGTTTATATAGAATTGGAGAGTAGCTTTCTGGAAGACCTGTGTCTCTGTTGATGTTTTGCTATCTCAGCTTTGCTAGAATCTTTTGAGATTATCAATTATTGTCCTTTTTGTCAAAGGTCCATGTCAACCAATGTCTAGTAGCTCTCAGGAGGTTTGGTTACCCACAAAAGCCTTTCTGTGAGGAAATGTCCTTGGAATCACAATTAGACTCCAATCTGCTTTAATCTATTTCCTCATTGACAAGATAAAATAATTTTCAAATTCAATATTATAAGATTTATCATATTTGAATTTTTGTGTTATATCACATTATTATAAACATTAAATTTATATTATTTCAAATGCTATAAATAATTTATAATAGTGAAAAGAACCATTAATTGATATTCATTTCATAGCAACTCAGATTTCAAATGGCATTTTCTATTTTTGTCACTCCTTTTTTGCCTTTTATTTTATTTTATTTTTATTTGTATACATTTATGGAGTTTGTGAAATTTTTTTACATGCATAGATTGCATAGTAGTAAATTCAGGGCTTTTAGGGTATCCATCACCTGAATAATGTGCATTGTACCCATTAACTAATTTCTCATCCTCTACTGACCTCCCACCTCCTCACCCTTCTGAGTCTTTAGTGTCTATCCTTCCACCCTCTACATCTCTGTGTACACATTATTTAGCTCCCACTTATAAGTGAGAACATGTGCTAATAGCCTTCCTGTATCTGTGTTGTCACCTTAAAAGATCACATTTGTATTAATTAGTATGATAATCAATTTGTAAATAATTTTATATCACATGGACCTTAACAAAAATATAGTAGCTAAAACTAATGTCTACCTGCATCCATAGTCTCTAGGAAAGTCTGTCTCATAATAAAAAATTAAAAGTGAGAAACAAATATAGACAGAGGAATGTCTGGTGCATGAGGCTTCCTGGTTCTGTTACTGCATCATTATCTGTGACCTACTCACCCACTAAACTTTGCTACCAACCCCCCATTTCACTCAAGACATTGCCACCACCTTCATAATCACTAATGCAACCCTCCAAATACAGCCTCCTCTCTTTTCAGCCTGTTTGTTGAACTATATCCACTGAAACTTTTCTCCAACTTCATTAGGACCTTCAGACAATTGACAAAATAGAAACTTTGTCTTACTGCATTTATCTTCCACTCTTACCCAACCTGGATTCCATTCTTATCCAAGCTAGATTCCATTGTTCATGATTTCAATAGCCCACTTGGCAATAATCTAAGCTCCTTGGCCTCTCTTTCTGTCATCTTGTCTGGCAAAAACAAAATCAATGTGTGAAACCAACTTTCTGCTTCCTCTGTGCTTAGAGAAAAATCACTAAAAAGTTCAGGTTGAGGCTTGTATGAATTCATGATCAAGGTTGCAAGGAGTGCTTATGATTCACTTCTGATCTCCATTAAAAGGGATATTTTCCTTTATTCCTTACTTACTCTACCCTCCCTAAGGCAAGAGGATTGACTTCTTTGATTAGAAAGTTTGAAGAAAGGATCTGAATGTGCTGCCCAGCTCAGTTCATCCCTCTCTCCTTTCTTGTTACTATGCATCCAACTGCAGAGAGCACACACTCTGCTCCACTCCTCCAAATTGTCAAAATTTCAGGGGCAGGCTCAACCTTTGTAGAGAGATGGAGAATATTCCAAAGCACACACTAGAATGACTGCCTGACAGAGCCACTATGGAGAAAGGCCCTTTAGGGTTTCAGTTGTGGAGCCCATATCAAGAGCAAGTCAGAAAACCCCTTCCTCTTTGTGGCTAATTGTCCTCTCCAGTCTCCCAAGGCTGCGTATTGCCCGTATCCCAAGTCCAGGCCACTATCCCATCAAGAGAGTAAGGCATGTGCACACAAAGCCTCCTTACACAAAGACTCTTAAACTTCCAGGAATCACTGAGGAGACTTCTCAAGAGGCTCTCAAAGATGAGAAAACTTAAGTTCCAAAAGTGACTTGTTGGCACTTGTAGAATACAATGGGGTAGAAACAGGAGAAAGAGTGGCACAATTTATTCAACTAGTTGTTTGGTATTTTATTGTTTAAAAATACTTTTACAAACATCATCTCCTTTAAGTATCACAATGCCCTGTAATAGAGAATGGATTACTGCCAGAATTATAAATGATGAAACTGAAGATCTGCAACTTGTTACCTGCTAAAGGACATTGAAGTAGGAGTTGAATTATATTTCAGTCATTCCTCCAAGCCACAGTATTCTTCCCACGCCTAAGATGTACTACTGAGCCTGAAGAATGACCAGTAATGATGTAGAATCTAGGGAGTGTAGTAAGATGAAAATATTTTGAGAATTAACATTATAAAAAAGAAGCAGTGATCAATGCCAAATCTGATACTTTGGCCTTTTAAAAGATTCTTGAAGAGTGACTCCATTTGGTTGGAAGGAATAACTGTCTTGTAAGCCAAAGCTTCTAAAACACATTTGAGTAGATTCAGAAAATTCTTGCACATAAAAGAAAAAAAAAAAAACAACACTCCTCCTCCAGCCAGCTTGCATAGTTATTATTATGAATAATTTATATTTCTCTAGGGGATTTTGCTATTTATTGCTCTTAATTATTTGCTTTTCAAGTGCCACTATAGATTCCCTGGGGAAGCCCTTGAGAGAAGGAAGTTGTCACGCTGGGGGAAGCATCAGCCTGATGGCTCGCTGGCACTAAAGTCTGCGGTCTGCGGGGGACAGCAATTACCTTGCATTAGCTTAGCAGAGCTAGTGGAGGAAAGTTCCTCTTAATGGGCACTTGAAATGGGCATTAACTTTATCTTTTCAAGAGAAAAACTTCTTTGGGGGAGGGTATATAAAAATGAATGTTGAGAAGGAGGGTCTCAGCTGTTTATTTTTTTTTTCTTTGTATTAAATGAAATAATATTTTATTAAATAGCCTTAGAATAATGTGAGTACTGACAAGAGGAAAATGTTGAAGTTTCTAAAATCTGGATTCTGTTACAGGGATACCAGTAACCCTCTAGGGTTTTTGTACCTTGGATTCTTCACTTGTAAAATTGTGTGAGAGGTGGTAATGAGGAAGAATTAGATCAAATTTAGGAAGTCTTAGTTCAATACCAGGGATCTGGGTCTGAACAAACGACACACAAACTACAGAAAAAGAAAGTGCCTCAAAACAATTAACTTAGGCAGACTAGGTTAAATCCACAATCTCTGTAGTTACCCTTTCAGCACTCACGGAACACTGGTCGAGACTCGAAGTTCTCTAGGACCACAGGAACCAAATGATGGTGAGCAACGCAGCCCTGCTGCTCTACCTCTGGGGTGTGATGGCTGGGGGAGTGGTTCCGAGATGCAAAGAGGACATCAGTCTGGGTTGTGGATGATACCCAGTTGGCAGGAATTGGTAGCAGTCATCTCTGGCTTCCAGATTCTTTGTTATTGCTAGCGCATTGCCAGTTGTTAAATATTTTTAATTCTTACCCGAGTCTGGGGGTGACCTTATAGACTCAGCTATCTACTAATCAGCTGTGTGAACTTATTATCCTCTCAGAACCTGAGTTTTTAAAGAGGAGGTTGTACTGCAGTACCACAATATTTTTTACTAATGTTCATAGTCTCTGATGTTCTGAACTATATTCTACCTCAGATGTTCATCTCCTGGGGTCCAAGTCAAAAGTTAGCACCCAGTTCACAATAATTTTTTTTTTACTCCATTGAATACTCCTACATCACTGTTGTAATGAACCTGAAGAGTCAAGCTGATGATTTTAAAGACAGTAGGTAATTTGGACATAAAGCTGGTGATGTAATTCTTTGCACAAATCCAGGATAAGAATACATGCAAGGTCAACCAGGTACTCTCATCCCTTCAAATCAACAGATGATTGTGCTACTATCATCATTATGTCACTTCATAAGAAGCATAACATGATAATATGGAAAGGAATAGGAAGTTGGCAGCAATACAGCTTTAAAATTAATTTGAATCCTTAAATGAAATCAGGGTAAATTAGACACTATCGCTCTTCACAAAATCAAGCCCTATTTGGGAAGGACTAAAGAATCAGCAAGCCCACATTTAGATAACTATGCTAGTAACAGAAGTGTGTGTGTGTGTGTGTGTGTGTGTGTATTTATTAATAGAACAAGAAGGAGATCCTGGAATGGAAGAGCCCTGTCACTGACCTAAGCTGGCTGCATGACTCACACAAGGACACTGCCCTCTCTCCAGGCTCTACTTGTTTATCTCAGCCACTGATAAGGACACAATAGTTAATTCTCTGCTCAAAGCCAGTGCAGCATCCCTCTCCTATCAAGGGTGGTGCTCCCAACTTGTTCCTCTGGGGTGCAAACTGAACTGCTATTTACCACCCCTGTTGATAAGCATGTAACACTTGGGTTAAAAGTGCAATGGTTATTGGCCTTCTTAAGACTGTGTAGGTAGATCCTAGGGGTTGAGCTCTAAAGTAAATAAAAAATAAGCATGAGCCAGGCTTATCCCAGGACACTTGGGCACAGATGAATCACCTTTGATAACATGGAGCTTTCTCTCTGCAGAGATACCCCTGGTACACCCTCTACCCTTTATGACTACATTTCCCTAGCTTGGTGGGACAGCAACCATTGGTTGCCAGTGGGAGGCAGTGCCAAATAATGTCCAGGGTTGTCAACTAGCAGAAACCCAAAGGCCGTAAGTCTCCTTCTCTTCTAGGATTAGATAAACTGCAAGCTGTAAGAAGAGTATAGCAAGAGCTATGAAGTTTGAGTATGGCTGGGTAAGAAAGGAAAGTCCAGAGGGAGACAGATGTTTCAAATGAGGTCAGATTTAAAATCTGAACATAATACTGACTAGAGTGGGAGAATGGAAGACTCCTCCAGGAGAGTTTAAAATTTTTGAGTTTGAGCAGTTCAAGGTGAGGACATAATTTCTCAGATACATCTTTGGCTAGTGAGTGTATTCCTAATATGGTAGTGTATAAGGAAACTGGGTAACCAAGAACAGTATCATCTTCAGGAATAATGAAATACTAAATGTCAACATTAAATAGTTTGAAATTTCGAAAAAGTTGCCCTAAGTTGTAAGTGCAACTTACAACTCTTTCTCTCTATCTCCTCCTCTACAATGTCCCATCCCCTATCCCCCGCCCCACCACTACCACCACACCCACACCTACAGGAAACTTTTAGAAACTCGTTTTTGAGATCTTAAAATAAAGTGACTATGGAAATATCTATGCATCAGTGTGTTGATTTTTGTGAGACAGATAATGGGATGGGAAGCCCCAGGATACCAATTTCCTTAAATAGCTTACAGTCACCACGGATGGGCACACAGAGCCTTTGAGGCTCTCCATCTGTGCAAACAGCATATGATTCAGTTATTCACATCACATTTCCCTTCAAGATGTCTTTTAATGTGCAGAGATCAATAAAAAGTGAACCAGTACTTTTATTTAAATGTCATCTCATAAAGGCAGGCAACGCAGATAACCTTTTCCTAGAGCGATTCTATTCTAATTTAATACTCACAGATGGCAAATTCTTCTCTTCATCCCAATCTCTTGACCAAGCAGGCTCACGTTTATTCCTATTTCCATCAAGAAAAAAGAAAGAAAGAAAGAAAGAAAGACATGGAAAACATTTTATAAGAAAAAACCAATTTGGAATACACAAAAAAATCAAGTTGTTTTCTCCTAGGCTGCATTCTTTTCAATTATTTACCTCTTGGTCTTTGAATTTCATGACTGGTGGCCTGTCAGTGGGATAAGCTGAGGTAAAGCCACATATGCACACTGGGAGGCCAAGTGTGAAGACTTTAGGGGAAATGGAACATTCTAGAAATTCTACCCTTGATTCTCATTTTTCTGGTCTCTTTTCAAAAAATGACTGGCCCTGAAAACTAATTTTCCTTCATGTTATTTTGTATTTTTAGCCCAGGCAGGGTGAAGAACAATGAAGCAAAATAACAAAAGCAGCAATCATGAAAATTAATATCTTCAGCACTCTGCTTACCCTTATTTGCCATTTGAAAAACATCTGCCTACATTGTTTCTTTCCACTCATTATGGGCATGTCTGATCAATGTTTTGCATGTCAGGCAGACAATTTGATTAACTGAAAACTCACAAATTATCATTTCCTCTTTTTATAACTGTTTTCATAATGTATGTCAGAGGTGGAATCCTAAAGTTATACAACTTCAAAGAAAGTTATCAGATTTTCTCCTTTCCTCCCTCATTTTTTTACTTCTTTCCTCTTCTTTCCTCTCTTCCTCCCTCCATTTCCTTCCAGTAGAAATAGGGGGATTTTGGAATTGACTGAATTTCTGCTCTCCAAGGTGCCAGCTATTTAGTCTTGAGTAAGTCAGTCAATTTTTTAAAATATCTGTTTTCATATCTGAAATGTAGCTCTGATATTGCTTGCTTTGCATGATTCCTATGAAATTTGTAAGTATTTGTGAAGTCCATGATGTAGTACACATAGTAGGTATTCAATAAATGGTAGCAGACATAATTCTTTGCATCAAATATTTTTTACCTAGCATATATAAAAACCATATTGAGGTGCTTATATCATACTAGTATGTGCTTTGACAAGGGTACTAAAGTATCTAATAAGTAATCTAATTTTTTGGCATTACAAATACTAGACTTCATTATAGGCAAAACCAAGGCAAGCTCCTGGTCATGAATTGTGATCTAACTCCTTGATGCATTGGGGCGAGCTCATCTATCCAAGTACTGATGACCTAAAGTCAATGTTAGTTGTCATCCATGGAAAGGGTATAGGCTCACCTGTGAACATTTTAATCCTATGATAGACAGTCCACATCCCATTCCAATTGTCATAATGACAGGTCATTTGGCTTAGAGAATGAACAATAATTGATGTGATGAACTTCTGTTTGGGTATTTAATATGCAGATGTTCATGGCCTTCAGTTCTACTCCTAGAAAGAGGAGAGACTGGAAGACTTTCTTATCAAAAATCTGTGCTACCATTACCACAACTATGACATACTAAGAAACATTGGATTATATACTTTAAATAGATGGATTGTATGATATATGAATTATATCTCAATAAAGCTGTTTTAAAAAAGTAATAACATTAAATAAATAAATAAAAAATTTAAAAACTGGGCTAAAAATTCAAGGGATTGAGTTAAAGAGACTCAGACCCAACACAATGCCTTCCATGTTTTTCTCTATACAGTTATTTCCCATCTGCCTAGTCTTTCCCCCTCCCATCCAACAGTTAAATTTTGGAATTTAAAAAACATTTTTTGAAACAATGGAACTTATTTATTTTGTAGCTCTCAGGCAATATAACTGATCAGCACCCCTTTTATAGGCTAACCAAATTACACATCATCTTTTCTGGACATAAAATATATCAGGGGATAAGGAGTGTGGCATAATGCTTAAGAGATCTGGAGTCAGTCACTGAGAACGGCCCACCCACCCTGGTGGCAGGCCTGAGACATAACTGCCTGCCCCCACCTAAGCATTCCAGCTGCAGCTCAGTGGCACCATTCTTAGAGCCCAGCCCCCAGAAGTCTGTGTCCTGCATGCCCTGCATTGCATCCTGCAAGCCTGCAGTGCTGCTGCTGTCTCCACTACTCCCACTGAGAGGGGCTCACTTACCCAGTGGCAGGCCTGCAGAGCACCCACTTGTCCCTCCTTAAGCATTCCAAAGGTGACCAGGGGATCATCCCATCCCTTCCTATCACAGCCAGCACTTGAATGCTGGGGGGTGGAGAGGGGCTGAAGACAAGTTTCCCAGACCAGTCTAGTCCCCCCAGGACTTGAACACGTTATCCAGGGGCCTGAGGATTGGGTATAGCTAATCTAGTCTACCACTGATGGCACCCAAACACTCTCCCAGGGGTCTGAGGTTGGGCTGACCCAAATTGACAGGAACACCACAGCTGGTACCCACCCAGATTTGCTGAAAGGTAGGGTCCCTTTTCCTCTCTACATGGAGCAGCAGTGTTCTCTGCAGAGGGGAACAGGCAAGCTGCAAAGTTGTCTGTTTTGGGCTAAGAGAATAGACTCTGCCCTAAAACCATTTAGGCAGAGAGCTATGGAGCAGGCATTTTCCATTACTCTCAGCAACACTGTGACCTGGAGATACACAACAGTATCTGTCTGAACTGAGAGTCATAAACCCCAGGGTGGGCATGATAGGGAAGCAGATTGTATTCCCACCAGCCTAAGACATGAATGAAAATGGTGACACAAGCTACCAAAATCTCTGGAATACAAAAAAAGCAGTGCTAAGAGTGAATTTCATAGCACTAATTGCCTACATTAAAAAGAAAGATTACAAATTAACAACCTAATGTTACACCTCAGGGAATTAGAAAAACAAGAACAAACCAAACTCAAAGATAGCAGAAGAAGAGAAATAACAAAAGATCAGAGAATTAAATGAAGTTGAAATTTTAAAAAATGAAAAGGATCAATGAAATAAAAGGTTAGTTCTTTGAAAAGATAAACAAATTGATAGACGACTAGCTAGATTAACCAAGGAAAAAAGAGAGAAAACTCAAATAAACTCAATCAGAAATGAGAAAGGAGACATTGCAACTGATACCACAGAAATACAAAAGATCATCCAAGACTACTATGAACATCTCCACACCCACAAATTAGAAAACCTAGAGGAAATGGATAAATTCCTAGGAACATACAACCTCTCAAGCTTGAATTAGGAAGAGATAGAAATACTGAATAGACTAACGATGAGTATCAAGAATGAATCAGTAATTTAAAAAAATCTCATCAAAAAAGTCCCAGGACCAGACAGATTCATAGCCAAGTTCTATTAAATATACAAAGAAGAACTGGTTCCAATTCTACTGAAATTGTTTCAAGAGATCTAGAAGGAGGGAATCTTCCCTAACTCATGCCAGTATAACTCTGACACCAAAGCCAGGAAAGGAAACAACAAGAAAAGAAAACTACAGACCAATAACTTTGATGAACATAGACATAAAAATCCTCAACAAAATACTGGCAAACCAAATCCAGCAGCACATCAAAAAGATAATTCATCACAATCAAGTGGTTTTTATCACAGAGATGCAAGGATGGTTCAACATACTCAAGTCAATAAATATGATTCATCATTTAAATAGAATTAAAAACAAAAACAATATATTTATCTAAATGGATGAAGAAAAAATCTTCAATAAAATCCAGCATCCCTTAATGGTAAAATCCCTCAATAAACTGGGCATAGAAAGAACATACCTCAAAATAATAGAAACCATTTTGACAAGCTCACAGCCAACATCACAGTAAATGAGGAAAAGTTGAAAGCATTCCCCCTAAGAAATGGAAAAAGACAACGATGCCCACTGTACCCACTTCTATTCAACATAATACTGGAAGTCCTAGCCAAATCAATCAGTCAAGAGAAAGGAACAAATGACATCCAACTGGAAAAGTGGAAGTCAAATTATATCTGTTTGATGATGATATGATCTTATACCTGGAAAATGCTAAAGACTTCTCCAAAACTAAATCACTAAATTAGAAAATAAATATACACAATCAGTAGCATCTCTATACACCAATAATGACCAAGCTGAGAACCAAATCAAGAACTAGATCCCATTTACAATATCTACAAAACATAAACAATAAAATACATAGGAATATATTTAACCAAGGAGATGAAGGATCTCTACAAGGAAAACTATATGACACTGACAAAAGAAATCATAGATGGCACAAACAGATGGAAAACATCCCATGCTCATGGACTGGAAGAATCAATATTGTTAAAATGACTACACTTCTCAAAGTGATCTATAGATTCAATGTAATTCCTATCAAAATACCAATATCATTTTTTACAGAGTTTGAAAAAACAATCCTAAAATTCATATGTGACCATAAAAGAGCCCAAATAGCCAAAGCAGTCCTAAGCAAAAATAACAAAGCTGGAAGCATCACATTATCTGACTTCAAATTATACCACAAGGCTATCTACCCAAAACAGCATGCTACTGTTTCATAATGTCTATAAAAATAGACATTTAGATCAATGGAATAGAATAGAGACCTCAGAAATAAAGTCATATACCTATAACCAACTGATCATTGACAAAGCAGACAAAAGCACACAATGGGGAAAGGACACCCTATTCCATAAATGGTGCTGGGAAAATAGGATAGCCTCATGCAGAAGAATGGAACTGAATTGCTATCTCTTGCCACATACAAAAATTAACTCAAGATGGATTAAAGACTTAAATGTAAGACCAGAAACCATAAAAATTCTAGAAGAAAACCTATGAAAAACTGTTTTGGACATTGGCCCAGACAAAGAATTCATATCTAAGACCCCAAAAACAAATGCAATAACAACAAAAATAAATAAATAAATGGGACTTAATTAAACTAAAAATCTTCTGCACAGCAAAAGAAATAATTAACAGAGTAAATAGACAACCTTTAGTATGGGAGAATATATTTGGAAACTTCTCCCAATGAAAGATTAATATCCAGAATCTACAAGGAACTCAGCAAGAAAAAAACAAATAATCCCATTAAAAACGACATGAACAGACATTTTTCAAAAAAGGTTATAAAAATGGCCAACAAACATAAAAAAATGCTCAACATCACTAATCATCAAAAAATGCAAATTAAAACCACAATGAGATACTATCTTACTCCAGTCAGAATGGCCAGCATTAAAAAGTCAAAAAATAATAGATATTAGCTCAAATATGGTAAAAAGGGAACACATACACTGTAGGTACAAATATAAATTAGTATATCATATATATAAAAAACAGTATGGAGATTCCTTAAAGAACTAAACGTAGATCTACCATTTGACTCTGCATTCCCACTACTGGGCATCTACCCAAAGGAAAAGAAGTCATTATAGGAAAAAGATACCTGTACCTTTATTAATATGTTTATCACATCAGAATTCAAAATAGAAAAGATATGGAATTGACCTAAGTATCCATTAACTAATGCATACATAAAGAAAATGTGGTATATATACACAATGAAATACTACTCAGCCATTAAAAAGAATGAAATAATGTCTTTTGCAGCAACTTGGATGGAACTGGAGGCCATTATCCTAAATGAAGTATCTCGGTAACGGAAAAGCAAATACTACTTGTTTTTACTTAAAAGTGGGAGCTAAGCTATGAGTACATATGGTCATACCAAGTGGAATAATTGTCATTGAAGACTCCAAATGTGGGAGAATGGGAGGGTGAGAGGGATGAAAAATTACACAATGTACACTATTTCGGTGATGGGTACCCTAAAGCCCAGATTTCCCTATTATACAATACATCCATGTAATAAAATTGCACTTGTACCCTAAATCTATCAAAATATTAATAAAAATAAATAAATTTAACAAGAGAGAGAATAAAAGAAGAATTCTGGAGTCAAACTGCTGGCACTTAAATTCCAGCTCCACTATTTTCTAGTGGTGTGTATTTGTACAAGCTATTTAACTTTACTGAGCCGTGAGTCCTCATCAGTAAAATAAGGTTTGTTGAGAGGATCAAATATAATCATGATCTTATACTTAATACAGTGCCTACATTAGAAAGCTATTGTAACTATTATCATTAGGATTGTATAGGATTTTATTCTGAATTATAATAAGGTACATTACAATGAAATCTCCAATACTTGTAATTTTTATTAGCCTTTCATGTACTATGCTGATTCAGACTTACAAATGTACAAATTTCAGAAATGATCTTTTCTTGCTGCTTAAAATATTTTCTCTCTATTCTCACCCTCCTCCAATTCCTTTAAAGATTCATCTTTGGATAAGGAAGCCAGTAAACAATTGGCATATTTTATTTCTTATAGCCTTTATGAAATAAGACTATATAAAAGGTCAAATCCTTAGTTTCTAACAAATGTTGTAGAAAAAAAGCCAAGCAAGTAATTCTGATCCTTACTTCTTGATGTTCGGCAGACCAAGTAAATTACAGTGGTATAGATATCTGTTTCTGAGACAGGGAGTTAATTAGAAGGAAAAAACGTTTGTGTTCTCATGTCTACCTATGTGCTAAACACAAACTTTGAATTTATATTTTGAAACTTGGACCATTCAAAAATAAAATAATCTCAATTGTCAGGTATATTTCTTTGTCTCTTAGTTCAGATGCTTATATTTTGTTTTTGAAGACAAAAATCTTAATTTCCTACTTTGACATTTCCCTACTTAATGCTACAGTTTGAGGCAGTTTGGAACATGTCATAGATTCACCTCCGCTGTGAGACTGCTCATGTCTCTGATGATCTTTTGGAAGGCAATGAAGATGCTGTAAGGCAGATTGTAATTTGCCCCCAGAGAAATGAATAGGACCATGGTGGACTGCACAGGTAGCACTGTCTTTAGCTGGTTGCTAAAGAGGCTGCTGCCTCACCAGCTGTCTGCTCTGGCCCTTCACCCTCAAGGTTATCACTCACTCACTCCCTCATTCTCTCTCACTCTCTATCTCTTACTCTTGCTTTCTGTCTCTCTCTCCTCCTCCTTGCTCCCTATCTGTTCTCTCTCTCCACCCCCACTTTCTCTCTTTCTCCTCCTTTGCCTGCTTTTGCCATTGCCTGCACTGTCTGGTCTCTTGATTTATTTCTATGGCACCAATCTCCATGGAATCTAGCCGCCCAGACAAACACATTAGGTTTAATATAGGCCTGTGTAGGAAGAGAAGAAACACATTGCTCTTCCTTCCTTCCCTCCAGGAAGGTCTATACTTGATTAAGTGACTTTATTCTACAGTAAAGAGCAGATATTACAGGGTGTTGAAAAGAGGAGAAAAAATCGTTAGGTTTGTATTTAGAAAAAAATTATCTGGCCACAATAGGAAAAATAAATAGCAGGTCAGGACGGGAAGCATGGATATAAGTTAAGAGGCTTGTTTTGGTTGTGTTAGTGAAAATGGTGACCTGAAAAAGGGTAGGCAGTGACAATGGAGAAAGTGAATTTGGGCATAGATTTAATAGCACTTGAAGACTGATCAGATGTAAAACTTATATTGTAAGTGGTTAACATAAAGGAGGAGACAGTGGTCACTACCAGGTTTCTTGCTAAGGCAGCTGGCATTACCATTAGGGAACACAAAAGAACAGTAGATTCGGGAGGAAGATAATGAATTGAATTCAGTTTTGGACAGGTTGGTAGCATGTATAGTACTTCCAAGTGGAGATGTCCAAGTAGTTGGATGTGTGAGTTGGAAGCCCAGAAGAGAAGTCTGAGCTACAAATATATATATTTGAATCATCAGCATATACATGACAATTTAAGCCATGGGAGTAGATGGGATGGACCAGGAAGAAGATGAGACCATATAATTCTGAGAAGACTGAAACCGAAGGACCAGAGAACTAAGAGGAAAGCCATGAGAGGGTGGTGACTTAGAAACCTATGTGGGGTGGAGCAATTCAAAGAGAGTTCAGTGGTCTCCAGTCTCAACACAGCTACTGAAAAATCAGATCAGAATAAAGGAGAATGGAAGTCATTTTGCAGTGAGTAGGAATAGGTAGGGAAAGGAAGAAAGGACAATTCAAGAATTTTGGCTATGAATGGGAGGAATGACTAAGGAATCTGACTTGTAGAGGTGGAGAGATTTTTTTTCCCCAGATGAAAGCACTTCAGCATGTTTAAATGCCAATAGGGAGGAGACATTAGAGAGTGAAGGACCAAAGATACAGGAAGGGAGGAGGTACCTTAAAGATCCAGGTCCTCGAGAAAGTGAGAGGATGAAATTCAAGGCGCAGTACAGGATTAATGTTAGGAGACGAGACTCATTTTCTCCTGAATGGGAGGGAAAGAGGAAAGCATGGGTATAGATGCAGCTAAATTTGTAGGCTTAGTCCAGGAGTTGAAGGAGGTACTAACTGATGGATTCTATTTTCTCTGTAAATGAAAAGAGACCATCTGCTGTGAAAAGGGAAAAGGGGCAGAATTAGAATTGTGAGAAGTAAAGGTCTGCAATATTTCCCTCCAAGAATGAAGGAACAGTTGATTAGGGTCAGATCAAAATTTTGCCTGTGGCACAAAGGGCTGGGATCAAGTAGGAGCTCATGATTTTCGAGTGAAGCCCACCTGGGAGATTGTGTGATTTTTCTCTAGCAGCCTGATGTGGGTACAGAGAACTTGGCACATGGATTCATTGAGGGCTGGGTTTTTTTCTAGGTGAGTCAATGGAAAGAAAATGGAGTAAAGGAGTTGGTAGGATAACAGTTGATGTGATGGAACATGAAATCCATAATGGAAATAAAAGAGAGTGAAGAGAGAAGCCTGCTGATTGAAAGGGAAACAATGAAGAGAAGGTCAGAGAAGATTCTAGGTGAAGTCAGACAGCAGCTGCCATGAGAGGCACTGAGTGGAAAAGCTAAACAGATAGGGAGGGAGCTGTGGAAACAAGAGAGTCTGTTGAGGAACTTTACTAATTGCCTTCCTGAATTCTGCCTCTTTCCTTCCTCAACGTGGCTGATGCTGTCTATAGTTAGGGTTAGGAAATGTGCTGTGATTATTGAACTTTTCTCACTTTTCCATGAAAGATTCAGAGAATGGTAAATGTAAATATCAGCATAAGAAAAATGAATGCAATGGTTAAGAGCTCAGGTTCTGAGATTGGGATATTGGGTTAAAATCTGGTCTCTTCTAGTTATGAGTTGTATGATTTTGAGTAAGTAATTTAACCTCTCTGAACCTGTTTACTGATTTGTAAAATTGGGATTAAATGGTATCTACTAAAAATGGTTAAATGAGTCAATACTCATATAGTATTTTGGAATAGTTGCAGGCACATAATTGTTAGCTATTATTATCACCATTATTAGAACTCATACCATGCTAGGTCCAAAAAGGGCCCTAAAAACAATCTTGTCTAACTAGTTCATTTTACAAATAGTAGACCTAGTAGATCTGGTCCAGGTCTCTAGATTCCTGGCTCTTCTGTATCTTTTCTATGCCATGATGTTTTGGATCTGGACTACTTGCAAAGAGCCAGCCTGCCCATTGGCCCCTGCCCCTCAGACAGAAGTTACAGAACACACAGAGATGAAGCCCAGGAGAGAGTTCCTCCAAGGGCTTCTCCTGTGCTTCCACCACAGTGTGAGGCAGTCATGCACAAGAGGCAGCCCCAGAAGACCCAGAGGTCTATGGCCTCATCATATAACTTGTGCCATCTTGTTGCCATAACAAAGAAAATGGCACTTTCACAGGCTTCAGTGCATTTTTTTGTTCTGTGAAATATAGGCAGCAGCCATCCCTGTCCAATTTACTGTCCTGTCCAGACAGTGGAAGAAGATATAATTGAAGTCATTGACAGTATTTTAACATCAGGGCTCTGCAAAGCACCGACATTTTTCAGCCTTTGATTGTTTACAAAGTCTTCCAGCAGAAATTGAATGCAGACTGACCTGTCCTACTCTGAATTAATGGTAAGAAAAATTGGTGATTACTTTCTCAATTCCAATGCCTCCAAAGATCATGTGCACAAATTTTTCTGACTGATGGTCTCTGGGTCTCTGTTGTGACCACATACTCAGGCAATCCTACTTGGGATATGTCTCACCTCTAAAATTTGCCTAAGTTGATTACTAAAGAACTTAAGCTGAAGCATTGGAAATCATATGAGGTAAATCATGCTGGTGATATTTCCAAACCAATTTTGGGTTCAGGTGGCTCAATTTAGTTCAAATCCCTGTGCGTTTCCACTTAGAATCTTGATTTGTGTTTTCTCAGCTGTGGCACCAGCCTTCCTACACAATGTTCAGGTTTTTTGTTTTGTTTTGTTTGTTGCTTTTTTCACTTTCTATTTGAAATTAGAAACAAAAGCAATGTGAGTCATTTATAATTGCAAATATTGCCATCATGCTATGCATTTAGGCTTACAGCAGTAGTTCTTAACTTTCACTGTGCATCAGAATTACCTGATAAGCTTTTAAAAACAGGGATCTCTGGGTGTTGTTTTTCAAGTATTTACTAGGTGGTTCAAATGTGCAGGCAAGATTGAGAACCAGTGCTCTATATCTGTGCTTCTTAAGCTTCAATGTACATATGAATTTCATTACTACCTAATCAATAATTCCTATTTTTCAGTTGATCAATAGACCAGCACCATTGGCATTACCCATGAGCTTGTTAGAAATGCAGACTTGCAGGAAAATATTAGCAATTAGCTCAAGTAGATCCCTAATGTGGATGGGAGAAGAATGTCAAATAATTGATTAATGGTTTAGAAATCTATTCATGGCTTTGCTCCATTCAACATTTCATCAATGATTTACATTAAGATAGGGAGGGTATATGTAACAAATTTAAAGATGTTCCCAAACTGGGGAATGTAGAAAACATCATGACAGGCTCTATTAGAAAGAATGGTGTTCTTGTTCCAAGACAAAACATTTAATAGATGTAACAGCATTTGAATTAAAAACACCAACTGTCTGTATAATTGTAAGATAGAGATGACTGAATATCACTTATCAATAAGTTTTCTTAGTTGAAAAAATTAGTATAAATAATCAGTCTTGTGACAAGGCCTCATCCTCTCTCACAAAGTAATGGAATTTTAATTTGAACTAGAATGAAAGGATCCAGGAAAAAAGTAGGGGGAGGGAAGGAGTAATAGTTTTACTCTATTCTCTGCTGAATAGACTGTAATGATAAACTAATTATGCACATGGTATGTATGACCAGAATGGTGGATATTTAAGCTGGAGAAAGGCTCTGTTCAGGAAAGGAGGTGGAGGAATGGATTCTGGGATATGTTTCAAATTTCTGAAGGACTCTCCTATAAAAGAGGGATGTGGCTTTCTTCCAGATCTAGGGCTAGAGGGTTTCAGGCACAGGGAGCAGAAATCAGGTCACATAGAGGATCAATTTAGGATTACCCTGGAGGCATTCAAACAAAGGCTGAATGATCACTTACCAGATATGTTCCTAAGGAGACCACATACCATGGGAAAGAGTTGGACATAGTCCCACTTCTTCTTTTGTTTTTTTTAAATTTCAGTCCCACTTCTATTGTACAATTACTTCCACTTGCTTGGTTCTCTGAAGTCCTTAGACTTCATAGCTTGGGTGTGGAGAACTGTGTTCTTGTGTCAACTTGGAGTTAAGACCCCATCACATCTGGATCCTCAGCATTATGGTTTCTCCTGCTAATCCTGTTCTCTTCTCTATATGCCTATCAAGTCTGAGTGTTTATGGTTTCTGTACCTTCTGTATCCCAGAGCCAAGCAGAAATAGAAGCTTAAGCTGTAGAGGTTTGGGAAGGTCTCTGAAGCTATAGAGTTGCTATGTCCAATTTCCACCAATTGCCTAACCTTCTCCTTAAATATTAAGCACTGTAGTAGCTCTAGCTCTTCTGGTTTCTTGTACCAGTTACTCCTTTTAAAGAAGGAGCTGACTCTAATTTCAAACATAATAGTTAAAAGCAAATTTTAAATTAGGCCTTCACTTCGTTCATTTAATTTTTCTGTTTATAAAAGTTCAAATAAAATTTTTCTGAAAGGCATAAAAATGAAAGCAAAAGTCTCTAGAAACGCTACCACTCAGAAATAATCACTATCAACATTTTGGTGAACATTCTTCCAGACTTCTCTCTCTGTGCATGCCACCATATGGCTCTCTGGATCCATAGAAAGATAATTTTACACAGGCAGGTTTATATTGTACATGCTGCTTTGCCATCTGCTTTTTATGTGCAACATCATGTTGTTGACATACTTCCATGTTAGTGAATGCTTTTTAATGCTTTGTATGCATTTGAATATAACACTTGCAAAATTATTTAAATAGAATAGAGTAAAAATTTAGAGATGCTTCTATGATATGAGTGTTTTTGTCTCTTCAAAATTAATATGTCAAAATCTAATCACCAATGTGATGAATTTAGGAAGTGGGAACTTTGGGAGGTGATTGGATCATGAGGATGGAGCCCTTATGAATGGGATTAGTGTCCTTATAAAAGAGGCCCCAGAGAGCTGCCTTGCCCCTTCCACTATGTGAGGACACAATAAGAAGGTGCTGTTCTATGAATCAGAAAGCAGACCCTCACCAGATACAGAATCCGCCAGAGTCTTGATCTTGGACTTTCTACCTGCAGAACCCTGAGAAATAAATTTCTGTTGTTTAAAAACGATTCAGTTTGTGGTATTTTGTTATAGTAGCCTAAACAGACTGAGATAGATGATGCATTGGTTCTTCCACCAATGGGCTGCTAAGAGAACACGGTGCCCCAGATGATGCCATTTCAGCTCCCTTCCTAGATGACAACAGTCCTCTCAAGAAGACAGGCATATGATTTTGCAGTGAGGGCACCTGGGATGCTGGTAAGAGCTGGAGTTGTGAGACTTAACTAGAAATAATGTAAGTGAAAGCACTCTGTAAACCCTTTTCCATTTTGGTGTTTATTGTTTTAAAGTATGATTATTTGATAATTTTATTTTACAAAAGGGTATAAATCAGAAAGTCATAATCAAGACCATCCAGCATAAAAAAACAACACTTTTTTTCTTTTCTGTCTTTTTATTTTCTCTCTTTTCAGAGTTTTGTTGGTATATTAGGAGCATTTCCTGTCACTATTGTTCTAATAATATAGTTTTAAATAATCTTATTATACAAATAATAAGAGTTCATTCTAGAAAAATAGGAAAAATTGCCAATAGTTATGATAGCTATTTTTTAGCATTTATAAAATGTTATCCTTCCATGCTTGTTATACTTATATATATTTAATGTGAGATTATTTATTTAAAATAATATTTAATAGCACACTATTCAAACCATCATTATAGAATTTTTAAAATTAGGCAAATATTGTAGTTTAGAACTTAAACATAAAAATTACTTGCTAAAAACTGGACAAAGGCCAAAATTTCTTAATAGTTAATTACTATCTCCCCATGTGGATGTAACACAATTTAATCATTCCCTAATTGCTACATGCATAAGTGGTGAAATATGGTTGGAAGGCAGAAGATGAAAACATAAGCATCGGAGAGATTAGACAGAAGAGACAGGAACAATTTAAATTTGAGATGAACTCAACCCACTGTGCTGGCTTTGAAGACTGAGGAAGGGGATCATTAACCAAGAATTGAGGGCAGCCACTGGAAGTTGGAAACAGGCCTCAGTTGACACCCTGCAAGGAAATGGGGGCCTCAGCCTTCAACTCACACCAGCAAGAGTCTGAATTCTGCCAATGACCCACATGAGTAGGAAACATCCTCTGGGAGTCCTTAAAAGGGAATCCCGTCATCCTAACACCTTGATTTTAGCCCATTGAGATCTGAACCAGACTTTTGACCAAGAGAATTGAAAGATAATAAATTTTTGATGTTTTAAGCCACTAGGTTTGTGGTAATTTTTGAGCAACAGAAAGCTAATACATTCAGGTTTCTGAATCATAGCCAATATACATGGTGATTTGTGTTCTTTATGCTTCTTGTCTTTTATTTTCATTTGATATTCCTTCCTCCCCATTAATGCTTTCTTAGGAAGCAGCATGAACACTTTTTTTTTAACAAGAGCAGATTGTGCATTCAAACTTTCGGGGCTTCAATCTTAGCTGTGCAATTTCCTGATTGTGCGACTTTGGGCGAGTTGTTTAAACTCTGTGTGCCTCAGTTTTCTCATGCATCAAATGCAGTTAGTCCTCACAGATTTTGTGAGGACTCAATGAGTAAATTCATATAAAGTATTCAGAATAGCAACTGGCACATAGTAAGCTATTATTTTCTTTTCTTATTCATCATTTGCTCTTCTTTTCACTAGCAATTTGGAATATATCCATTAGTGTGTTTTTATTTTACTAGGACATAACAAAAAATTAGAAGTCTTCGTTGATTTCCTTTTCTTCTCGTGGAGAGTCTGGAAAGACAGAATAATAACATTCTAGGAAACTGTCCTTGTTTTCTGTTTGCTTTGTTTTATTAAATTAAATTTGGAGTGTTCTTAGTGTTTTTTTTTTAAATAAAGACTTCCTACTAAGATTTCATAGAAAAATTTATTAGATTTCATTCAGAGATAAATAAAATTGTTCTCAAGTCACAGGTAACACACATTTTGCAATGAGCCTTCTTTGCAAAGCCATTTTTGATGTTTCTTAGGAAAAAAATGATGTTGGAGGAGGAAAGACCTATGAATAACAGAAAACCACCCCCCTTTCAAATGTAGATGTATGTTTTCAGCCCTTAAAGGCTTTCAAGAAAATCATTGCTATTTAGTAGAAATAAGGGGAAATAATCTAAAACCATTATATGTATATATTACACACATATATTTTAAAGAGCTGGGCAGATGGGAGGATTTGTTTCCAACCATAATGTACTTATTCTTAGGTTTAAACTCTGTATGATAATACTGAAAGTCTTCACTAGGATAATATAAATTCTTCTAAAAAATAAGATATACTATAAAATCTTCATGAGTAAATAAATTAGCTGATACAGTCAGTCAATTCATAGTTCTGGACACAATCAGAGAAGTCTATTTTCAGATTATTGTAATCCTCTTTTTTTGCTCTACATTTGAAATTATCCAAAGTTATTACTAAAATACACAGTTGTAAGAATGCTAAGAGCAGCTGTTTAAGAGACTCACATTATGGATTTAATCCTGATACTGGTCAGTTAACATTGTAAGGAGTATAACTGAATTATGTAGACCTATAGCATACCCCTAGCTCTGCCTTGATCTTTTAAGACCAGAGGGCAAGGATGGTTAATGTGCTGGATATTCTCTGTTTGCCTCCCCAGATCTGTTATCCACTACTCTCCACCCTGCTCCAGGCCCTGGGAGGCTGCCCTTTTCGGACTGTATACATAACTTCCCTGTTTTCTTGATTCTGGTTGAGTTTGGCAAATAGTAAGTACCAACAAAAAATCAAAGGGTGAAAGGGGAGAGAGGTTGGGATATTTATTCCTCCTTCTCCCTACCTCTTAGATTGTGAATTAGCATTTGCTGTGTTCCTAGACTGCAACAACAAAAGAAAGCCACAGCTCTCATCAGGAGGCCTCCTACTATACCCAAAGCTTTCTCTCTGAGTTCTGGCAACTCCTCCCTTGCCTTGCCCCTTCATTTCCAATGGTGCTCAGCCCCTGGCCATTGTGAGCTTGGGGACATGTACCCTGTTCACTCATGTGTCAATAGTCCCTTCATTAAACTCTCCTCAGTCATCCTATTCGAGTGTGCTGTTTCTTCTCAGGGCCCTGCCAACACAGATAGGTTGACACTCACCCAAGCTTGGGTCAAATGTCCATCCAGGTACAAGTCACCATGCTTAGTGTGAGGGCTGCTGAAGCACAGCTACCACTGTTGGTGGGGAAGCTTTCTCAGAGGAAAGGAGCCATGGGTGGTGTTGACAACCCTAACAACCATAATAGGTGGTCGCTGAGTTTTTAGGTCCCTCCTGCTCAAAGCTATGGAGTCTCAAACTTTCTTTAGCACCAGCTTCTACTAATAATCAAAGAAGCTATTTATTACCACCATGAGAGGCAGTGCATTGCCCAGGGCAAGAATTTGTATAAGAACCTGCAATACTTGATCTCTAGCTTTAGCTTTGCTACCTATAAACTGTGTGAGTTTAGACATATCTCTTTTCCTCTTTGGGTCTCAGTTTTCTTTTGCAAATTAATATTTTTAGGTCAGATGTTTTCTAAGATTTATTTTAGTTCTATGATTCTACCTCCATTTATATTATTCATTATATTACGTATTATACATATATTTATGTGACATATTACATTATATTTTATGATATACATATATGTTTTCATGTGATTTTTGTTGGAATAATAAGAATATTACACATAAAATTAGGCAATGAATTTTAGTGTTTCTTAAATATTTTTACTTATTATAAACTGAGAGTTGTTATTTTTATTATGTAAATTAGAATGATTGAGAGAGGAAAAAATGCAAGAGCTCAAAAGCTCACAATAATCTGGACTCCATTAGGAAAAAAACTATTTTAGGGCAATTATAAAAATGCCATTTAAAAGTATTATTTTTTTTTGTAACCAAAACAAAATTTAACTTATTGTTACATATAGCAGTATATAGAAAATTTCTGGATTCATAAATTGAATAAAAATTACACCTGGTATTTCCATATGTTTCTAAAGAATTAACATTGCACTATATTTTTAAATGAATATTTTAAATTTTCCAATTAAAAATAAAATTTAATCAATGTATTATTATCTCATTTGGCAGGTAACTACAATTTTTTTTATATCATAAAGAAAAATGCAACAGCTAAGAGTTTGAAAGCTATTGATTCTCATCTTTTATCCATTGACTTTCCATGTTCCTAGGAAAGTTTCTATGTGCACGATTTTTCTCATTGTAAGAATATTTATAAAGAAAGAATAATATTTGCTTGGAATATGGATAAGCTTTTGTTTGTCCATATATCTATGGCAGAATTTTTACTTCCAGGTAGAACGTCACTGGAGATGGGAGCTCTTACACTAACAATGAGAACAAGCAATATAAGCTACATAATCATAATTAAAAAAAAATCCTTCAGAGATCTAAGGACTCTGAGAAACCCAAATGAACTAAATTCTAAAAAGTGATGAGCCCTTTGTTGCGATATTGTGAAATATACATTTGATCTTTGCCCAGGTTCCTGGCACACAGTTCCTAATACCATTGGCATCTCCGAAGTGATAAGTGTCGTTTACATGCTAATGAGATGATCAGCATAGCTGGGGACTCTTGGACATCCTCAGTATAGAAGCTGGTTGCCAGAAGAACCAACTGTGTAATTAGAGGGCTGGAACATTAGTTCCCCACATGCCATCTCTCTGGGGTGGGGAGATCCTGAAGGTTGAGTTAATGACCAATGGCCAATGATTTGATCAATTAAGCCTATGCAGTGAAACTTCCATAAAAATTCAAAAGCACAGGGTTCAGAGAGCTTCTGAGTTGTTGAACCCACGGAGGTGAGGGTAATCCACTCAGAGAGGGTATAAAACTTCCGTGTGCCTTCCCATAGACCTGGCCCTAATATATCTCTTCATCTGGTTGTTCATTCGTGTTCTTTAACATATCCTTTGTAATAAATCAGCAATAATAAACAGTAATAAGTAAACTATTTTCCTGAGTTCTGTGAGCTATTTTAGCAAATCATCAAACCCAAAGAGGGGATTGTGAGAATCTCTGATCTGTAGCCAAGTCAGAAGTTGTGAGTAACTTGGAACCTGCTACTTGAAGTTGGTATCTGGGGATTGGGGGGGTAGGTGGGGAAGTCTTTTGAGACTGAGCCCTTAACCTATGGGCTCTGCACTATCTCCAGGGAGATAGTGTCAAAATTGAGTCAAATTGTAGGACATGCAGCTGGTGTCAGAGAATCAGTGTGGAAGAAACTCCCCTACATTTGATGTCAAAAGCGAGGTATTAAGAATGTTGAAAGTATAGTAAAGAGAAAAATTGTGTGTTTCTACATTCCACCTTCCTGGGGGAGAGGAGATCCATTTCCTCCCTAGCACAGTAGCAGAACAAGGAAGAATGTCCCATATATAGGTGAAGAAGAAAGTGGTCAAACTTTTGATAAATTTAATGCCTGTCTGTGGGCTGGTGTGATGGATTAGAAGCTGTAGCTGCAGAGCTATCTAAATCTGCTTGTCAACTCTTTCTATGGACCTTCACCAGGTACAAGTAACTAAGGTTGGGGGTGGGTTGGGGGAGGGGTGAGATATCTGCAGGAAGCACATGAGAGCTTCACCTCATGCAAAGTAACAGCCACTGAAAGCTGGGGCAGAGAAGGATAGTGGAGGCATCCAGGTGCCCTTGCTGGTCTGGATCCCATCGCAGACCCCGGTGTGATAACTGTTGTACAGTGTTTGATCCTGCAAGGTTACAGCTCTTTGGTACAACCACATGCTCAGCCACAGTTACCAGAATAAGTGCTCTGTTCCAGAAAGGAGACTAGAATAGAAATCCCAACAAATTTCCTGACATTCTATACTTAAAACCTTGTAATGTTTAACCAAACCAATGCTTAACCAATACTCCTTTAGGAGAATTTTACCAAGTGTGGGCCATTATTATACTAGCTGAGCTGGCAGGACAGAGTCTGAAGGAGAAACCTATAGGTTCAATTACCAATCTCTGCAACTGGAAGCAGCTAAAGGAAAGAAAAACCTATGTAAACTTGTCTATCTTGCAGACAGTATGATAAAAGAAACTACAGGAGGAGATTTTATGTTCATTTCACTCTTTAAGTGGGAAAATCCGAAGTGATGTTTCATGTGAAAAGTCTCTATGTGAACTTGTTAAGAATTAGATCAAGGTAAATAGTCTGTCTTCCGAATGGCTTTGGTAATATTTGCACATACGGACTTTCTATCTAAGGCTATTTCCTCTTTTTAAAAAAGACCATATTAAATTTGCCTCATTGAAATTAAAAAAAAGAAGAAGAAGAAGAATGAATGAATGAATGAATGAATTACTTGTGGAGGACAATTGCTCATGGAAGTAGGAAGTTCCTCCTTCAGTCTGGTCCCTACCAGCCTAGTAAGACATCAAGCTCAAGGATCCACAGGTATCAGGACAAAACCTGCCTATGGGGAGGAAATTGGCCATAGTCAAGAAATTCAATGGTCAGTTACTGTTTTCATTCATTCAACCTGATGCTCACTATGTGCTGGACATTTCTCTAGGCACTGTGGAATCACCAGTGAAAAAATAACCCCTGACCTCATGGAGCCTCCATCCTAGCTTGAGAGAGATATAATAAATTAATCAACAAATAAAAATGGTAATTCATAAGATTCATAAGATGGAAATAAATACTATGCAGAAAAATAAGCAACTTATTTGAATCAATATGAAAGAACTTATATGAATCAATAAGAAAATCACTAACAGCAGAGAAATTCAGAAAGTAACTTAATAAAAATACAGGCACCAATTATAAACAGGTGTTTCATAGACAAAGAAACCCAAATGCTTAATAAACATATGAAAATATATCACGAATCTTCAGGAAAATAAAAATCCAAACAATAGACATCATTTCCTAAGGTTTCATCAGATTAAATTGCAGTCTAAAAATACCAAATGTTGGCAAAGCTGTGGAATAACAGGAACTCTCATCCACTGTTGGTAAGTAGTATAAAAATTGGCTCAACCTCTTTGGAAAAGAGCTTGGCATTATTTATTGAAATTAAATAGATGCATTTCAAGCAAATTCACTTCTAATACTGATTTCTGTTTCAGTAAGGATAAGCTAGACAATGCTTTGGGCAACATACCACAAGTGGCATAACACAATAAAGGTTTTTGTCTCGCTCATGCTAATGGTCATTGTGCGTTGACTGGAGACTCAACTTTATGTCATTGTCAGCCTTACTCAGGGATCAATGGTGATGGAGCAGCTGCTAGGTGGAACATGTACAGGCACTGTAGAAGAGAGAAAAGAACATTGCATGCATTGCCTCTCCAAGGTCACACATCAGTTCATATTTCATTAGTCCAACAGGGCCACACCTAAATTAAGTGGGTGGTGAAGTGCAATCCTAGCAAGAACCTTGACAGGAAATAGAAGTAGAATTTATGGGAACAGCCTTAATGACGCTTACAGTATATTCCCTAGAGAAACTCTTGTGCATGCATACCAGGAACCACAGATAAGATTCCAGTGCAGCACTGTTTATAAGAGCACAAAATGTCCATTAACAGTAAAAAGGATAAATAAACTATGAAATACTCACAAATAAAATACTAAACAGCAATGAACTGCAGCTATACACATTAGTATATCTGAATTTCAAAATGTTGAGTGAAAAACCAAATCACAGAAGCGTACTGAGTGACTCCAGGTTTGGCTAATTCAACAGCTCATGGATGTCATGAGGAATAGGGTTCTTCCCATAATTTTGCTTTGCCATCCTTAGTATGACAGCCATTTTTTTTTATTGCAGGATGGCTTTAGCTGTTTCTTCACCAATTTCTCAGACTTCAGTTTCCAGAGGCATTTTCTCCATGATCTTCAGCTGACTTTTATTCCCATCCTACAAGCCAGAATCATATCACTTGCCCATTCCTAACTTATAAATGGCAAGAGGAATGGAGTTTCTTCTTTATAGACTTAGATTAATCAATAGATTCCCTGCCTCTAGTCTGGGAAGGGAACTGGCTCTCTCCAAAATATAATAGTCAGGTACATGAACAAATTCTGCTACTAAGTAAGAAGAGCTATTGGGTAGATAACCTACAGTGTGTGCTACAGCCTTTAGCAAATTACATTAAATTAAAGGCACAGCAAGATGACACGCCTGATAGAAATAGGACCCACAGTGGTATGGTTAAAAAAATAATTTTCACAGATTTGTATCTATTAGTAAGCACAGGAACTTTTGCTTTGTATTAGGTTATTGAGTATGAAATGTCTGCATTCCTTAAGTACTAAGTTTGACAGTGGATATCTCTAACATTTCACTTTAAGACTTCTTTTTTTATTTTTATTGTGAAGGTACATTCTCAGTCTTTCAAACACACAATGGGGCTTGTGATTATCTTTCAAATTTTTTTTAGAGCAATTTTTGTGAAACCATCGGTAAGTCAAAGATCTGTGTTATTTTTTAATATGAGTTCTCTTGTGGAAACAATGCAGCACAGGCAGCTCGAAATATCAACAAAATGTTTAGGAAGGATGTGGCTAATGAATGCATAGTATGTCGATGGTTTGAGAAGTTCTGGTGATTTTAATCTTGAAAATGAGCCACGTGGTGACCTGAGACCAAGGTGGGTAATGATCAGCTGAAAGCTGTATTGGAAGTGAATCCATCTCAACCTATGTGTGAATTAGCAACAAGGTTTGATGTTACTATTCCAACAATATTAGACCATTTGAAACAAATTGACAAGGTAAAGAAGCTGGATAGATGGATTCCGCATGAATTAAATGAGTGTTAGAAGAGAAATCATCTCAAAACTTGCCTTTCTTTGCTGTCACAACATAAAGGTGAACCATTTCTACACCCTATTGTGACAGGTGATGAAAAATGGATTCTTTCTGACAATCACAAGCATTCGGCACAATAGAATAAAAATGAAGTGCTGAAACACAGTTCAAAACCAAATATTTATCAAAAAAAGCTAATGGTGTCTGGTTGGTGGTCAGGCGCTGGTATTATCCCCTACAGCTTCATGAAACCTGGTCAATCCATTACAGTGGATGTCTACTGCAAGCAATTGGATGAAATGATGAGTCTGCTTGCAATTAAGCAGCTGAGATTGGTCAACAGAGACAGGCCAATTGTCTTGCAAGACAGCGCTTGACCACATGTTGCACAAACAACGCTGCTCAAACTATAGAAGGTGGACTTGGAAACTCTCTGTCATCCACTGTATTCACCAGACTCTTGCACCAAATGCACCAACTTCTTCCAGGCTTTGGAACACTTCTTGCGAGGAAAAATATTCAATTCTCAACAAGCTTTGGCAAACGCCTTTAGTGATTTCATCACCACTTGTTCTCCAGGCTTCTTTGTTACTGGCATAAAAAAGCTACTATTAAGATGGCAAAACTGTGTCGACAGTTTAGACGCATACTTTGATTAATTGTACTTCTTCCTGTTTGAGATATAATAAACTATACTTTCAATTTGAAATTGGGCATTTCATATTTAATCACCTGATACTTGCAAGAGGAGTTTTGGTTTGACCTGGGCAACTGAAGGAAGGAACTGGAAAAATACAGGAGATAGAATGATATCTAACCCATCTGGTCATTTGCATCAGCTTTAGGCCTTTTGGAGTATGGAGTTAAAAGCAGAAATTGAAGTGACTGCATAGTAGAAGTTTTATGACTCTAGGGCCCAGGTAACCAAGGGTGGCCCAGAGTTGGAGAAGAGGCCATTTTCCCCACCTCTGCCTGGCCTCTGGCAATCTGGGCTGAGTATGTTTGGTAGCCTCCGGAGATGATGGATTTGGCATGACCACTGGTGTTCCAGTGTCAGGCAGAAGCAGGTCCCAAATGCCTTGAGGAAATTGATAAGAGGTGGTATCAGAGCCCAAGGAAAAGAATAATATTGATACTTCATAAAGACTCAGCTGGTGAAAGGCATATATTAGACATTTCTAGATACCCCTGAGCAGACACTGCAAAAAGCTGGACAACATTTGGGGAAGTAATTTTTAATAGATAAGCTGGTGGGGTTTCTTGCTCAAATAATATAAATATAGAAAGGAAATGTGACCTACTTTGTGGCAGGGACCTAATCCAATAGTTCTCCTAAAACAGTTACTCAACAAATTACAATAGTAATAATAACAGTTCACATTTAGCAGGTCCCTACAATGGATCAAGAGTTCTCCAAGCAGGTCACATATTGACTTATATAATCCCTCAGACACACCTATGAGGTAAACGTTACTACTGGCCTTAATTGAAACTGGGGGATGGGAAGATTTATCAACTTCTTTAAGATAACATAATGAGGAAAGATTGAGTTAGGATTCAAACTCACCCTGTCTCAGACCAAAAACCCTGAGACAACTGATATTATTGCCATCCTACTGTGCATCAGGTACTTTACACATTTTATCTCATTTAATCATTCTAATTGGCTTATTATTATCTCTATTTTATAGGTGAAGAGATTAAAGCACAGAAATTTGTAAGCAGTAAAGCCAGTACACAGATCCAAGCTGTCTGACTCTTAACCACTATGTTCTACCCTACAGTAGTAGTCACTGGCATTTGTGTTATTCCCATCGTTATTTTTGACCAAAGCAACCTTCCCTCAACCCATTAACCAAAGAATTGTGGCCTATCTAAAGCTGCTGTAAAAGGAAAAAATTTCAATGATCTTTTATCGAGCTAGTTTGTTCAGTTTAATATGAAAAGCTCTCCTTGTGCCTGGAACATCACCATTCCAATAACTGGGGTATTAAGAATTAACTCTGCCCCAATTAGGGCCATACCAAGCATTGCAAAACCTGGCAGAGTGTTAAAATCTAGGACCTCAACCTTTCATTCACACCTCCAGAATCTAATCCAAAGACACTTATCTCTCAACTCTTTCTCTCTCCAGAAGAGTTGAGCAGAAGTTTTGTTTCTAGTCTATCATCAACCTCATTTCCAGTTCCTTCCTTTTTGTTCTAACACTAACACTCTCAAACATTTTGTTTTATGTTATAAGCTTGTTTTGCTTTTCCATACTACAGGGATGTTTGCTCATTTAATAGTTCACTCAATGCAAACTAGTTGAGTCTCTGCCATGTGCCAGATACTCTTCCAGGCAATTAATACACAGGAGAAGGCAGGAAAGGTCCCTTCTCTCATCCAGCTTACATTACACTTAACATTTAACAAAATAATAAATTACATAAATTGGGATAGTGACAAATGCTATGAATAAAACTGCTCTACTCTTCTAGGTTCTTTGGCTGGACTACAAATTAAATTGACATAAGGCAGATTAACAGGAGAAAAGCCATGTTTAATTATGTACATATGCACAGGAATCCCAGAAAATATGAATCTGGAAGAAAAGCCAGATGATTAAAGCTTATATAGCATCCTGAGCTACAGAAAGGAATAGGAGCCTGGGGCTTCTGGGGATGGGGGGTTAGTGACACAAGCTATAGGGGGGGAAAGAGAGGAAGTGTATGGTGAATACAGGTTGTCTTGTTAGACAGATAAAAAGTCACTCAGGTAATAAAAGTTGTCTCTGAGCAGCCCTCTTCTGGATACAGATACTTTTACTAATGTAAATTTCCTTCATATTTAATAGATATACATTTTTTACAAAAAGACAACTTCTCAGAGCTATTACTGTATCTTCAGTTTCTCAGAATAACCAGCTCAAAATATGCCAACTAAGTAGATTTTGGGGTGGCATATTCTGGTCTCCCACAGCCATATTTTGGGGTGGTGTGTTCTGAGTCCCAACCAAACTACACAGAATAAGACAATAAAGAGTAACGGGCTGCATTAGATAAGGAAGCCAGCCCTGAGGAGGTGACATTTGAGCAAAGAACTGAATGAGGAGATGCCCTTTGAGTAGAAGCTCACTCATGTATCCGTGTCTTTCACCCCACCAATCCACTCAGAGTTTATGGAGTAATGAAGTGATTCCCAAGTGGACAGTAATGTCAACATTAGATGAATATCGTCCCAAAGGTACGTAGATTGTGCATCTGTCCTTGATCCTTGAGACAATGACTTGACATTTTTGAGCATGTAAATATTTAGTAAATGAATGGTATTGGCATATTCCTCTGGCAACATCTGGTAAACCTGGTTACCTAGCAACCAAATAGGCCTTACCTTAAGGAGTAACACCTCCCAAGGAAGCAGAGCACACAGCCTCACAAACCAAATTGTCATATACTGGTCGTACAATAATAACAGAGATACACCAAGGAGGAAATATTGGCTTTGGGGTTTGTCACAATCCTGCTTTAGCTCTCCTTTGGCACGGGCTAACAGATGCTGTAAAATTCTATTCTGTCTGAGCTCCCTTGTGTTGTCTTCTTCTATGCTTTCATTCCCAGAATTCCATTGCCTATTTTAAAGCTAATTTTTTCTTCCTTTTTGTCACAGACAGAACTGTTGCTGATTTTCTTTGTGTTTTTGTGTTTTCTTAATCCAGACCAAGAGCAGCCGTCGGCTCCTCTCTTTTAAGAGCCACGTTTCAGACAGAAGTTTAGAGCACGTGATGTACTAGATTCCATTATTTTCTATGTTCTACAATAAAGGAAGTCTCTTCACAAGGATTCCTTTCAGTGATTCACATATAAAGATGTAACATAAGGTCAGAAAGGCACTCTCAAGGAGTTCCCTCCTCAGATATCTTTGGGTGCAAAGAACCAAGAGAATTAAGATTCACTAGTAACCTTAGGTTTCCTGGCTTATTCTAATCATGGTGACCTCTGTATGTAGGACATATATAAACCTATAATAGACACTTCCCTTTATTGGGATCAAAATGTCACTTACAGATTAACAGCATTACGTAGCATAGTAGCAGAAGGAGAGTTTTCTCTCCACCCACTGAAATGACTGACAGTAGAAAAATAAGAGGAAAAGGCATACAGGTTTATCAATGTGCTTATGAACAAAGGAGTCCCACAAATATGAGACTCCAAGAAGAGCCAGATGGTCGAGGCTTAAGTGCCCTCTTCATAGGGGAGAGGGAAGTGGAGGGCTGTAGGTAATTTTAGAGGGATAGTAAATGATTTTTAGGGGAAATAAATAAGCCCAAAGAGCAATGACCTGGAACAAAGTTTTTTTGAGCTCTGGGAGAGGTGGTGGGAATGTTAGGGTCAAAACTTCACTTTGAACAAAGGTTGTCTTATTATGCAGTTAAAGTCTCCCAGGTAATCTCTCAGAGTTGCCTTCAGAATAGATGAAAAGTCTGTCTGGGCATGGTGACAGACTTTTAGTCTCTTCTCTGGTGGTTAATCTTTCCCAGTTATTTGATGAAATTCCTATGGAGGGGTCTTAAGACAACTGCATTTATTTTGAAAAGAAGTTTTCTTAGAAAAGAAAATTCCAGAGGGAGTCCCTCTCTGCACTTGGTGAAGGGAATGAATCAAGAGATTAGAAAGTGTTTGGTTCTGAGACAGCTTCTAAGGCATTCCTTGTTCAGCACCACAAAGCACCAAACTTTTGGGGTATTGTTTTTGGATCCCCAACAATAGGCATAGTCCAAATACTAGTGCTGTGTTCTTACCAAGCTGTCCACACTGCATAGCTGCAAATCTCCATTTACACTGCAGAAATACATATTTTCTCAATACCATTATGAGTAAATCCCTGGATAATCTTGGCAAAATTTCATCATAATTCTCAAACAAAATAAAAGCAGAACTCTCAGCAAATTAAAGAGTACAATCACATTGCATTGCAAAGTAAAATCCATTTTAGTCTAGGTGCAAGACACCCAGACTCTGTATGTGAAGATGGGCATCTACTATTTTGACACACAGCATCATTTGCCCTTCCTCTGCAAGTACAGTCTGACTCCCATTAGGGGGACCACTTCTCCACCTCTCTGAACTCCAGGTAAAGAATGTGACCTAGGCTAAATTAATCAAGTATTTTATTCTCTTGGCCATGGTGATTGGTTCTGGGACTGGCATATGAGTTAACTTAGGCTGAACAGGTTGAAAAAGTTTATTTTGGGATTTGGTTTTGCACTCTATGGGAAGTAATTCCTCCTTAGGATTTTTGGGTATAAAAACAAAAAGAATTAAGAGCCATTAGACACTCAAAGACAATCCAGGCTGGTTTTAATAATTAAAGACTATAGAAGCCCATGACATATATTTTAAAATACCGATTCAATAACCATCTCATGACCCAATATATGGTAGTTAGTGAAATTGCGTAGGTGGACAGTTCATGGCCTAATACATTCAGGTATGTATCCCAGAGAAATTCTCACACAAGGAGGCATGCACAAAAGTATTCATTACATTGTTGCCTACAATAGCAATAGTTGGAGGCAATCTAGGTACACATCAATAGAGAAATGGATAAACAAAATGAGCATACAATGCAATGTTATCACTGAATAAATTGTGGAAGTAATGTTAAATGATAAAAGAGTCAGAATGGATATATAGTACAACACCATTTATGTAAATAATTGAAAGCATATGTCTGTGGCAGCCATGGAGGTGTATCATGTGGGTGTCTCTTTTAAAAAGAACCTTCCATTCAGTTACTAGGAGTGCAACTAGCTGACAGCCTTCAGCTATTAGAGCTTTCAGGATGCCCTCCGCTTTCCAATTAGGTTACAGGCCTGTAGGGAGGCCTCTAGACAATATCTGAGCATGAGAGGAATACTAAGGACCTAGTCATTTCTGCCCAACGTGGGGCTCCACTAATGGGCAATCTTTGCTCTGGAGCTCCCCACTGGGGCTGGCCGAGACTTTACAGAGCACTATTGCCTGATACTCTCCTGTCCCCAGTCCTGCTCCTGCCTTCTTTTCTTTCAGTGGTGTCGATGATGGAAAAAAGTCCAGGATGGAGATTACAAAATGTAACAGTGGAGAATCACAAAGCCAGTCCTTGAGTTTCTGGACTAAGGCCATGCTATTTGCAGCTGAGGGTTATAAGCCTTTTGAACAATAACTCTTGGTGTGGTCCTGGGCCATAGTAGAGATGGAACACTTGACTATGGGACATCGAGTGGCCATGCACCTGGAACTGGACATCATGAGCTGAGTTCTGTGGAAGCCACTATGTTAAAAAGTTAAGTGCATCCAAGAGCAACCCATGTGAGATGGAAAGGGTACATCTGGAATCAAGCCTGAGTAAAACCAGACAACATGAGTAACTCCATGAGCAGGTAGCTTCGAAAGCTGTATTACCCACCACAGTTGCAGCAGCTCTCTACCACAGTTAACACCCATGGCTATATGGGGGAATCAACCCATATATCCAGCTAAAGAAATAAGAAGAAACCAAAATTTGGTTTATGACTGCATAGGCTTCCTATGTAGATACAAACCAAAAATGGAAAGCAGCTGAATTACAGTCACACTCAAAGGTGGCCTTCAAAGACATTGATGAGAGAAAATCTCACAAACCACTGCTCATCCACTTTGTGCTGTAGGGGCAGAAATGTACGATGTCTTTCCTCACCTGTCATAAGGCTCACAGCCAATGTTCCTGTAACCAAAGACAGGTTAACAGGAGAAACACGTAACAAACATATTTAATTAAAGTTTTACATGACAAGGGAGACTTTAGAAATGAAGACCCAGGGAAAACTGACCATTTTTATGCTTACATTTGATGAAAAATGAACAGCAATGTAGAAATGCGATTGGACAAAAGGGTATGACCTAATGGTAATAGACTGAGGGGGGTGGGGAACCCAGCAAGGCCTGTCTGTTCAGGTTCTTCTTGGTCTTTGTGTGTAGCATTCTTCTCAGGTATGGGCCATGACCACTCTGGATCAAGGGTCTTATGATCTACTATCAGACAAGGTAAGACAGAGAATTTCTTCATGGCCAGCTCCTACACATGAAGGCAGGGGAAGGTTACACCAATATTTCTAGGTTTTATGGCTTGCTTTGGGGAGAGGGGTTCTAGTTTTTATGACTCACTTTGGGGAAGAAGTTGTTTCAGGGGAAAAGGAGGGGAAAGAGACGGGAGGGCAGGAGAGAGTCAGAGAAAACTTGCTTCTAAGACTGATTCTGAGGCCTTTTGGTCTCTTTCATTCAAAGTACTCAGTATGTCAAAGTGCCATATTTTGGGGTATTGTGTTCTGAGCCCTAACAGCGCACAAGGGAAGTGGTCAGAGGGAAGAATATATACGGGCTTGTGGGCAAAGTCTAATGGATTGTCAGGCTGATCAGGGGCCTTGGGGGAAAAGATTGGAAGATCAGAAACATGAAGTCCTATAGTAGAAGTAGGGTAGGCTTAGATACAGGTTTCTGGGGTAGACGAGAGGTTTATAGGAGTAGATATGAAGTGTGAAGATCTTTGTGTCATATGTAAACACACATCAGCAATCATCCACCTAGAAGGGGGCACTAAACAACCAAGTAGAGAAAATGACTTGGCTGGTAGACAATAGGCAATGCTGTTGTCAGCCACCCCAGCACTGGCATGACAGGCATATGAACAGAGGAGCCACAACAGCAGAGATGGAGATCATGCATGGGGCCCCCACAGACCAAGGCTGGTCAGTAATTGCTGCTTCTGAATGACCCAACCTGTCCACAGCAGAGATGAACACCGACTCCTTAAGCCTCAGAGACAACTGGCCACTCTTTGGCGAGTTGGTTACGTTGGACACCTTCTAACCTGCTTCCTCCCATTTCCCTTTCATGGGCATCAAATGTGCATCCCATTTGAAGGCTTTTCCTTCAGTTCTGCTTCCTTCTTTTTACTTTTCACAGGCATTACTCCCTGATGAGGTTTTAACTCTTCAATCTCCATCTTTACATGTGTCCCAGATGACCTCACTGACACAGTATCCGAAACAATACCATGTACTGCTCACAGATGCACTTCTATTTAAATAAGATTTAAAAGACGTTATGTACACTAGAATGGGTGCTTACAAAGAGATGAGGGGAGTGTGGTGAATGAGGCAAGAATAAAAGGATACTAAACAAAAATTAAAAATGAGAAGCCAAGATTGGATGGAAAGTTGTGTGACACTAACTGAGAAATAGGACTGATTGTGTCAATCCAGTTATGTGCCTCTGAGCTTTAAAGGGAAGACACTTACAATTTCTGTTTCTTGTTTCTCAGTTCCTTTTCTGATTATATTGGACAGTGATTGACTCAGTAACAGGGGCTGACACTAGGGTGGGCTTTTGTCAAGCAACCTCTCACTTTTCTATGAAGTAAGAAAAAATTGTCCATAAGCCCAGTTACAATAACTCTCCCAAATGGGTTTCAGGACTCGTGAGTGTGGGATATATTCTGAAATGTTTCCCATTTTTTTTTTGTTTCTAAAAGACTGTTCAGCAGTCCTAGATGTGGGCTAAGCTCTGGCGTTTCTCTGGACACCCCTCCCCGGCTCTCAACTACCACTTCACCTCATGCTCCTCCTCTAAACAGCAGCCCTCCTTTCACTTTCCTGCCTAATTTTCCTTCTTCCGTCTGTCTTAAGCTGGGAGATCCCTGTTCTTGCATCCCTCCTTCTCCCACATTTGATTGGCCTACCCCAATTTCCAAATATTTAAATATTCTACGGGGATTTTCCACTGTGTCATTCTTGAAGGATTATTAAGATTTCGTTTTTTACCCCCACCAGATAGAGCACACTCTGACTTCAGGTTACAAGTTTTCTTCATCTACCCCCAGATCCCTCTATTTAACCCATGGTTCATTAAAAGGGATCCAAAAAGATCGTAAAAACTAAGAGAATTATTAAAATTTACCTGGCAACCAAAGGCTGCCCACTGAGGCCTTTGTGTTCCCTGTGGTCAAGTGGCAGGATGCCTCTCGGAAAGTGGTACATTGATTGGAAGCCGGCAGACACTATTCTGAGTTGGTAACTCTTACCTCTCAGGGTAGCTGTGAGGCTATTGCTGACTTGCCTATGTCGTAGGACAAGGACATTGCCCTTTAGGTAGTAATGGCCTCTCTTACATGCTTCTGTTGGAAGACCTTTGGTTAAGCTTATATTAGCCTTTCATTAATGCTCTTAGCTCAGCCAAACTCGGGGAGAAAGCACAGTAAGCATCAGGGTCACAACACAGCACTTCGGTTCCACTCTACATAATCTCTTGCCATACACAGCACATGCAGGACGTGCACCGGCCACATGGCGTGGCACGCTCAGCCATACCTCAGGAATGCACTCAAGGCATTCATGTTTGTCTTACTTTTTGTTTTCTTTTCCAAGTGCAAGTTACAAAACTATTTTCTGTCAATCACCTGAGCTCCACTCTCAACTCAACTCCTTGATAATAAAAAAAGTTACCATATCCTCAATTCTAAGATAGAATCTTATAACACTTCAAAATTTGTGAAATCCACACAGTGGATGTGAATATTTGGTGTGGTAGTGTTAGTTTTCTTTCCCCAATCTGTGATATAATTGCTAGCATTTAAGGACTGAGAAAATGTTGCTGCTCAGTTTTCTGTGCATTCCATGTAATAAAGCTACCAAATTGGAGAGGCAGTCATCCCTAATGACCAAAGAAAACGATATCAGTGAGGAAAGATCCCTAAGATATGTTGCTCAAAGTAAAGATACCAGAGAAGACTTTTGCTACAAAATAGCACCCGTAACATCATTTCCTTAGGATCATGATGGTACCCTTTAAACTGAAAATGTTTCCCAGGTAGACAAGGAGACAGTGGTTTATACACCTCAATGTACTTAGAAATACCTTGAGAACTCTTTAAAAAGTACAAATGCTCAGGTTTCATTGTCAGAAATTTGGTTTGAATTAGTCTGGGTGTGGCCCAGGCATCAGTATTTTTAAAAGTTCAACTAATTCCCTCCTTAGCAGGGTATTTATTGACATCAGAAAAATGTGACTCAGGATTGTATCTAATGGATGCCTTACTTTGAAAGACAAATTTGCTAGTAGTAGGAAAGAGGATTTAAAAGTGGAGTCAGAAAGTGCTAAAGATGTATTTCTAGTCCAAAACTATATGAGAGCCCCTTTGTTTCCTGGCTTGATGACAGCTAGATGTGTCAACTCAATATTCACAAATTATAGCTTTTCTGAGGAATTTGAGATTTTATGCCAACTGACAAAAATTGTATCATTTATAATTTATTTTAAAATTCAAAAGAGCATAATTATTTATTTGGCTCTTAGAGTGGACACATATTGATGTTCTGCCTGGTTTCTCTTTCATTGGAGATGTGCTAGTCACCCACTCCCTGATGTCTTGGTGGGGTTTTCAATCCCCATATCCTGCCTCCCCACCATAGAGGGCGTGTGAACCAGGCTGGTCTGTGGGGCATGTGTGAGTATTCTTCTAGGCTAAATTCTTAGAAGTGGAATTACTGGGTTCCAGGATATGCATATTTTCCATTTAGGATATGTCTAAATGCCCTCTAAAATGGGTGCATAGACTGTACTTTCATGAAAAGTGGGGGAAACTATCTGTCTACCTCTTCAACAATACTGAATATCACCAAGCTTTAAAATTTTTTATCTCTCTAAATATTTATCTTAAAAAGTATGTGAACTGGTATTTTGTGGTTATTTGCATTTTTGGATTATTAAGGAGATTAAACATATTTTCAATGTTTATTGAACATTTTTATATACTTTTCTGTGAAGTATCTATTACTACCCTTTGACTATTTAAATTATGGTTCAGAGGTTAAATTGATTTTTAATGGAGGGCAAATTTGACTTTGAATTCTTGCATGTATCATGAGGTAACAATTATATTTATGAAAATTTATTCCAAGAAACTATATATATTATTAGAGATTGTGTCAAGAACCTTCATTACATCACTGGTTATAATTGCTATATTAGTTAGGGTTCTTCAGAAAAACAGAACCAATAGGATATATATAGATATATAAGAGAGGATTGATTATGAGAATTGTCTTATGCAATTATGCAAACCAAGAAGGCTGATGATCATCTGTTCTGCAAGCTGGAGAACCAGGAAAGCTGGTGGTATAATTTGGTATGGTCAAAAGGCCAGAGAACCAGGAGTTCCAATACCCAAGTGCAGGAAAAGATAGATGTTTCAGCTAAAGAAGAGAGAGTGTGGAAGAACTCATCCTTCATCTGCCTTTTTGTTCTATTTGGATCCTCAATGGATTGAATGATGGTTGCCCACATTGGTGAGGATGATCTTCTGTATTTAATGTACCAGTTGAAATGCTAACCTCTTCTGGAAATACCCTCACAGACACACTCAGAAATAATTTTTTTCTTGCTATCTGGGTATCCCTTAATCCAGTCAAGTTAACACAAAAATTTAACCATCACAATTGCAAAGGAAAATAAAGGAAACAAAATAAATGTTTAACAATAAGGGATTAATAAAGTAATTTATGGTAAAGATATAATTATGCATCATAAAATATGATGATATGATAACAGATGATAGTCACAAAATATAGACTGTGATAAAAAAAAATGTATAATATGATCCCTCCTTTGTAAAAGTAAGTTACGTATGTGTATATGTTTATACATTTTTAAAAGCCTAGATGGAAATTTAAAAATAATTAACAATGGTTATTTTTAAGATGAGATTACAGATAATTTTTCTTTATCTTCTTGTTGATGAACTATAAATTTTCTATTAAATAAGTCTGTGTAACTTTGTCACAAGACAAAACAAAATTCATTTTAAACTGTTGATTGAGCTGAACCTTTTGCTTGACCAAACAAAATCTGACTGTTTAATTTTCCTTTAGTGTTTGTCATATTAAATTCAATAACCATGTCTTTGTATTGCAATTTGCATCAAAATTTTGCCTAATGTCCATTGGCATCACGATGCTGTAATCTACAAACATAGTAATCTAACAATTAGTAGAAATTATATACTTTAAGAAAATGAATGGTATTAAGTTCTCCTGCAGCTGCTTCAATTATACCCCGGAAGTAAACAATATTGGGCTTAACCCTTTCCACGAAGCTTTTGAAAGCATATTATAGTCAAGCATGAATATTATTAACACAAATTGAATCAAGGGGTTGTGAAAATGGCATACACTTGTTTGTTGAAGATAATTTTCTCAAACTTTTGATCCCTACTGTAGATTCCTTAACTATGTTCTGAAATAGGTTAATTTATAAATATGTTCCGAAAGGAGAACTTCCATTGGTTTGTTTTTGGTAACCTCTGTCACAACCGGGCCATATCTGACTACTTAGTCCAGGATGAATGAATAACGTCACCAATTGATTTACCTTGCTAACAGAAAAAATTACTTTTCATTAAGTTATTAATGAACATTTTCATTCAGATAGCAGATATTTCTCCGTTTATTTTCTACATGTTGCTTCTCCTGGGAGAAATTACCATATACAATGTAATTAACTCTATCCAAAAGTGCAGTGAACTGTTCTGTGAATGCCACATCAGAGAGCTATTTATTTTTCTCTGGAGATATAAATTAAATTTTGAGTTAGCACATGTAAAGCATGTAGAATGATTTGTAGCACATAATACGTATTCAAAGTCAATGATATGTTTGTTTCTTTTACAGAGGGTGATAGGCAAAGAAGAAATGATTTGGCATGAGACTCAGTCCTTATATTACCTCAATCACAGTCACAAATTTAAATTTCTAGACAGTGGAAATACGCACATGATAAATAATCGTGCATCACTTAATGAGGGGGATACATTCTGAGAAATGTGTTATTAGATGATTTCATGTGTGAACATCATACAGTGTACTTACACAAACCTAGAGGGAATAGCCTACTATATACCTAGGCTATATGGTATGTAGCCTATCACTCCTAGGCTATAAACCCATACAGCATATTATTATACAGAATACTGTAGGCGATTGTAACACAATGGTAAGTATTTGTGTATCTAAATATAGAAAAGGTAATGCATTGTGCTACAATGTTATGACTGCTACCATGGCACTAGGAGATAGGAATTTTTTGGCTCTGTTATAATCTTGAATGGGATTACTGTTGTATATGCAGTCCATCATTGACTGAAACATTATGCAATACATGACTGCATGTATTTTTTCTTCTTAAAAATATTGTCTGCCAAGCACCTCATGTTCATATCTGAATTTCCTCCTATCACTGTGAAATGGATTGGATTTTTGGCCACCCATGGTTTTATATACATACATACATATATATATATATATATATATAGAGAGAGAGAGAGAGAGAGAGAAAGAGCGCAAGAGCGCACAAGACCAGATTTTATCAGAAGCTAGCAATTGAGAAAGAAACTGAACACTTCTGGTCCCAGTGTGAATTTGAGACACATATTAACCAGGGGTTTATATCTTGGGAGTTAGTTCAGATGCCACCACCTCTAATAATTCTTCCCAGACCTCCTTTTTTCCTTATTAGAAATATTTAATTGTATATACAATATTGAGCATCTGTGCCTGACTGATTGGGAGTTGGAAGATTAGTGATTCCTAGAGAGAAAAATAAGCTAAAAATCCTTGCTTCAGAGTGTGCAAACTCTTCTCAGGTGCCTCTGCAGGTGTAACCAGATGAAACTAAAGCCAGGTGGAGTGTACTGCAGCTTTCTCTGGAAAACATTAAAATACAGGAGCTAGGAAATTACCCAAAGCACATGACTGCATATTCCAAATGTAGAGGGAAAGATACATCCTGGGCAAGCATCCACGAGATGCCTCTTCTAAATCAGCTAAAACCAAAATAGGACCAGTTCCAGCCTCCACCTTTTGGGATTATGCCACTAACCGATTAGTAGGATCTCAGAAATGTTGTGGAAAGTAGCTAAATGATTCTAGTGGTCCTACCTCTTTCCCACTCTGGCATGTTGGAAATTGAATAGGGCCTGTGGTCTACAAATCTGAACCTTAGCCTGGCGTCCAGGTTCCCCTAACCTGGATAGGGAGACCTACTGAGACTGTGTGTAGGAGTCAGTCTTCAAGGGGGTAACGTGATCCATGCTCAGTATGTCAAGCCTGAAGGTCTTCAGATGTCTTGCATCCTTCTGTCTGCAAAGTTTGTTTCCTTTTTTCTCCAACTTTGATGAAATGGGCAAAGGAGAACATTTAAATGACTCCTCAGAAAGGCAATGGCATCTGTTCTCATTTAGTAATTCCCAATTCTTTGTTCCTCTTGCCAAATGTGGCTTAGACAGGCTTCCAAGCTTGCAAGTCCCATTTTAGGGCTTTTGGTAGATGCCATATAGTAGCAGGTTTTCTACTTCACACGTGAAGTCAGAGGCTCACTGCTCACTGATCCACAGTTATAAATTGGCACACACCTTCCAGTTCCTGCCCACTAACAAACTCCAGAGCAGTGAGCTAGATGAGTTAAGTCTCTGAACAGCTCTAAGCGGCAGCCATCTCCACTTTTGAAACTGGCTATTTATGCAGTGTCTCTGGAGCATGTTCTAACCATTACTCAAAGTCCTTTTTAGTCTATTTTGAGCAGAATATGCCTAAGTGTGCCTCCAGTTTCTGGGAGAAAGTGGTCAGATCGTTGGTTGCCATACTTGAGTATGGGTAGTCCCAAAGCAGTCAGGGGCCTGGATCAAGTATCCTGGCAGAGAAAAGATACCAGATTGAAATGGTCTGCATATTCACCACTAACTGGTCCCATGCAGAAAGGACTCCAAATTCATAAACTATTGTGAGTCAATTAAAGATTGCATTAAAATGGAAATTCCCAGGTAGTAATTTGGCAATGACTTTTTTTTTTTGTAGATTTCCTCAATTTAATGTCATAAAACTTCTTCCTGAAATCTTGCATTTGTTGTAGTGCTGCTTATGTTGGGTCCTCTTTTTCCCTTTCATATGAACATTCAATAGAGAAAAAGCATGTTGATTCATATTTAGGGCAACTTGACTTGATTTGTACAGCAAGTACAGGTAGAATCTCACCTTAGCTTCAAAATCCAGAATAGCAATCTCCATAACAGTCACCGTCCATTCCCTGCATGGTACTCAATTTAAAGAGACACAGTCCAAAGAGGACTCCTCACTCTCACAGAACTCTCTAACATTTAAAGTATACACAGAAATTCTTAATGAAATCCTCTATGTTCTATTATTCTCTGGCAACCTTGAACTCCCAAGAAACTCTCAATTTCTTACCCCAAGAGAGACCTCTTTCTCATTCATGTGTCTTTCCAGCATACTGTTTATTTACACACACTCTGTACCATCCCATACCATCAATGCACCCCGTCCCTGGTTATATCTCTTCTTCCACATGCAACATCCTGGATTGTTTTCCCATTGGGTCTGACAGCTTTCTTTCCAGGACTTTACTTCATATGTCTTTTTATCCTTAGAGAGCAGAGGAGATGTGCAGATTGTGAATCCTGAGTGTTAGTAATTTATATTCTCTCATATACTTATCATTTACTATCTTTACAGCACCTTCATTATGATTATTATCCTGCTTTTCCAGATGACAAGTTGGTTAGGAGAAACACATAGATTGTATTGTATGTTTGTTGGGGGTGGTGTTGAAGGAAAATAGAAGATTTTAATATGACAGCATTTTTTATTGAAATTCTTATTGTTCAAGAGGACAGTAGATAGACCTCTCAAAATGGTCCTGGAGCAAAAGAACACTTGTGTCCCCTGCAATCCTGACATAAAGGCCCCCACTGTGAAGGAGATAACCTACCCTGAATAAGTCACTCAGCCTCTTTCCTCATTCACCCTGGTGCTTTTAAAATAAGCTCATGATCCAGTGGGCCACGATGGCAGAAATCATGCTATGAATGGATTCAATAATAAGTGCATGGATAGAATCTTAGCTATCCCAATTATTGAGAAGTGGTTGAATAAAGGATAGATGTTGAAAACAGAGCTCACAGGATCTGTTGATACATTGGAGGTGAGGTGAGAGGGAGAGAAGTGCCAAGGATGACTTCGAGGTTTTTTGCCTGAGTCAAACAGTAATGTCATTTAATTCAGGAGAAAAAGGAAGTGAGGGGTGAGCATATGGCACAATCTGGACAGTCAGATGATCCCTTCCATGACTAAATCTTAAGCAAGTGACACATAGAGGAAGGAGACATCACATTTGTCACAGTGGAAGTGGCAGGGCCAAGCCAGACTGCTGCTGGCCACTGCTGGCCATCGCTGTCATTTCTGATGCCCAAACCCCCAAGGCTCCCCTGCTCTGGCCCACTACCCAGGCCTGGTTCTCCAGCTTCTCATTAATTTTGGCAGCACTCTGTAGTCTTCAGTCACTTTCCAATGAGTTCCGCCCAGCCAGGTTCAGGTGCAGTTGCCTGACTGACAGGAGAAAGGAACATGCTGTGAGCATCAGTTCAGAGTCAGCTGGTGGTCTCAGGACAATCTACATCCTGCTACCAAAGACAGCCCAGCTGACAGAAGCTGGCTATGATTTCTATAACATGAAATGTGATGTGTCATGTGACTCTCAGTATAAACACAGTGCTTTCTACCAAATTGCAATTCAGTAAAAATATTTTTGGTGTGTGTCAGAGCAATTATCTAATTTTCTTTCCCTGATTCTGAGTTTTTACTTTTAGTATCTTGTTGTATTATACCTTTTCTTAAAAATTGCCTCAATTTTTCTGTGTGTGTATGAAGAATAAGACAGGGTATATATTAATCAATCAATCTTCGTGGAAGATTATAACAAAATTCCACAAATACATGTAAGTCTCTCTCTTAAAGATAGTCCACAGGTCACATCAAAGATAGCAATCCTCATTATTTTCATTATTGAAAAATTGTTTCTGATATATAATTTAAGTTCAGCTTGCTTTAACTTACCACGTCTCTCACATGATTTATCATCATTAGAAAGGTTGAACACGGATCACTTTTCTTCATGTCATGATCTATGCAATAAACACATATTTAATTCTATGATTATTAACTTCATTGAATTCCTTTCTAATAAGTAGGACTTTCTAGTGCTTCCTATTTACCTGTGAATCAATCCTATCCAAGTGTTATGATCTGAAATAAAGCAATTGCTGAAAGAGTAACAGATGGTCTGCTGTCACGTATATTCAGGCATGTTTTCATATTCTTGAAAATGCCTTATTTTACTAATTGCGGTTATTGTTTCTAATTTGGATAATATTCTGTTTATGCTTGAAGAAAACACCCTCACTGTGTCAGTTCATCTTGAAAATATACACCTTTGTTCAACATCAAAGGAACTAGTCAAGATTTGGAGTGTCCCTGTTTCTGGTGAGGTGAGCATGGGAGGATTCCAGAGAGAATGGCTCATGGGTTAAAATTTGGAGAAATGGAAATAGCACAATGCAGGTAACAATGTTGGAGAAATGAGGAAAGAACATTTAAGGATCCACAAAGCCTCCGAATTATTCTTCTTCATGGCACCCCAATATCACAGATGCTTTATGTAACCTCATCCAGCATAGCTCCACGTAAGACAGGGAGGAAAGGAGAAGGAGAGGGGAGAAAGGGGGTAGCACATCTGGCAACATTGCAGAGTCACTAATGCAAGTAGCTTCAGAGAAAAGTGGGGAGAACATCTTCTGCAGGACCAGTGGCCACATCAGGGAGGGCAGGGGGTGGAATTTACTCCACTCCATAATCTACATCCTAATGTCAGCCCCAATCACTCCAAAAATTTAATCTAAAACATATAGACTTTGAGTCTTGCAAAGGTTAAACTGACCTAGCAATGAAATAGTATGGCCCACGACAAGATTATTTGGGGAGAAAACTCTTAGGAGACAATCTATAATTATTTTTGAAATTAAACCACTGTTTTTGATGTGACTGATGCAACTGATCCATATTCGAATAGTCAGGCATCAAAATCGGCAGCTACCACAGTCATTTTTCTCTTGCTGTTTAATCATCAGGATTCCTGAAGTAATTTATTTCCCTGGCAGCATCATGGCTTTGAGGGGAAAATAACTACAGTGCAATTTTAGTTTTTATTAGCATAGTCCAGATATTCTCTCCTTCTTCATGAAATCAAAACAATATAGTAAATAATACTTTTCTTGACAATGCCTCACCAATAATTTTTCACAAGACTCACACACTTTTATAGATAATAAATGCCTAACATTTGTCACTAAAATTTGATGAGGCTTAAATGTTGCCTGCTTCAGATTGGCTTGATTTTCTCCAAGAACGTTTGAAAACTAATGTGTCCACCACAGTAGCTTTCTGTATTGTCTCCCAGCTATGCAGATGCCCACCTCGCCTTCTCATCAATGAATGGCTACCCGCAAGATGCTGCAGGTCGCTGCTTTATAAGGTTATATTACTCATTCCACCTCCACAGTTTCACTGATTTTGCTTCCTCACCTGAGATATTCCACCTTCTCTTTTCTCTTTATTGAAGTCTTAGCCAGCCTTTAAGACCCATGTTCCATTTTCTTTTTGAAATCTTGGTTATACTAGGTGTTATTAAATTCTTACACCCATAAATTCTTATAGCATATAATGACATGGTGACTGATGTTTATCCAGTTAACAAATATTGTTATCTATTCAGTTCCAGACATTATGGACTAGAAATATGAAGATTTTAAGAAAAGACATGATTGTTATCCTTCGGGAGCTTACTGTTGTCCCAGCCATATACATTTTGTCCTCCTATCTCAATGTAAACTTTTTAAGAAAAGGGATAATATTCACATCTAATCCTAATAGAACCCCTAAATCGAACTCCAAGTTTCCAATATAAAGGTGAGAACGTATCTATATGCCAGTAATAAAAAAATAGATTTCCTAATTATAAATAGAATCTATAAGAAAAAATAATGCTTTACCACAAATTCTATTCAAAATTATCTGATGCCATTTTAACAGCTTGTAGCCATTAAAACCTACATTTTCTATGCTGCTCTCAATGTATTACATTGCTCTTTATATCTCTGGTACATTAGATAAATTTTTTTAAAATTTTATTTATAATAAAGCAGAGCAATGAAAAGTACAGTTCTGGCCCCAGACTGCCGGGATTCAAATTCTAGAATCTCACACATAAGACCTTTAGTCACCTTAGTTTCCTCATCTATAAAATGGGGATAAGTACATGTAATTTGGCTGGGCACAGTGGCTCATACCTGTAATCCTAGCACTTTGGGAAGTCGAGGCAAGAGGATCACTTAGATGGGAGGATCGCTTGAGCCCAGGAGTTTGAGGTTGCAGTGAGCTATGATGATGCCACTACCCTCTAGCCCCAGCAACACAGCAAGATCTTGTCTCAGAAACAAAAAAAGTACATGTAATTTATAAGGTGGTTGTAAAGATTAAAAGAACTTAAACATATAAAACATTTAGAAAACTACCTGTCATATAGTAAATGTCTAGGAATTTTTATTTGTGATATTATTATTATTCAAGGTACCACCAAGAGGTAGTAGTCAAGTGTTGCTATTCTACTTCTATAGATGAAACTCTTATGCCAAAGAGAAGATATTTGATGTATTCTGAATTACAGTGAAAATAATCTCTAAAGGCAGAATGTAAACTCCCTGAGTTCAGTGGCTTTGGAGTAAGCACTACACTGCCCTATCTTCTTCCACTAAACAGTCTGCTTTCAGCTTCAGTACACTGCAGTGTTTGATGTTGTGAGACCACATGAAAAGGATGAATAAAACGTACTCTCTTTTTTCTCAAGTACTTGATTATTTGAACTATGCTAAATACTGTGACACTGCTTTGTCTTTCAACTGTGCTACTATAATAGATGTTAGTGGAATTTTCTTTAACTAAACTTTAAGAAGGCACACCCTTAATTCTATTGTACTTGCATTTTCTGTAGCAGTAATGATATGTGAGTGAGTAATTGAGGTTGCTAACAGAGATGATATATCCAAATAATATATCAGTCAAAACTCCTAGTTGCAGATAATATAATACACTTCAGTTTAAACAAGGAGGGAGTTAACAAAAGATTATTGTAGCTCATAGAATTTCTTTGAGGGTCAGGAAAGTACATAGCTATATGACCAGGAAAAACAATAGCTAGGAGAAAAGCCCAACTGTAATACAGAACTGTTCTGGTAGAAGCGCCCATACTACCATGTTTCCCCGAAAATAAGACCTATCAATAAAATAAGCCCTAGCAGGATTTCTAAGCATTTGTGCAATATAAGCCCTACCCCGAAAATAAGACCTAGTGATGGGTGTGGCTATGCAGTGTATCTGCACAACTCATGCATTTCGTCGTGGAGCGGTAAAGCAGACCAGCAGCCCTTCAGAGGCGACTAGAAAGGTGCGGGCAGCCCCACCAACAAGATTGGCTCCCTCTATCAGGTCCCGGCCATTCTGTGCATGCTGCAAGCTGAGGCTTTGAGGGGAAAATAACCCATCCCCTGAAAATAAGCCCTAGGGTGTCTTCTTGAAGAAAAATAAATATAAGACCCTGTCTTATTTTTGGGGAAACACGGTACCATCTCACACACTTCAGCACCTATGACATAAAAGCTGGACATTAACACCTCCACCAACATGCTTGCAAGGAGATTCAGTGACACTATGGATAGCCACTTCCTCATGTTGGTCACTTCCGTCTAAGTCTTGCAGAGCTGTATCTGCTGGGAGAAATCAAAGCCATACCAGAAACCTACCTTCAAGGAATCTGGTTTTATTCTTTTTCTTCTTCTTCTTTTTAAGATTTCTATCATTTTCAGTTCAGGAGACAAGCTAGAAAGGGGTTAAAACAAGCATTGCATGAGACAACCCACAGTGTCTACCACTGTACACATCTTTGGCTACTCAACACTCTTCTTCCCAAATTTGAGTTTCTAAACAATTAAATAGCAATTACAACACACTCCTACTTAATCTAAAGCAACCATTTCTCTTACAAATAAACATGCTCTCATCCTCTCCCTAAAAGGGGAAACCTCAAGTCCCATCTGTGATATTCATTTCTCCTTTAGTCTGATTGGCATCTTTCTCGATTTCTGTAACCAATGGACTAAATAATAAATTTAATCACTTTATCAAATGGAAGGGGAGAGGAAAAGAAAAACAATTGGTAAATAATATCAATATATGAAAACAGAGTAAGAAAGAAAAAACATGGTTAGCTACTATAATCCTCTTTTCTGTAACTGGTTATGCTGTTCTACATGAGTATTGGTAACTTTTTTCCACACTCCATTCCAAGTTCCCTTTGCCCTCAGCCAGAGTCTTGCCTGGCTTATGTCCTCTGTCTGGTGGCATGACCCAGTCTTCCTTACTGAATTGTGTGTGTCTTGGTAGTTTCACCTGGACAGGGTTATTGTTGTTGCTATTAGCTGTACCACTGGGCACAAGCAGTACCAGGAGGCAACTCAGGATGTACTGAATTTTTGTCCTATGATCTGTCCCTGAAGATCAAGCAATAGAATAATATCCCCTTGATAATCACGATCCTCATCTCCAACCAATTATCGCTTTTTGGGTCATCTTTCCCATGGTATTAAAAATCGCAAGGTGATTAAGTGTCAGTATCAACTTTCATTTCAATGTATTTCCTGATGAAAACATTACTCCTAGAATACTAAAATATCTAATCAAGTAAAGACCAAGGGTGTAGAGAAACTAAGTAAAAATCCTGAGCAGGTCACTAGGTAAAATAAGGAGGGGTACCACTCTCACTTCTACTCCCTTGATTTCTGGGTGACTTGTATTTGGGTTTGTAGAAAAAAGCGTCTTAAATTGTTTGCTGGCTCATAGCAAAAAGTGTATTCTCTAAGGGAGCATCCTGTGTTGTGCTGGCATATGTTTAAGAACTAGCTCTGAAAAAGATAAGGGCCCTGATTTGTAACATTTGCCTATTTGGGTGGTGTAAATACTCCCACCACATCTGACATCATTAAACACAGAACTGGGAAGAGATGTGCAAAGTAGCACACCATTATATAGTGTATTTAGCATAAAGTCACAATAAACATAAATAACCTCAAGAGCACAGGTAGTTGCAAAATTCACTAAAATAATTAGAGTGTAATAAATTTTGAGTATTGATTATCTTTGTTTTTAATATATTCAATTTTAAGTTCATAGAATTTGTTAATAATGGTTTCACTTAACAACTGGCTTATAAAATGGGACTAAAACAGTATCTATCTCACACATGATTTTTGTGACATCAGAAAGATCATACAAAGATCCAGTTTATAGGTCATTTAGCTTAATAAATGCTGGCTATTCTTCTATAGACCACCTTAGCCAGAGTTCCTTATGACATTTTTAGAAGAATTTTTTATCCCTACCTAATCAAAACACTATTAATTCCCTTTAAAACATCTCTCTAATATATAGAGGGCATATTTTGCTGTTTTGAAAATGAATGCTGCCCAAACATGTATTATGCCCAGGATATCCACATGATAGCAAGAGAAGGTCTTGATAAACATTATGGGGAGCAGAGCCTGTTGTGGCTTTATGATAGTCTCTCAAAACTCACATGCATGGTCATCCATTCACACCAAAGTTCTAAACAAATCTTAGTTCTTCTGCTGAGGAGAGGCATAGGCAACAAGCTATATGCCCCCTTGCTACTAGTTACAAGAATTAGATTCATCATTTTTGAACTATTTTGGAATATTCACCCAATCCCTAAGATATAACTGATAAAAAATAAATACAATTTATGTAATGTTTTTCATAATTAAATTCCAAAAGATCATTCTTTTCTGTCTTTTCATACTGTATTCTCAGCATGTAATGTAGTACTTGACATATAGTAGGTACCCAATAAATATTGCTTGACTAAATAAATGGATTATTTAAACTTTTCTGTTTTTCTCTCTAGGAAACCTAGCCTAATTTAAAAATATGAATAAAATTCTGTAATCCTGTGGCCCTATATACATAATCAGGACTCACTGAGTTCATTTCAAATAATTGAGGCAAATATAACCCAGAAGGAAGATATACCTTCTCATGTCACCAAATGATAGAGGATCCCTGCACAGATAAGTTAGTAACAAAAATTACTCATTAAGGTAATTACACAGCTTAATTTCTAGATCAATGAAATGTTCCTTCTGTACATGAAGATAAATTCAACTACACACTTACTGATTTTTAAAAGCTAATGATAGGAAGGCTGTAAGAATAATTTGGATTTATACAGTACAGCAAAAACAGGCTTCATAAGTTATCATGATGAAATGTGCAGTAATTTTGTCCACATAGACACTTTTTGAATACCAGTGCCAAGGACTTGAATGCTTATCCATTATCATAAAAATAAAAAATGAATAAAACAAGCTTCCAGTGGGTGGAGGTTGTTATTCAGGTTCGAAATATTAAGTAGCAGTCACTGGAGCTGATTTACCAGGCTGAAGTCATTTTCATAGTAAGGAAGCAGAAAACTATTAATAGAATTGGGCACCAGCTCCAAGGAGGGGGCAGGTCACCAGCACAAAGACTAAGAGGCAAAACCTCCCTGCACCTGTTCAGCATTTGGTACTTTCTTCTCCTTCAGCATGAGGGGCCTCCCAAATCATCCTCAGCTTTCCCAGTGAGCTGACAGAACACTGATGTGGAAGCCTGTGTGTAAGGAGACTGATTAAACAGCAGGGGGTGGAGAGTCAAGATGGCTGCCCAGAGACATCAGCTACCAGACTGTCTCAGAAAGAAGGAAACGTTTTAGATGAGAAAGAAGGAAAAGTTTTAGATGAAAAAGAAAAAATAAACAAACAAACATAGATCAGCTGTAACCTATAAGAGTTTCCACAGGAAGAAGTTGCAGAGCAGAACAAGAAGGAGCAAGATATTGACAGAGGACAACCCCTGAGAAGCTTGTAGTCCAGTGAAAAGGGTAGGTGGAGTGGTTTGTTTCTCTCTCCCTCACACCTCTGGCAGTCAGCAGGCTCCAGAGCTGCTAGAGAGCCTTTCTACCTTCATGAGCCCAAAAGCTGCTGTTGCCAGTGAACTGAGACCTGCTTGAGGACAAAGCACCAGGCTGCCAGCCCTCAAAGCTTCCCATCAATGCAGACCTGAACCGAGATGGCAGGCACCATTTTGCTTCTCTACCCAATGTGTAACTTTGTCCTCCCCAGGTGGCTTCAGCCCCTCAGTTTTCATCTTGCTCCTTCTCACACAAACATTTCCCAACTCTGGCCCAGACTGCAGAAGCCACAGAGGGCCAGTAGGTCCCAGAGGATCTGCGTGATCCCAGAGCCTGAACATTCTGGGAAAGCCGCCTTCCAGAGAGAGGGACAGAGATGACCAGAGTGCTAGCTTTCCTCCATCCAGAGTCTTTTACATCCATTCCCCTCTCCTGCCTATGGCTACCAAGAGAGACAATTGACCAGAGCTGTCAGGAGCAGCTGCTTCTCCCACTCCCACTGGTGCATACATCACACTGGGGCTTCCACAGAGGGAGGGGCTCAAACATTTCCTCTTAAAGACCTGCAGAGGACTAAGGGATGCTCAGACTATGAGCTTCCTTCTCACTGGCCTTCCCCAGTGCTGCTTGCCTGTCTGCTCTAGCAGAGCAGGGCACACCCCAAAGTGGAGGGATATCAAACCTGCTTGAGCACCACATAGGCAACTCAAGGCCAGCATGCTTCTCCCTGGTATAGGCAGGGAGTGATCTTTGGGGGCATGGGGACAGGCCCACAGGCCAGATTCTATACCCCCAGTACTGGATCATGTTGCTCAGGGGTATGGAGGGGATATTTGTGAACTAATCTCAGGAGGTGAAGGAGCCCTTGTGGACAGAATGGAAAAGAGAGTGCAATGCGGGGCCCAGCCACAGCACACTCATGGAGCACCCCTCCAGCCACAGAAAGGCCATGCTTTCAGCCCAGGGCAGGATCATGGACAAGGAAACTCCCAGCCTGCAGTGCCATTGTGGGGAACCTCCGCTAGTTTGAGCTCCTGCCTGTTGGCAGATGCCAGAGGGTGACTACAGAGTAGGGATGGGGGGAGAAGAGTGAAACCCACTCCTGAGAGCCAGATTGTGATTCTCAGATGACCCCTCCCCCACAAGCAGACTTTCTGGCTGGGTGAGACCCCTTCAGCCCCTCTCTGATGGCTTTTGCCAGAAGCTGGGAGCAGACCTTTGACCTCTGCTGAAAGAGCTACCTTACCAACATTTGTGGAGCTTGAGGATAAGCTCACCCAACCCAGCCTGTCTAACCTCACTCCTCCATATGCCTCTGCTGTGGCAAAGAATAAGGACTCACTTGGAAGTGCCAGGGCCACACCTCCCATCTGGGACATTCAGGTACTTCTCCTGAGGAGCTAGTGCCAGTCACAGGTCCCAGAAATAACACTGTAGCTTGTTCTTTCTTGCAAGCACTGCCCACTGACAGGGAGGGCAATTTGCACAGCACTTTACAGCATATACTAACTCAGTCATGCAGGACATGGTTGATTCTAACCCACAAGCACTACCTATTGTCTCAGAGATTAAACTGGGCATGCCAATACAATTCACACTGTTAAGAAGACCACAGGGCTGGGGAAAGAGAAAGGATTTCAAAGACCTCCATCCTCCCTCATCAAAGAGAGACAGGGAATCTTACCACACATATAGCTCACCACTGCTATAGCCTACAAACAACTAGCGACTGAGAAAACCACCACACTAAGGATATGTATAACCAAGGCATCCAATCAGAACCTAGTTTACCATCAAAGCACCCATAAGCAAAGCCAATAGTTCTTACCCAACATATCCTACGGGCACTCCTTTACAAATGTGTGTGGAGGGAAGCCCCATCTAAACAAAAGAAAATCCAAAAATAAGAAGTGACAGCTGCCCCAGATGAGAAGGAATCAGTGAAAGAACTCCAGAAGTATGAAAAATCAGAGCAAAAGGACACCCCAGAGGGGAACACCAGCTCTCTAGCAATGGATACCAACTAAAATGAAAACATTGAATGGCAGATAAAGAATTCAAAATATGGATTGTAAGGAAGCTCAATGAAAACTAAGAAAAAATGGAAAACCAACTCAAAGAAACCAGAAAAACAATTCAGGAAATGAATGAAAAATTCACTAAAGAGATTGACATATTTTTTAAAAAACCAATTATAACTTCTGGAAATGAAAAAAATCATTGAAGGAAATACAAAACAAAGTGGAAAGTTTAAAGAATAGACCAGATCAGGCAGAAGAAAGAATCTGAGAACTTGAAGATGACTCTTTCAAATTATTATAACTCAGTCAGTCAAAAATGAAGAACAGAGAATTAAGAGGAATGAACAAAGCCTACAAGAAATATGGGGTTATGTAAAATAGCCAAATATAAGAAACTTAGGCATCTATGAGGGTGAAGAAGAAAATGCACAAGGGCTGGAAAACCTATTTCAGGGAATGATTGAGGAAAACTTCCTTGGTCTTTCTAGAGATTTAGACATTCAGGTATAATAAGCTAAACAAACAACTGGGATATTCATTGCACAGAGGCAATCACCAAAACATATAGTTGTCATACTGGCCAAAGCCAACATGAACGAGGAACTCTTGTGAGCCATAAGGTGAAAACATTAATAACTTACAAAAGAAAACCCATCAGGCTAACTGCAGACATCTCAACTGAGACCCTTTTGGAATAATAATTTTAAAAAAAAACCTAGCAGGCTAAATAAAAGTGGGTAGTGGGAACACCACTTTCTTTTTCAAACATTTGATAGAAGACATCAACATCCCTTCCAAGTGGTCCTCTTCTTTGTACCCACAACATTCTGGTAACAATAGGTCTACCATTTCCCAGAACAGCATATTGCACCTTATGGATAGCTCTGACTGTTAGACCATATTCTTTTACCATGATCATGAGATAAAATGTGTCTTCTCTGAGTTCTACTCATTGATCCTGACATCTGAGATCAGAGGGTCAGTATTGTGTCCTTTTTCTACATGGTAGCTCTTCAAAATCAGAAGACAGCCACCACACTCATTTTCCTCAGATTTCACTTCTCCAGGCTAAATATATCTCCTATCTCTTCAGCTTTTTTTTATGGTATGGACTCAGGTTGTGGTAGGATAATATATTGGAAGTAACCACCACTTTTCTCCTTCTCACAGTTTTTCTCCCACCCGTATCCCCTGCCCCCATATTACTCCCACCTCATATGATAGCCTGGGTGTTGATTGCTTCCTCTCTCAGAATAGACATATGAAAATAGAAAGTAGGGTGAAAAACTCTCTTTATGGTTTTTAAATCTCAAAAGCATAAGCCCTGAGAAGAGCAAAAAGATTCATGGCATAGAACACATGGTGAAGAAGATGATAATTTTCCTACTTCCAATACCGAATCTAAAAAGTATTCCTAGGGTTTGAGTTGGGGAATAATATGGAGTAAGTAGAGGGAGAAGGCAATGAGGCTTAGCATGAGGGGGCTATACTATAGCAACCCTATAAAGAGTCAGCACCCTCAGGCTACCTAATCAAAAAGCCCCTATATTCTGTGATGCCAGGAGCACCATGGGAGAGGAGTTCATGTCTGCAGACTATGCTTTTCTCAAGACTGTGAGCCCTTGGAGATCATGAAACCCTAAAATCTTAGCCATTATCTTTCTTCTCAATGGCCGAGAAAGTCTATCCTTCAGTAGCAGAATACACTTTTCTCAATTAAGGAACAACACCAGTGCTCAGTGTCTGCCTATCTTATTTATGAGAACACTTCTCCTTAATGTCCTGGGCATGTGTCAGGCCCCATGAAGAACACATAGAAAGGAAGTAGGGAACACTTAGTGTGTTAGTCAGGGTTCTCCAGAGCTGCAGTCCCTAACCCCTGGGCTGTGGACAGGTCCATGGCCTGTTTGGAAGTGGGCTGCACAGCAGGAGGTGAGTGGCAGGCAAGCAAGCAAAACTTCATCTGTATTTACAGCCTCTCCCTATTGCTCACCATCCCTCTCCCCAACCAGTCTGTGGAAATATTGTCTTCCATGAAACTGGTTCCTGGAGCCAAAAAGGTTGGGGACCACAGCTCCACAGAAACAGAGCCAATAGGAGATACATAGTTATATGAGGAGATTTATTAAGGTATTGTCTTGTGCAATCATGGAGGCTGAGAAATACCACAACTTTCCATCTGCAAGCTGGATACCTTTGAAAGCCACGAGTGTATCAAAGGACTGAGAGTGAAAGAACCAATGGTATAGATTCTAGATCGGGTCTGAAGGTCTAAGAATCAGGAGTATCAAGAGCAGGAGAAGATCCATGTTCCAGCTCAGCAGTTAGGCAAAGCCAATTCACTCTTCCTCCACTTTTTTGTTCTTTTCAGGCCCTTAATGGATTGGATCATGCCCACAGTGGGGAGGGCCATCTGCTTTACTCAGTCTGGCAATTCAAATGCTAATCTTTCCGGAAACACTCTCACAGAAACACCCACAAACAATGTTTAACCAACTATCCGGGCATCCCATTGCCCAGTCAAGTTAACACATAAAACTAACCATCACGCATGGAGAGGAAGCAGGCAACACCAAGAGAGAAACAGTGGTGATTTTGATAAAAAGCCCTAGAATGCACTTCACAGGAGCCAAACAAAACCAGCTTGACAGTGATCCTGAGCCAATACCTAGTTAAAAAATAATTGCAAAATTTATTCACAAGCCTCTTTCTCTTCTGAATATTTTTCTGTTTACTAAAACATCCTTCTGGTGGGGTTTTCAGAACAAAGGGCAATGCCACAGCTGTGGTCTTCCCATGCAATCAGGAATAAAATTATTACTTCCTTCATTGTGGTGTTTTAAAATAAAATTAATAAGCATATGGAGGCCTAATATTAATCACATGTGAATCTAATATTAAAATAGAATTGGAAGAAAACTCAAGGCCCAGGGGCTTTCAAAATCACTCCCTTCCCCCAAAACTGACATTATTTCCTCAAAGCAGAGATTTCATTGCTGTTATTCTAGACATTTCTTTGTTTCTTCTCTTAAACACAATTTGTTGGAATACTACTAATGGTATTTTTGCTTAAAATCAATTAACTCCCTGTGAATAAGAAAATAATTGTGAGAGATGAATAAAATACATTTCCCTATCTGATATATAAAGTGTACATAATTTAGGATTTCTGATTAATATAATAGGGTATGGAGTATATGTGTCAAAGCTGCTTTGGAATTTCAAGAAATAGTGCCCGGGAGAAGATAAACACCTTTTCATATCCATTTGTTTACTGGCTTTCATGACCATAAGAGAAAGATTGACTTGGGTGGAGGGCTTGTATTAAATAAAATTTTTATGAAAGTTTCTCTCTACCTGAATAGAGTTTTTCCCAGAAAAATATCTAATTTTCTTGACATGATAGAATTCATGTGGAAATTAAAGTGGCTGAAGATCCTTGATCTATATAACCAGACTGTGTTTTGTAGCTTCTTATATTTATTTGTATATGTATGTGATTATGTATATGTATATCTACATCTATATTTATTTCTTCATATTTTATATATTTGTATATAAATATATTTTATATATTTCACTTATTTATTACTTTATTTATTTATTACTTCTGAAGCCATGGTTTTAGAAAGATTGATTCTAGCAGTAGTAACAGTGTAGTAGGTGCTTCTAAAATGAGTCCCAATAATCTGTTGCTACTGGTATTCATCACTTTGTATAATCACCTCCCTTTGTGTGTTGTTTGGAACTAGTGACTCTCTTCTAAAATATAGACTATGGTTAAAGTGAGGCATTGTCACTTCTGAGAAAACAAATACGTTTAAAAACCCCTCTGGCATCCATCTTGCTCAACCTCTCTATTTTTTGCCTTTTTTCAGAGTTCTTTCTCCAGGGCATACTAGCTGTTTTGTTGTGAGTAGCTCTACAGACAGGGCTTATGTGGCAAGGAACTGACACCTCAGACCAACAGTTAATTGAGACGGAGACCCTTAGTCCAAGAGCACTAGAGGAACTGAATCCTGCCAAGGACCATGTGAGTGAGCTGGGAAGTGGACCCAACCCCATTCAAGCCTTGAGCCAACTGTCGTCCTGGCTCACACCTTGATTACAGCCTTTGAGAGATCCTGAGACAGAGGCTCCAGTAAGCTGCACCCAGAATCCAGACCCACAGAAACTGTGAAATAAGTGTGTGTTGACAATAAGTGTGCACTAAATTTTGTAATAATTGGTTTGCAGTGATAATTAATACAAATAGATACTGCCTTTTTACTAGCAAAGACTATTTTTAACCATTTTCTTGGCCACTTCATATTGTTCACTCATGTTAACTTTATAGTAAGCTTAAACAACTAAGCTTTTTAGTTCTAGTCTCTTCTACTTCAAAGAACGTAAGAAATATCTATAGTAGGGTTATCTAAATCTAGATTGTTTAGACTCATGTCTCAGCCCACCACACATTAGCTGTATATCCTTGAAAAGTTAATTAATGTCTCTGGGTTTTATTTTTGGCATCTCTAAAATGAGCACAATAATAGTATCCACAGACTCCCTACCACCCATACGCACACCTAAAATTCTTTGATTCCGTGGCCAGCCTGCATGACAAAGTAAATGCTATGAGAAAGACCCAGAAATTCTGTTCAATATAATCTTGTTACTCTGTAGATTAACTAGAGATCATTGATCTACCTAGAAATTTTATGAATAAATCCCTGAGAAGTCTGACACTGCTTACTAAACTATCTGGAAAAATTATTCTTTGATGATCATAATTTAAAGTGTCAGAAGAATATAAGAATTAAAAGTTACTTTAATACCATATTATTTTTTTAGATAACATAACTAAAAATGAAACAGTAAAAGTTCAAGATAATTTTTTAAAGTTTTCTTTTCAGGCTCTTTTAGTATTTTATTCCTATTTTTTTCAATTATAACTTTTGCTACAATCTTGTGTGATATACTTGTTCATATTACTACCTCCACTGTTCTTATGAACTGTAGATGGGCAGGGATATTTCTTTTTCATGTCTTCAATTCCATCAATCAATATAGAGCTTGGTATATAATAAAGGCTCAACAAAAGTTTGCTGAACAAAGAAATGAATGGATTCAAAGTCAACAATAAAGACAGAAAACTTTGAAATAATCCCTTGTGTACTGATTTACATGAGTGTTGCTTTGATCATATAGTTGAAGTTAATAATATAAATGAGTAATAGAATTAACTACCCCAGAAATAGTTGTCTCTTAATTGTTTAAAAACACTCCATCCTTACTTTTTATAATTCTCTTTGTCCAGTAGAGGATAAGAGCTCTTTGGGGGGTGTGTGTATTCATATATTAATATATGTATATATGTGTGTATATAATCTGTGTGTGTATATATATTATATACACATACACACACATACATGCATATATATGAAAAAGCTAAACAAGCCTGTTTGGATTAATACATCAGTAAGGTTGCCATCTTCAAGAAAGAAAAACATTCACAAATTTAGGTAGTAAAAAATTGAAATAGGAGCTTGTTCACCCAAAGGAACATCTGTTTGTAATGTGAATAGGAGATATTTTCACATAGAGTAGCTTCTTGAGCCCTTACCTGACAAAGGCTACCACTATCCACCTTCTCTCCTCCCAGGCCCCCTCGACCAATCCCTTCCCTACATCTGCATTTCAAGAAAAAAATACAAGGGATAAACATTGCATAGGTATATCATCCAACAGCCTCAATCAACAATTTTCCTTGGAAAGATTACATGATATCACTAACAAATATTGAATATTTGAAACCACTGGCAGACAATAAGGTAAAAGAGTATTGCTGTCAGATTCTTTTAAAGAATACATCCTGGTAGGCTTGCAGGCTCCCTGCCACGTCTCCCTCTCTTTCACACACATGGATGTGCACACATGCCCCCTTATTTTTTTGCATGATAGAATGCTTTTTGCATGTTAGAATCTACAACTCAGAAATACTCATAGAGAGTGCCTAGTAAACAAGAGCGCATGACAGTGTTGGAGTTATCCAGCAGGCCTGTGAGGGAAAGAAAGCCGGGTCACAACCTGGCTTTTCAGTGCTGTCTTGCTGCAGAAGAATTGCTCTGCCTCATTTGATTAAAATAGTATGTGACATGAATTTTTTTCTTTATTTCAGTGAAGAGACATGACTGTCTTTTGAAAAGAAAACGTGCTGTAATTCACAGTACATTATGGCACATTTTTGTGATTAATATGAGCAATTTCAGAACGGGGATCTCTGTCACACCCAATGGTCTAATCAAATTAAGGCAAATGAATACAACATTTATTAAAATGATTCATTAAAATTCATTAAGAGATACATATGAAATTTGATCAAAGGCATAGAGCTGCATATATCACATATATTTAAATGAGAAGTGGCTGTGATGGCCAGCCGTGCTGGCTCACACCTGTAATCCTAGCACTCTGGGAAGCTGAGGGGGGAGGATTGTTTGAGGCCAGAAGTTCAAACCAGCCTGAGCAAGAGTGAGACCCTGTCTCTACAGAAAAGAAAGAAAAGAAAAGAAAAATTAGCCGGCCATGGTGGCATACACCTGTAGTCCCAACTACTCGGGAGGCTGAGGCAGAAGGATTGCTTGAGTCCAGG
>VBSM01000361.1:42313840-42339014 GCA_008086735.1 Cheirogaleus medius
ATGGAAAAACAAACACCACATGTACTCACCAGCAAATTGGTATTAATGGATCAATACCTAAGTGAACATATAGGAATAACATTTGTCGGGTGTCAGGCAGGTGGGAGGCGGGAGGAGGCGATGGGTACATACAAACACAATGAGTGAGATGTGCAACATCTGGGGGATGGTCATGCTTGAGGCTCTGCCTCGAGGGGGGAGGGGGGCATGGGCTATATATGTAACTGTAATATTTGTACCCCCATAATATGCTGAAATAAAAAAATAAATAAATAAAAATTAAAAAAAAAACAAGCTTACTTCATACATCATCAGCACTAATTCAGTGCTTGGGATGTGGTAAGCATCCAATAAATATTTGTTAAAAGAATGTAAAAAAATACAGAGAGCAGAATTTTTTAAAAATGCAAACTCTTAAGCATAATTTAAATATTTTTCCTTATTAGACTCAAAGACAGGTACATTTTCTTCTTCTGTCTCTTCGATGATGTCCTCCCATCCACTGTCATATAAGGAATCCTGCTTCTAAGATTGTTCTAGGTAATGGTAGATTTTCTTCACTCTATCATCCGTATACTAGACCACAGTTTACCAGATCAGATCAGATATGTGCATTTAATAATTTATTCAGTCCAATGATTGTTTCTTAATTCAATAATCATATATGTAGTTTTCCAGTTAACCTTAATCTTTTTTAAGTGCTCCATTTTTTAAAAAACATCGCAGTGTGTTCTTATTAATATAACAACCTTTTGAATTTTGCATGCAATAGACTTTTTAATTCTGGTACCTGAACTATCTTTGCTTCCTCCAAGGCCAGTTATTTTGTTTGTTCACCTTGGAGCTCCTTTTGCATGCTATTGATTTCTTTTAAAAGTCTGGAGATCCTTGGTGATAAAACCATGTTAAATAAAGAACTATGCTGCTTAATATGAATGGCCAGAAATAGAAAGGGTTTTCTGTTTTCTCAGATGCTAGTAAATCCAATTTCTTCATTTATTTATTTATTAGAGATATGGTCTCACTCTGTCACCCAGGCTGGTCAGTCATAGCTCACAGCTGCACAGTGGTGCAGTCATAGCTCACTGCAGCCTGGAATTCCTGGGCTCAAATGATCCTTCTGCCTCAGCCTCCTGAGTAGCTATGATTGCAGGTGCATAACACCATGCTTGGCTAATTTTTTTTTTCTTTTTAGAGACAGGGTCTCACTTTATTGCCCAGACATGAGAGCAGTGCCATCATTGTAGCTCTCTGCAATTTCCAACTCCTGGGCTCAAGCCATCCTCCTGACTCAGCCTCCCAAGTCACTGGGACTATAGGTGTACACCACCACACCCATTTTTCTACTTTTTTTGTAAGATGGAGTCTCACTATATAGCCCAGAAGGTTTTGAACTCGTGGCCTCAAGCAATCCTCCCTATTCGGCCTCCCCAAATGCTAGGATTACAAGCATGAGCCTCCATTTTGTTCATGAATCCTTCTTTTGACCAGGTGGGCTCATAATAGGCTTTGTATGATTGGACAGGGAATTTAATGGGCAAGTTTTCCTCCAAGCTAAATGATGGACAACAGAAAGGATCCCCACAAATGGCAAAGTAGAGAGGACCTTACTTTTACATGGAGTTGCCTACTCCTTTCCTTTCCTCCTCCCTTTTCCTCTTCTATATTTCTGTGCCTTTTTGAAGTCTAGAATTCACTCAAGCACTGCTATGCTTTTTTCTCTTGCCACAAAACCTCTGGTGTCATGTACTATAACTTTCTCCACTCTGATTTCTCCATCAATTCAATACCAGATGAATTAAGTCAAAATCTCTAGTCCATTGATAGCAACTTTTTCTGTTATAGTGTTATTATGGACTTTTTCTTCTGTCATTTTGTTGGAATTTTGGGAGGCAGGATGGAAGGAGGATCAATTCCTGTCCTCAAAGTGAGATTTTGAATAGGAAGTCTGGGGAAATGCCTATGTTTTTGTTTTAAGGTAAATGGATTAAGTTCAAAATATGTCTTGTGTTCTCACCCAGATGTGGACTTTCCCAAACTCCCATGTCCCCTCGCAGAGGGATCAACAAAGGAAATTGTTGGCTACTTTCTGTTGCTCTAAGAGAGTTGTTGCTCTGCATATTGGGCAGCCCTTCTTTTTTCAATAAACTTGCTCTTGCAAAAAAAAAAATTGTCTTAACACATAAAATGAATAATTTATGGATTTCCAACAACCATTCTAAGAATTGATATTTGGATACTGGAAGGCAAATTAAAAGCAATAAAGATGATTTAAAAATTCATTATAATTTACTTCTACTTTTCCCCTAATAATCTATATTTGACATCTCTAGGTTTAGAATATAATGGTACCTTCCAAAGAAAAGCATATTTCTACACAAACCAAAACACAAAGAAAAACTAACTCCCTAAGTGACAATATGATCAGCACTGCTTATTAGGAAACTAATAGCTTCCTTAATTAGGTCACCACACCTGAAATTTCTCATCTCTTGTTTCCTGTAGAAAGGAAATGTTAGCTTTTGTAAAGCTTCTGTTCCTGCAACAAGTCCAGTAATTAGCTTTGTATATCATTTCTATGTTGAAAAAAATGAATTAACCTTTGTCCTGTGATTGAAGAACCCAATCTCCCTCACAGATTTGCGTTTTTTTATGTATACGATTGATACCTCGTTCTCTTCCAAAAGTGTTAAATGCAGAATACCATGAAAGTCACAGCTTCAATAAAACTGTGAGACAATGAAAACAAGGTAATAAATGCCAGAGCCAGGCTCTGAAAATGAGGAGAGTTTTGGGAGGGATGGGAATGAAAATGACACAGAAGACTGCATCAACTAACGGCGTCCACAGTTGATCACACGCAGTAAAACTCCGTGTAGTTATTCCCACCACTGATGAACGATCTCTGTGCAAGGGGATAACAGCCAGTAAGTGAGGAGAGAGCTGCTCATTCTCCATGCACACTGAGCATCCACAGGAGTATCCGCAGTGTGTGTGTGTGTGTGTGTGTGTGCGCGCGCGCGCGCGTTCGCGATAGTTCAGCAGTCTCTCTTCCTACCAAGAAAATTGGGCAGGAGGAAATTAGTGGGGTCTCAGTCAGTGACCAGGGAGAAGCTGCTAAGCCAGGTCTCTGGTGAGCTAGGCTGTAAGTCACAATAGACCCCTAGGCCCATCTGTTTTACAAATTACCTTATCAAAGGAACAATCTTTGCAGATGAAAGCAATCAAGAGTTAGTGATGACTTTCTTACTAAACTGTTTCTTTTCCCACATAACTGCTGAAAGAAATAAAAAAGTCCCAGATTCAGAGTTGTTAAGGTAGAAGGGACAAATTCCAATGAGCAAACAAAATCTCTTTTTTCCTACGGTGTTCAGCCCAGTGTGCTGGGGTTTCAGAACAAAACCATCAAGCCAAAAAAAAACCAAAAAAACAAAACCATCAAGCCCAGAGAGGAGAAAAGAGGATTTCTACAAAGCCTCATGGAAAGAAGAGACCCATTCCAGGTGCCCTAACACTTTCAGATTATGAAATAATCATTTGTTGATGGCTTCAAAGTTAACCTGGTAAACCATCCTTCTGCCTTCTGCCTTGCTCTGCCATGCCACTGTTCTCATTATCATCATGTGAAATAGCAATAATGACAAACACTTCCATTTATGGGGGTCAAATATTAGTTAAGAATTGTGCTAGGTTTGCAAACATTACCTCATTTAATCTTTATTAACAATTCTATAAGAAAGCATTGTGTCTATTTTTTTTTTTAATTTCAGAGTATTACAGGGTACAAACACTTTGGTAACATAAATTGCCATTGCACCACCCGAGTCAGAGCTACAAGTGTGCCCATTCCCAGGGATCATGCACCGCACCCGTTAGGTGTGAATTTACCTATCTCCTTCTCTCCCTACCCAATTGCCCGACACCAGATGAATGTTACTTTTATATGAATGCATAAATTTTGATCAATTTGTACCAATTTGACGGTAAGTACAATGGTGTTTGTTTTCCCAGTCTTGTGATACTTCACTTAGAAGAATGGGCTCCAGGTCCATCCAGGATAATATTAATGCAAGAAGTATTAGCTTACCATTTTTATGGCTGAGTAGTACTCCATGGTATACATACACCACATTTTATTAATCCACTCATGTATTGATGGGCACTTGGGTTGATTCCACACCTTTGTGATCATGAATTATGCTGCTATAAATATTTGAGTGTAAATGTCTTTTTTATAAAATGCCTTTTTTCTTCCCAGTAGTGGGATTGCTGGATCAAATGGTAGATCTACTTTTAGTTTTTTGAGATATTTCCTTGCAACTTTCCATAGAGGTTGTACTAGTGTGTACTCCCACCAGTAGTGTACAAGGTTTCCTATCTCTCCACATCCATACCAACATTTGTTGTTTTGGGACTTTTTGATAGAGGCCATTCTCACTGGAGTTAAATGTTATCTCATTACAGTTTTCATTTGCATTTCCCTGATGATTAGAGATGTTGAGGGTTTTTTTATATATGTTTCTTGACCATTAGCCTATCTTCTTTTGAAAAGTTTCTGTTCATGTCCTTTGCCAACTTTTTAATGGGGTTGTTTTATTTTTTTCTTGCTGATTTCCCTGAGTTATATATAGATTATAGTTATCAGCCCTGTATCAGATGTATAGCATGTGAATATTTTTTCCCATTCTGTAGGTTATCTATTCACTCTAATGATAGTTTTTTCTGGCTGTGCAGAAGCTTTTTAATTTGATCAGGTCCCATTTATTTATTTTTGTTGTTGCTGTGATTGCCATGGGGATCATCTTCATAAATTCTTTGCCTAGGCTGATGTCTATAAGAGTTCATCCAACATTTTCTTCTAGAATTCTATGGTCTCATGCCTTAAGTTTAAGTCTGTTATCCATTGTGAATGAATTTTTGTGAGTGGTCAGAGGTGTGGATCCTGTTTCAATCTTCTACATGTGATTATCCAATTTTCCCAGCACCATTTATTGAATAGGGATTATTTTCCCCAGTGTATGTTTTTGTCTGCTTTGTCAAAGATCAGACAGCTATATGAAGATGGTTTTATATCTGGGTTCTCAGTCCTGTTCCATTGGTCAATGTCTATGTTCTTGGGCCAATACTATGCTGTTTTAGTTACTATAGCCTTGTAGTATAGCTTGAAGTCTGGTAAATTGATGCTCCCAATTTGTTCTTTTTGTTTAAGATTGCTTTGGCTATAGATATGTTTACTTTTTCCCTTTCAACTTCTTTCTTATCACTCAGCATTTTTTCCTTGGAAAATGGGAATGGGTTGGATAACAAGACTTTGCTGATTTCTAGTTCAGCTGTGTTGGCAGTGGTCAGAAACTCTCAAATTCCACTTCCCTAGTGCGTAATACTGTGTTTCACACTAATAGGTATTCAAGAACTATTTACTGAACTAAAGTCAAATATATATTTTTTGAAGACCACATTATCCCACTAGCAATGAGCATACCTGGCACCAGATCCTGGTTCCTAATGCCATTCCCCAGTGAAAGGCACCACGGCTCCTTGGAGAAATGGCAGATTCTAAGACTGGGGCAGAAAATATACAAGATGATTCTGGAACATCTTGTAGTGCCAGAAAGTAAGAAAGTACGCTAAATAAATAAATAAACAAATAAGCCCATCACCACCAACAACCCAAAAAAATCCCATAATGATGGGGATATTTCAAAGGGACATAGGAGCCAACTGAAAGAGCTTCTAATGTAAAAAATAACATGGTATTTGATTAAAACTCTAAACATAAAATAAATATCCATGAGTCCATATTGATAGAAATAAATGATTGGTTTAATAAATATATAAATGAAAGGGGAGACTTGCAGTGCTGAAGAATTCCAAATAACTTCTGGAGATACTCTGCCCTCAAAGAGGTATAGAATAACCCCTCACTCTTTTTAATATATAGTGACTGTCTTCCAAAGAGTACAGGGTAGGGGTGAGGAGAGGGGAATAACTTTACAGTGGAAAAACCGGACCAATACTATCTCAGCCACCTGATCAAAGTTATCATCAACAGTGATAAGTCACATTGGTAATAAATATTCTTGATTTGATGTGATGAGAATGGCACTAAACTTCTGTGGTCTTCCTCTCAGAAACTCGTAACACCAGTCTAATCATAAGAAAGATATCAGACAAATCTCCATTGAGGATATTCTATAAAATAAAGACATGCTATGAAATATGTAACCAGTATTCCTCAAAAATGTCAGAGTCGTCAAAAGCAAGGAAAATCTGTGACACCATCAAAGACAAGAGGTGTCTAAGGAGACATGATGATGAAGTGTAATGTGGTATCCTGGATAGGATTCTGGGACAGAAAAAGAATATTAGGTAAAAACTTAGGAAATCTGAATAAAATCTGGACTTTAGTTAATAATAATATGTTCATTGTGGTTCACTAATAATGGCTCATTAGTTGTGACAGGTGCACTATACTAATATAAGATAATACCAATAGGTGAAACTGGGTGTGGGGTATAGGGGAATTCTCTGTGCTATCTGGGCAACTTTTCTGTTAATCCAAATCTATTCTCAAATTTAAAAAGAACTAAATTGATTTATATTCTTTTATACAATTCAACTGGTAGTATATAGCTATATCTCTCCTGTTCTAAATCTAAAAAACCAAAAATTGTTATTAAATTTCTTTTATACAGTCTCTTTGCTGAAAATAACTTTTACTATGCTTAATCATAGTATTCTTTTACATGTTGATACAAGAACTCTCTATTTAATATTGCTAAAGACATTTTAATTTCAATTTCTTACTTTAAGAGTCATCAGAAAGAAGATGTTAAAAATCAGAAAAAATGCATCTTCTTAAAATGAATGTAATCTTAAAATTTTACAAGTTGAGCGCAAGTGTATAATTTGAAAGCGGCTCTGCTTGTCTCTTTGCTGTTCAATCCTCAGGTCAAATTATTCCCCGTCCCTTGGATAAAAATGAAAACAGATCCCATGGCTCTTCTTGTCATTCTCAGATAATTAGAAGTACCTGATAAATTTAGTAAAACTTTAAAAAAAAACTCATTAATTTCTCCATCTCAGTGTATTAAAAAGGCTTATCTTCACCCAAAGTTAAATTTTCTCCCTCTGGCAAATTTAAGCCAGGTGCTAGGAGCTATCTTCAATGGTAAAGGGTAGGCATTACTTCTTCTTTCCATCTCTGCCTTGGTTTTCTCCCTCTTTCCTCTTCTCACTCTCCATGGCTTCTGCCCCTAAGGGTTGCAGCAAAGAGGAGAGAGAATAAATGGTCTGGAAAGATATTACTAGACTAGTACTATCTGGTACAGATACTCTCTATGCCTGGCAAGTATCTAAAACTGACTCTTAATCTCAGGGGAACAATTAGGGATCCAATTTGGGGTCACAACATTTCTGAAGATCTTTCATCTACTACCTCCTTGATTAAATAAATGTATGTCTACTCTGATTGCTAATGTCCTTGCTTGGCACTGTGCGTCCTGTGGTACCCTTCCAGCTCCTGCCTGCTAAGGTCTCCTCACCTCATAGGCAGTTGTCTTGAACTAGGTCGAAGAAAATGTACCCCAGCTATCTCTCATTTATGGGCCACATCTGGCCTATGGAGATACTCAGACAACTCTGGCTCCAATAAGCCCTGGTAGCTTAGGCTGTGCCATTGCACTTCTCTTGTTTATTTTCCATGCTCTCAGTGTGCCCTGATGGAGTCCCACTAACTTTAAGTCTCTTAAGAGTGAGTTAGACACCAGTTTCCTGTGTTGCTACAAGTCTGGGGGATGTGAGTGAGCCTGCTGAATCCGCTTTCCCTGGGCTGGAGGAGGGATAGGCTTTTCCTCCTCATACCTATTAGGAGGATGGGGACAAAATTCAGAATCACAGCACACTAACAATGCTCTCCATAAATCCTCTCCTATCCCTAACACCTTCTTTATTGGCCTTTCTGAGTTTTTTAAAGGCTGACAGTGGATGATTAGCTAAAGGTTGAAAATACTGGTTTTTGACAATCACCTTCTTTCTTTCTCCTTGCAGTGACTATGTATTGCACTGAGTAGTGTGCTCTTGTTTGTCTTGAGGCCTTGGCAAGAACTAAAACTCAAATTGTTCCTTTTTACACACCCACCTGTTTATATATAAAGATATAAACATAACCAGGAAGTACCAAACATGTGCGCCCAACACTATGAAATATGGACCATAATAAAAGAAGTTAAAAGCCAATACTTACATAGGGAATAGAACTTCCTAACCCTAAGTGGCACACTGCTAAAGAAGCCCAGCCAATTGTCCTTTCGTCCAAACAAGCACTAGTGGTGTGAGTTACCCAAGGAAGAAATGGAGAATGTCTATAAAGAGATCTACGCTGACACAGAGTAACAGCAGAGGAAGAGAAACTGAGGAGGAATTATACTCACAAACCATATCAACCATTCACAACCCAGCCTCAACATAAAGTCTTTGTATTTTAACTAGCTACTAGAAGAATCGACCCAAATGTTAATAATTTTCATCTTCATAGCTAACATAGAGATTTTATTATGTGCCTGGCATTTTTCTAAGTGAATTTACATGTATTAACTCTTAATCTTCACATCAATACTATGAGGTGAAAATTGTTATTATCCCACCCCTCCTCTCATGTCACAGATGAGGAAACTGAGTCACAGAGATGATAAGTTGCACAAGGTTATACAATAAGCAAATGTTTCAGCTAAAGTTTTAAATCAGGCAGTCAGTCCCCAAAGACTACTCTTAATCATGACTCTTTGAAATTGGAATGAACTTATTTCATTCCTTGACAAGTTCATTACTTGATGAACTTATTTCATTTCCTTTTTAATTTCTCCAGTAATAACCTATGTCCACAAAAAATTAAGTAAACAAAGTCTCCAGGTTTCAGCCAGTAGTTACGGTCTTTATGATACTATCATCAGTATTCTGAGGAACACAAAGATGAGTGAGATATAGCCTCTATTCTCAAAGAACTTAGAGTTTAATTGGAGGTCAGAATGGATAAGAAAGGGTTGATGTACCTTACCCACAATGTAGCACAAGATTTTATAAATACCACGGGAAGAATCAACAAACTGCTGTAACAGGGTGAGATGAATACCTCTCATTAGCCCAGTACTCACACATATCCATTGACTGAAAAGAATGAATGGGAGTTCAAAGAGCCGCACTCAGTTGGAGATATTTAAGAATGTTTTTATGGAACTTAGTAAAAAAGATTATTGATTGATAAGCACCTCACTACATGGCAACTATATATATTATGAAGGAATATAAACATGCCTTTAATTTTCATAATGCTGCAAGGAAGCTATTATAATCTTAATTTTCTAAGAGGATATTGAAACACGTATTGCTCAATAACTTGCCCAAGTTTACATGAGTTTTGAGGAAGCAGAACAAGAGTGACCCTGAGTCTATGTGATGCTAAATCTCTTTCTCTGCTGTGCCTCACTGTGGGTAGAGGGAGGCCGACTAAGGAGAGAACAGCAAGAGCAAAGCAAGGGAGGCAGTGAAGGGCTGGGAGGTTTGGGGGACGGCTGGGGTTTAGAATGCAGGGAGGACAGGGAGAATGAGTGAGGTCCAACAGGGAGGGAGGCATGTGTGGTAGCCGGGCTGAGGATCTGACCTCAGGGAGGCACTGGTGGGTATGGGCCAGGAGGCAGTGGGCATCCAGAAGATGTCAACAGAATAAGATGGAGAAATAGGAGGCACAGAGGAGGCTACTCCAACAGTCTAGTGCTCCCAGTGAACACTGGTAATAGAAAAAAAAAAGCAGCATCTCAATAATAGTTAAGCAGTGCAAAGACTAAAGGTAAATGAAAAATTATTATAAAGATGTAGCATTTGACAGAGGCAACAGGCATCTCTAGAGCTAAATCAGAAAGCGCAGAATACTAAATACCTGCTGAGTTTCTAAGGTAGGACTGTGACTTGCACAAACATATCTTTGAGAATTGTAGCCTTACTTTGGTACAGATACATGGGAGGGGGAGAACACAGCAATTATAACTTTCTGTAGTTATTATCTAAAAATAGAAACATGGCAGCAGCTATTGTCTCCTCTTTTTTTATTTTTTATTTTTTTGTTATAGGAGCCAGCACTTGTGGTTCAACAGTTTAACAGAGCGAAGGAAAAGATTGCAATTCTGATGATGGGGGCTAAGGGAGAGCCCCCCACACTTGATTGTGTGCAGCACAGTTGAGCAACATGACAGTTTGTGTTTTTCCCCCGTCCAGTGAGTCAGGGAACCTTGAGGACAGAGCCTGAGCCCTGCACTTCCTTTGCATCCTCCACAGAGCTGAAGGCACAGCCAGGGCTTAATAAATGCGTCTTCAAAGGAGAAAATAAACTGCACAGACAAAAAAGATGTTAACAGTGAAAAGGACAGTATGACATTTTAGAGCCTGTGTAACATTTACATAAAAAGAGTCTTATTTTCTTCTTGCCAGGAAAAGTGCCCAAAGACTGTCACTTACATATGAGCAGGATAGTCAGGGGTAAGAATGTTTAATGGCTTGGACACACGAGAGAAAAGCAAACCCACTACTCTCCTTTGCCAAAGAGATGTCCCTGGGGAGTAAGCAGGGTGCGGGGAGAGAATGGGGGAAAGAATAGAAGAGGGTAACACTTCTTTTCCTTCTCAACAGGTGCCCAAGGTGATGGAGGCAGAGAGAACCAGGTGTTTTCAACCTGGTTCCAGATGCACACACCACTTAACCTGTGTCTCGCACCAGTGCTCAGAAACTTCCTACACACAAGGAGGTAGAAATATTATGATCCAGTTTCTTACTTAGAGAGACTTAACGCACAGATCTGGAGCTTTCCCAATGCCACGTAAACTGTTAGATTCCTTCCCAAATATGCCCACATATCATCTGTCTTCCAGTTAGACATTATCTTTCATAATCACATTGCAAATAAATGGGTTCTCATATAGATTTACAGAAATATTTTCTGAAAGTGACTGATATCTTTGAATATTCACTTAATTTAGCAAATGTTCATGAAGTGCCTACTTCCTGCTAATCCCTATGCCGGGTATTAAGAAACAAAAATATTTAAGACTCAGTTCCTATGTTCAAGTAACTCATAGTTCAGCGGGGGAGACTGGCACACATGAGATAATTGTTCAATAGTGTGGAAATCACAGGAATTGTGATTTCCACACATTATAAGGGATGATCAAGAGAAAAGCCTAATCTGGGTGGATTGGGAATGAGGGGAGATCAGGGAAGTTTCCTACTGCTCCTGATGTCTGAAAAGATCTTTAAAATGGCAAACTCCTAAAAAAACTGAGGTGAATGAAAGGAAAGGATGAGAGTAGAATTGTATTACAAGCAGAAAGGAGATTATAAAGAATAGTATAGAGGTAAGAAATGGCCTGGCATTTGTGTCAAAATACAAGTATTTCAGGGTTTCTGGGACCATAATTATTGAGTAGGAAGCAAAAGGAGCAGGAATGAGAGTCAAGGCACAGCATACAAGGGAGATCTTGTGAACCATGCTAAGGAGCTTGGACTTATGCTAGATCAGATTTGTGTTTTAAGTAAGTCCCTCTGGTAATTATCAGTGTATGGCAAGTTTGAAGGGGTCAAGAATGAAGGCAGTGAGATCAGCCTCTAAGTAGTAGTTGAAACTAAATATGATAAGGGCAGTGAGGAAAGGGATGGGCAGGAAGGTATTATAGAAGTGTTTAAGAAGCAAACTCAATCTAAATTGGTATTTACCTTTATATTGGGGTGAAGAAGAAAATGTCAAGACTTCAAGGTGGATGCTAAAAACAAGACTATGAGAGGCAGGGTGGGAGGGGGAGGGAGCTGTGGAGTTCAGTCTTTGACATGTGTTTGAGGTGCCTTTGGGACATCTGGGTGGAAATATCCAGCAGACAGTTGGATAAACGGATGTAAAGTTTGAGGTAGATTCTGGGCGAAGAGTGTGATTTGAGAGTCAGTAACTGCTTTTGTTTCTGACTCACTTAGACTATCCCACTTGCAAATGCTGTGAAAACTTAATATCCCAAGTTGGAAAATGGCATGTGACTGGCTTATGATGACATTCACAGTTTCCTTAGGGCTTTGTGAGACTGTAATACTTTTAAATAACAGAAACTCAAAAGAAACATCCATTGACAAATAATAACTCTCTCATATATTCTTGGGGAGAAGAGAGCCCGAAGATGTAATTACTGTGGAACTATCTCTAGTTAGCTAAAACTTAAGATCAGGTGGGGCCAATAATGCTTTTAGTGACTACTTAGGGGGATGTTTTGCTGTTGATAGACTTGAAAAATACTAAGAAGTTTTTTGTTATGTTTTGGCTTGAGCACCTAGCTAAAGAATATTATATTAAAGAAGCTGAAACTAGGAAAAGAATTAGGCCGTGCACGGTGGTTCACACCTGCAATCCTAGCACTCTGGGAGGCCAAGCCAGGAAGATAGCTTGAGCTCAGGAGTTTGAGACCAGCCTGAGCAAAAGCAAGACCCCTGTCTATACTAAAAATAGCAAAAATTAGCCAGGCTTGGTGGTGTGTGCCTGTAGTCCCAGCTAATGGGGAGATTGAGGCAGGAGGATCACTTCAGCCCAAGAGTCTGAGATTGCTGACACCACAGCACTCTAGCCCAGGTGACAAAGTGAGACTCTGTCTCCCCCACCCACCCAAAAAAGGAAAAGAAATTAAATCTGCAGCAGCTTTGTTTACATGTATACAGAGGCCCATGCTTCATTAGGTGGAGAGTGTGTCCTTGTAGAATCTCCATTAAGTCATCAGTGACACTGAATCTAGAGCTCCAAATAGATCCTGGTTTTCATAACATCAGAGCATTGAACTAATTTAATTATGAGGGCAAAATGCCAGGAGCCAAAAGGATTTGAAGGAGAGGCAAAAGAATAATTACATACGTTGCCAGACTTAAAATAAAGAACAATCATTATCACTAAGAATATGAAGGATACAATCCTACTAAAAAAACTCTTTGTCATTGGCGATCTGATAACATTGCTACTCATTGTTAAAGCCACATGAAATGAAGTTAGCCTCCCTTGGTCCTTCTTAATCTCATCATGCACATCATCACCCAACTTGTCACTCTACAAAAATGTCCTCACTAATCTAGTTTTCCATGGAATTGATAGAGTTTTATTTGCTTATTTAATTGGTGCACTTGTTTAATATATCCAGTCATTAGTGTGGATAAAAACAACCTCTTTTCTGTTGGCTGCCATTTTAAACTGCCCTAAGAGTGTTTCACAAAGAACGTTCTTCAGAAAGCTCTCTCCTCTTGGAGTGAGGATGGGAGAGACATCCATGTGGACAAACACTGTTGTGATGATTAATTTTATGTGTCGATTTGACTAGGTTAAGAGATACCCAGATAGCTTGTAAAACATTATTTCTAAATGTGTCTGTGAGGGTGTTTCCAGAAGACTTTAGAATTCAAATCATTAGACTGAGTCAAGAGGATCCAGCCTCATCAATGTGGACAAGCATCATCCAATCCATTGAGGACCGGGCTATAAAAAAAGGTGAAGGAAGGGCAAATTCTCTCTCTCTTCCTGAGATGGGACATCCATCTTCTACTGCTCTCAGACATCACATCCTGGGTCATGAACCTTTACTAGTCCCCCCACCCAGTTCTCAGGCCTTTGGCCTTGGACTGAAAGTTTCACCACTGGCTTCCCTGGCTCTTAGGCCTTCAGGTTCAGACTGAATGACACCATCAGTTTTCCTGGTTCTCCACCTTGCAAATGGCATATTGTGGAACTTCTCAGCCTCCGTAATCTCAATCCAATTCCCATAATAAATCTCTTTTTTATTTCTATATATCCTGTTGGTTCTGTATCTCTGGAGAACCCTGACTGATACAACTGTAGTCTTCATTTCTTTCTTGAAGCTTCAGAATGAACATGAGCCTACTAAAGTCTCCACAGAAATGAAAACTGCTTGACCTTTTAAACGCAGCATTAAACTAATTTGATCCCAGATCTTTTCTTCTGGAACAACTATTAACAGCCTCAGAAGCCAGTGTCCAGTAGATCCACCCTGGGAAATAGCCCCAGAGGTTGGAAGGAGGATAGAAGTCTCACACTACATATTCACAGATAGGAACTTGATAAATATTTTAATACAATGCTGTCTGTTTTAGTTTTTGTATCCATAGAACAGAGGAATGACAGTCAGAAAACTTGAGTTTCAGCTCTGAATGTGTGGCTTTGAATATATTATTTTACTTCTCTTTTTCTCCTCATGGCTAAGACAGCGGTAATGTTGTGACTACAACGAGTCACTATATACTCGAGTACTTTGGAAAACAACAGATGTTATTTATCAAGTGCTTACTGTGTGCCAGCATTGTGCCAAACACTTTAAAACACCACTATTTAAAATGTCCATAATGACCCATGAAGCACATACCATTATTAATGTAAGTTTATAATTTAAAGCTGAGACTTAGAGAAGTTAAGTAACAAACCCAAAATCAACCAGCTAGTAAATGCACCAGGAGTGCAAAGCTAGTCTGTTTGACTCCAGAACACTAGCTCCTAGACACTAATGATATTCTCTTTGTGGCTCAGGGAAAAGGCAACAGAATTATTTAGATATCCCATATATTTTGGTTTGAATTCCCTCCATGAAATAACTTATCATTGCAAAAGCTGTTGTACTTTACTGAGGAAGAAAAGACCAAGATTTTGTCTTCCCAGTATCATCATGTCTGCGTTCCTCTCTGTTGGGAGAGGTCAGTGCCAGTGGGAGAGGTGTGGGCAGGTGGGGACGGTGTTAGCAGTGACAGTGATGCTGCAGCCTAAGTTGCTGCCACGTCCCAACATTACATGAGCAGCATATCAACACGGATGCTAAAATTTGTGAGAAAAACATTGTATATAAAGGCCTAATGAAATACAGCCATTTTATTAAAAAATGGAAAGTGTTTTTCATTGCCCCATGAATGCTGGGCAACAGGAACTTAAAAGATTACTCAGTCCATCTAGTATCTCTACGCCACACCAAAGCCATGGTTGCAGAGGCGGAGCCCAAATGGGGGTTAGTTATAGCAGTAGAGGGGGAGTTGAGACGTATGAGAGTATTATTTTTTCACTCATTCAAATAGTGCTCACTGAATACCCACTACTCTAGGTCTTAGGGATACTACATGACTGACGAAGATTCAACTTTATGATGGTGCAAAAGGGACACACATTGTTAAAATACACCGCTGGCTGACAGACGAAATGGAATCCCTGTGGCTATTAATAAAATGAGGCACACCGGAAATAGAATCAAGCAGGCTTGATTTCCATCATAAATATTCCTAGATTTTCCCCAAATCTGCTAAATACGCATGTAAGACAGACCCTAAAAGGTGTAAATTCCAGCTTTCTCTTTGCAGTGTGTGCTTTCGGTTTCCCCAGAGGCTACTTTCTCCAATTTGCTGATTGTCCCTGTGAAAATAAAGTATTTTCCTTTTTATTCCTTCATAGGTCTCATGTTCATTTGTTAACTTTTCTGGTGACCAGAAAGGGACCTAAAGTGACCCCCAATTCCTTTCCCCACAGCACCCCAACCTACACCTAGGTGCCGGCAAGAACCCCTTGCAGTTTAGTTGTCTCCTGGCCACACTGGGAAAGAGCTGGGTAAGCCCCCTTGGATCCAAGATCTCCCACTTTTAGGTTGAGATCTAGGAGACTATTTTCTTCAGGGAACCTGTTCATTTGGCTCTACGGGCCCTGTGGGGTATGCTCACACTTTGTGGAGTACACTCACATTTTAGGTTTTGAGGCATGCTCACACCAGGGCACTGGGACAGACGCCTTCATCAGATCAGTACAATGGGTAACCCATGTTTCAAAGGGACAGTCTCTAACCAGCTGCCTTCCAGTACTCAGGCAGCCTTTATATTTAAAAATTATGGAGAAAATTCCTGCACCTATTTAAGGCTTTAGATAAATTTAACCTGGAAAGGGGCAAAGGCATGCCAAGATATTTCTGGAACTCCAGCTGGTAACATGTTCAAACATTACAGAGATCATTCAAACAGTCTGTTGTTCTTAAAACTAACTTTAAAAACTATGGCTATAAAATCATACATTCCAAATAACATATGCATATCCAATTGATATTTTGAGGTTAGAGAGAAGGAAAAGAATAAAAGAACCATTCAGGATTCAAAGACTGCCTCATTACAGAATACTGTCTCAAAGCTAGCTGAAACTCTTTCCTTTCTGAAGCTCTGCCTTCCTCCTATTTTTTTGTTTTTCCTTTTCCTTTACAATTCTTTCTCTGTATCCTTCTCTGAGCTAAATTCTCTTTATCCAAAACTCTTCCAGAACTCCTCAGCTATTCTGACACACTATTTGGGAAAAACACTTGAAAACCAACAAAGATGAAATTACCATGTAAAGACATCCTCCCTATACTAAAAGAAATGGCAACATTTATGTCTTCAAGGGCAAAGAATTAAGTCCAAATATTTTTCCAAGTTCACGTGATTTAAATAAATCTTTAATAATAAACTGGTTTTAAAATTAATAAAATAAACATACCTTCAGAATTGTCAGCATATATTTTTGCCTGGGTTTACTAGTCAGACAGTTCTATATTTGTTTCTGCTAGATATTTTAAAATGTCAGGGTTTGGCATGAAGTTTATAAAATTATAAACCCAGCCAAAAAACAAAAATGATCTTTGTGTGTGATTTTTTAAATAAGTAAGACTAATTTAATATTGTTGGTTTAATGAAAACAGCTGCATCTTCTGAGTTATAAGCAAAATACCTATGTATTTAAGTTCCTTATTTAGGTAAACACCTGATATTCACAGACTATAAAAATGGTTAACAAGAAAATAACTTAAAATGATGAAGCACTTTATCTAATAGCTCAGTTCTCATAAATAACCTAGGTAAACTACTAAACATAAATTAAGTAAATGTAAATGGGACAAATGTCTATAAATAAAATTTTTGTGTAATTTAAAATCTTAAAGTCATATTAAATTAAACAATAGTGTTCATTAAATGATGGCGTCATTTATAATTAAGAAAAAATTATGTTATAAAAACATACTTTTAAAAATTAAAATGGTTCTCATCTATAAAATACTGATATATGACAGATAAAGATTTCTTGCTTTCTAGGTTTTAACTAAAATTTAAGGTTACTGAATTAAAATTTTAATTAATATACATAATTCTATATATAAAATGTAAAAATATATGAGATATCGTTTTAATTTTAAAAATTATAAGAAAAGCATAAACTTGTGTTCTTTATTGAGAAAGAAGAATCTTAACTAATTTGGAGGTTATTTAAAGTTATTCAAAATAGAGATTTAGAAAGAAAATAAAAACAAGATAAGAGAAACCAATAAGTAAGAGAAAAAGATATAAAAAAGTTATGAAGATATATTTTTATAAGAAAAGTTAAAAAATAGTAAATTAAAATAATTTTGTATGAAAAAAAATCTTTCGTGGTAAATTTTTGTCCTAAAATAAAATGACTGGTTACTTAAAAGAAAATTTATAGAAGAAATTTTATATATGCTAAACTTATGTGTAATTAAAAGAAAATTATTTATAAATTTATTTTTAAAAAATTAAACTTTGTTATTAAAAATACACTAATACAAAACTGAAAATTTTGGTTAGAACAAGATTTTCTTAAAGCATTGATTTGCTCTTAATGAAATTACAAGAAGGTCTGATTTTTAATTAAGTTTAGATTAAAATACATTTTAGATTCCTTTTAAAAATTCTCAGATTTGTAATAGATTTCCTTTTAAAACTTCACAGATTTATATCTCAGAAGTCTTGCTGCTTTCTGCTTTTTCTCCCCTTGAGAGGACCTGAGATAATATTATAATTCTCTCCTTCAACTTTTTAGTCAGCTCCTGATTTAAAGTCCAAGAGCATGAATGTATAAAGAAAACACCCAGCTTGGCAATTGGTCCATCAAGAGATACAACAGCCAGGGGCTGGGAGGAAGGATGCGCTACTCCCTATATCATCTGAATTGGCTAACACCAAACTTAAAGTCCCCAAGACAAAACTGTATTGGATACCACTCAGTTGTCATCACTGACTCAATCATAGCTATTTTTAAGGTAATTGTACTTTTTAAATGATTGAACAGTCCCTAAGTATGTGATCAGCTAGATCTCTATCTCTGCCATCAAAATATATTTCTGGAGTATCAATATACAAACTTAAATTACGAAAGCACTAGAAAAATATTGTTGATTTTACGTACAATCTTACAATGGGAAGGTCTTTTTAAATATTACATAAAACCATACATCACAAAAGAAGGATTGATAAATTTGATGACACAAATTTTAAACTTTTAAACTTATGAATCAAAAGAAATTATAGTAAAATCAGTAAAAACAAAACATAAAGAAAAACATTTACAACACATTTGACAGAATAAAGTGCTAATTTCCTTAACTAAAAAACAAACCTTTAAGATAAAAAATAAACAACTCAGTAACAAAAGGAGCAGGGGATATGGATATGTAATTCATAGAAAAAGAAATACAATGCTCAAAAGTGATGAAAAATGCTCATTTTCTCATATAATTGAACAAAAGGAATATCAAAACATAGAAACATAATTTTTAAAAACATTTCAATGGTAACACTTTAAAGAGAAGTGTGAGAGAGTCATTGTTGTGAGAGTGTAGGTGCCCAGACACCTTCACACGCTGTTGGTGGGAGGATCAAGTAGCAGAATGGTTTTGAAAAAAAACTTTGGCAATATCTATAAAAACATACCATGCTCTTGTGACTCAACAAGTACACTCATAAAGATTATGAATTTGAGTATTCATTCTTCCAGCAAATATTTATGGAGTACGTGCTATGTACTAGGAGCTAAGTTCTGTGCTCAGAGCTGGGGACAAGTGCTGAGCAGAGAAGTATGCCACAAGCAAGGAAATGTCAGGACTTGTCTAGTGATGTAATAGAACATAATCTGACATGAGAATAGGAAACTTAATGTTAGTTTTGTTTTGTGGCCAAATCGATGGTGTAACTTTTGTACCTTATTTTTTCTTACAGTTAAAACAAGAGGGTTTGGATAGACCATACTTAAGGTCCTATTTGCCTCTAGAATTTTATGATTTAAAAATCCTTTCATTCTAAGGTTTAAAACAGAACCCATATGTAGTGAGGAGGGGATTGGGTTCTCTCGGTCTTGCTCCAACCCCAGATTTCTTAGAATCAAGGGGGCTACCACTTAAAAATGAAGCACTTTCTCGATCTTAGAGCATAAATTCAACAAAATATCATTTATAGTAAAACAAATATAGATATGTTATGAACCAACACAAAATAATATCTATTTTAAAAATAACACAATATATATTAAATATCACAGACAATTTCTGTTTGCTGTTAAGGCCTGTTTAACCCACCTTAGCAATTGCCAAAGATGAGTCGGGACTCCTCTGTCGTGGGGGTTATTTCAGTGGAAGTACCAGAAGTACCTTTCTAATCACATTGCTAGCTACTGGTCTTAGAATTTGATGTCAACTATTAAATCCTCATTTTTAAAGTTGATTCTTGCTAATGTTGCCCCTGAATTTTAATTCCTTGAAAAAGAAACTTCTAGTAGCTGTTCACAGCATAACCTTTATTACAATGTGTTCCCTTTCGTGGAATGAAGTACATATTGCCATTTGGCCAGCAGATGGTCACAGTGTTTAGGAAGCAACCTGTTCCCACATTAACTTGCTTCTTTCATCGTTATAGTCCTGATATTCTTGTGTTGCCGGGCAAAGATTTCAGACCTTTGTCATGGGCCGTGATCCTATAACATCTGCAAGGCCTCTATAAAATTGTTGTTTGTTTTTGTTGTTTTTATGTATGCTTTATTTATTTCTCATCTCTCCTTTTTTAATACAAAATTTCCTCTTTGCTCACTAGGCCACATCTCCAGTGATTATATTTATTGCTTCATTAACTATGATTTATAAATCTTCTCTATTTGGATCATTTCTTTTTGACATTCAAAGCCTGAGCAAGAGCGAGACCCTATCTTTACTCCCCAGCTACTGGGGAGGCTGAGGCAGGAGCATCGCTAGAGTCCAGGAGTTTGAGGTTGCAGTGAGCTTTGATGACATCACTGCACTCTACCCAGGGCAACAGAGCAAGACTCTGTCTCAAAAAAGAGCTGGTCAAGGAAATAAAAAGTTGGAAGGTTGCCCTTTCAGCTGGCAGCTATAAAAATTTACTACTATCTTTGAGGTTTTAAAGGTAATTTTTCAAAACCAAGTCTATTCTCTCAAAACTATCAAAACTTTCAGAATTCTACAGGCCTTTATTTCAAAAGCACACTTGAAACATGAAAAGAAAGTCAAAAAAGTTGTATTTCATCATTAATTAGAATTTTTAACTGTTCATATTATAAAACAATGCATAGAGGAAAAATTTATAATATATATAATTTAATAAATTATTACCAAAGCCTTGAGGGGTCTATGATTTTAAACTACTTGTCAGTTAACAGTTTAGTTTGCCTCAGTTTTGGAAATTTTGGCAGGAGTCAGGAGACTCCAGAGTCAGAGACAAAGGACTCTATTACTCCAGCACAGCAGGTAGCAAGACCTTCACATTTGTGTTGATCCTCCTCCCACCGAACTCCCACAGGGGTACCAGAGAGAATCCCAGGTAGATGCTAAACACATGGTGGATTTGCATCAAAACTGAGACACTCAAAACTTAAGAAACTTCAATCTGCTTACCTGTCTTTTGCTCTGGAAAGAAATAGTACCTTTTTTTGTGATGCTGGACTGCAGGCAAACCTGCCCCCTGCCCTGTGGGAAGACACTATCCTTATCTTCCAAAGGAGCTCTTGATGTGATCATTCTCAAAAAGACAGTCTGGAGCACAAGCTCATGAGTGCCTCAGATCACGAGACATGTGTCAATATGAGATCCCATGGAGAATTATTTCCTAGCAATTATAATAAAGTAATCCCTTATTAAAGCACCACCCGGATCAAGAAATAGCATATTGACAGCACACCAGCAGCCCTACACTGGCTCCCTCCTACACACAACCCTCTATCTCACTAAAAGCAATCCTGATTTTTACCATGGTTACTTCTATTCTTTTCTTTTCTTTCAGAATATTACTGGATACAAACGCTTTGGTTATGCATATTGCCTTTGCACCACACGAGTCAGAGCTACAAGTGTCCTCATGTCCCAGACAGCACACACCGTACCTATTCGGTGTGAGCTTACCCAACCCCTCCTCCCCTCTCACACCTGCCCGATGCCTGATGAATGTTACTTTGATATGTGCATATAACTGTTGATCAATTAATATCAATTTGATGGCGACTACGTGTGGTGCTTGTATTTCCATTCTTATATATACTTCACTTAGAAGAAAGGGCTCTAGTTCCATCCAGGATAATACAAGAGGTAGTTCACCATTTTTTACACCTGAGTAGTACTCCATGGTATACATATGCCACATTTTATTCATCCACTCATGTATTGATGGGCACTTGGGTTGTTTCCACATCTTTGCAATTGTGAATTATGCTGCTATAAACATTTGAGTGCAGATGTCTTTATTATAGAAAGTCTTTTTTTCCTTTGAGTAGATGCCTAGTAGTGGGATTGCTGGATCAAATGGTATTTGAGCACATACAGTTTTTCCTTTTGTTTTGTTTTTTAAAGGTATTTTAGAATTCAATATCCTCAATTTGATGTTTTGTTTATTTAGCCAATTTTAAAAAGATGCAACAAGATATACTAATATACAAAGAACCTCTTGTATCTTTTTCAAAACGAGAGCCATTTGGTACTAAGGCTGAGGAGTTAGCTCCTGTCTGGGAGCTGGGTATAGCCCTGAGGGTCATGACTTTGAGCACTTCAATGTGGTCGACTTATTTGCAGGGCTCTTATAAACTCAGTTCATTTACTTCAAATCTAGGAGCTACAGATTTCCATTCTTCTCTGCCCAGATTCTCTGTGCACTACCTAAACTGTAGTGGCATCGTCAACTTTGTCAATGTCTCTGGGCCAGGAAAAGATACTGTTTGCTACCTGTAAAACTAAGTTTCTAAGCAAAGTAGCAGATCCCAAGCTGGGTCCCTGGAAGGATTTTGTGTGTACCATTACCAAATACAAACTTTATTACTTGTTCCTTAATAGTGAGATTTTAAACCCAACCAAATGGAATTTGTCTCTAAATATGACATTTCTGGCATGGTCATGTTGCAATTTTGAATATAAAATTCTTGAACCTATGCAAATAACTGTGTGGTTATAAAAAGTAAAGGAATTCAGTAAAGACACTTTAAAAATACTTAATCATTGTTCTGAATAATATTTTATACAAGGGAAATCATTTTAAGTTATTTTTATATAACAATTTTGCCTGGTGTATTATTAGCTTACAAATATATATCATGAATTTTTATGTGATATTTTTCCTGAATTTTTAGGAGTCAGTTGGAACAAGATAACATTTAAAAAGTGTACTATTCCAGTTTGTACAAGTCTTGCTTATTAAATTAAGTGTTAGAGATAGATGAAAAAGAAAAAAGGGGTGACACGCCTTTGGCTAGACTAACAAAAAGCAGAAAAGAGAAATCTCTAATAAGCTCCATCAGGAAAAAAAAAGGAGATATCACAACTGATCCCACAGAGATACAAGATATAATCTACAAATACTACAAAAACCTTTATGCACACAAATTGGAAAATGAAGAAGAAATGGACAAATTTCTAGAAACACACAACCTCCCTAGGCTCAACCAGGAAGAAACAGAATTCCTGAACAGGCCAATATCAAGAGCTGAAATAGAAATAGCAATTAAAAACTTTCCTAAAAAGAAAAGTCCTGGCCCAGATGGCTTCACACCCAAATTTTACCACATTTACAAAAAAGAACTGGTGCCTATCCTGCAGAAATTATTCCTCAACATTGAGAAGGATGGAATCCTTCCAGAGCCATTTTACCAAGCCAACATCACGTTGATCCCCAAATCAGGAAAGGATGCAACAAAGAAAAAAAAACTACAGACCTATATCACTTATGAGTATAGATGCAAAAATTCTCAACAAAATCCTAGCTAACTGAATCCAGATGCTTATCAAGAAAATAATCCATCACGACCAAGTTGGCTTCATCCCAGGGATGCAGGGATGGTTCAACATACACAAATCTATAAATATAATTCACCACATAAACAGAAGTTAAAACAAAGACCATATGATTCTTTCAATAGATGCAGGAAAAGCATTTGACAAAATTCAACACCCTTTCATGATAAGAACACTTAATGAAATAGGCATAGAAGGGGCAAACTTAAAAATGATACAAGCCATATATGACAGACTCACAGCCAACATCATACTGAATGGGGAAAAATTGAAAGCATTTCCACTTAGAACTGGAACTAGGCAAGGCTGCCCACTATCTCCACTTCTATTCAAGATAGTGCTGGAAGTCCTGGCTATAGCAATCAGACATTAAAGTGGAATTAAAGGTATCCAAATAGGGGCAGAAGAGATCAAACTTTCACTGTTTGCTGATGATATGATATTACATTTAGAAAATCCCATGGATTCAACCAAGAGACTCCTGGAATCGATAAATGAATTTAGTAAAGTCTCCAGATACAAAACAAATAGACAACAAATCAAAGGCATTCCTATACGCCAATAACAGTCAAATTGAGAACCAAATCAAAGACTCAATACCCTTCACAATAGCAACAAAGAAAACAAAGTACCTAGGAATATACTTAACTAAGGAGCTAAAAGACCTCTATAGGGAGAACTACAAAACACTGAGGAAGGAAATAGCAGAGGATGTAAACAGATGGAAATCCATACCATGCTCATAGGTTGGCAGAATCAACATTGTTAAAATGTCTATACTACCCAAACTGATCTACAGATTCAATGCAATCCCTATTAAAATCCCAACATCATTTTTCACAGATATAGAAAAAATAATTTTACACTTCGTTTGGAACCAGAGAAGATCCCATATATCAAAAGCAATTCTAGGCAATAAAAACAAAATGGGAGGTATCAATATGCCAGATTTCAAACTATACTACAAATCTGTAGTAATTAAATCAGTTTGATATTGGCACAAAAATAGGAATATTGACCAGTGGAACAGAACTGAGAACCTTGATATAAAACCATCCAAATATAGCCATCTAATCTTCGACAAAGCAGACAAAAACATACACTGGGGAAAATAATCCTTATTCAATAAATGGTGCTGGGAAAACTGGATAGCCACCTGTAGAAGGCTGAAGCAGGATCCACACCTTTCACCTCTCGCAAAAATCAACTCACACTAGGTAACAGACTTAAACCTAAGGTATGAAATGATTAGAATTCTAGAGGAAAATGTGGGAAACACTCTCCTAGACATTGGCCTAGGCAAAGAATTTGTGAAGAAGACCCCAAAGGCAATCACAGCAGCAAGAAAAATAAATAAATGAGGCCTGATTAAACTAAAAAGCTTCTGCACAGCCAAAGAAACAATGAGAGCAAACAGACAACCTACAGAATGGGAGAAAATTTTTGCATCTTACACATCTGATAAGAGGCTGATAGCTAGAATCTATTTAGAACTCACAAAAATCAGCAAGAAAAAAATCAAACAACCCTGTCAAAAAGTGAGCAAAGGACAAGAACAGAAACTTTTCAAAAGAAGACAGAATAATTGCTAACAAACATATGAAAAAATGCTCAACATCTCTAATCATCAGGGAAATGTAAATCAAAACCACAATGAGATATCACTTATCTCCAGTAAGAATGACCTCTATCAAAAATTCCAAAACAATAAATGTTGGTGTGGATGCAGAGAGATAGGAACACTCCTACACTGTTGGTGGGACTGCAAACTAGTTCAACCTCTGTGGAAAGCAATATGGAGATAATTTAAAGCGATACAAGTAGATCTACCATTTGATCCAGCAATCCCACTACTGGGCATCTACCCAAAAGAACAAAGGACAATCTACAAAAAAGACACCTGCACTCGAATGTTTATAGCAACACAATTCACAATTGCAAAGCTGTGGAAACAACCCAAGTGCCCATAATTCCATGAGTGGATTAATAAAATGTGGTATATGTATACCATGGAGTACTATTCA
>VBSM01000361.1:42339114-42359250 GCA_008086735.1 Cheirogaleus medius
TTTCCTGGATAGAGCTGGAACTCATACTACTAAGTGAAGTATCCCAAGAATGGATCCTTCCCTTTTGAGTTGATAGTCCAAAGTACCTGAAACCGTCATTTACTGAGCTGCTTTTGATGTTTCTTTGAGGAAACTCAGCTTCTGTCATCAGGATTACAGGTGGGGACTTGAGGCAAATGTGAGTGAAATGCAAAGATGCCTTGTTATTAATAAGGCAGAATGGCTCTTGTTAATTTACTTTAGTAACCATAAGTATGAGAATGCAGGACAGTGGAGTTCTTTACTGAGAAATGTTACATAGTTATTTCTAGGAATTCAATCACTAATTATCCCGAAAATAAAATATACTGTGGAGAGTGAGGGCACTATAAGTCTCTGGGGTTTTCTAAGTCATTCCCAAGGGCATGCTATGATTGTCACCAACTGACAAGGGTATTTTAAAACTAAAGAAAAGTCATTATTTAAAAAAAATAGTAAATTTGTGTACTGTTATTTTGACAATCTTTGTAAATATTCATGATTGTGTTTTATTCATTCTTAAAGCTATTTTAGTGATATAAGGAAATTTTTAGCTGGGTAAATGCATAGACGACCAGAATGATTTGCCTTTTCTTATTAAGATGATTCTATATACACTCAAAAATCAATTTCTTATTTTAACAGAATAAAAACTTTTAGTCTTTTTATATTCTCCTACATATAATTTTGTGATAAAAAAATTCACTCGTCTTTTTTCATCTTATAAATAAACTTATCAAGATTGAGTTAAATTTGTCAACATTTTAAAACATTTTGTTGCTTTTTCCAAACTCATTATTTGGAAGTATTATAAATGAAGGAAAATAAAGTTTACTTCCCTGCAGACCTTCTACAACTTACTGTATACTCTTTGTTACTATGTTCTTTCACATTCTGTCACAACCAGATAATTTTATTCTAAGATAAAAGTATAATTTTTTTCCCTTGGTACCATTTAAGTATATGTCTCTAAACAAAATAGCTTGGTTTTTACCAATTTTGGAACTTACATAAATGAAGTTATACATATATACTCTCTTGTCTCTGGCTCCTTTTACTAACATTGTGTTTGTAAGTTTCATGCATGCTATTATGCATAAAGTTCATTCATTTTCTTTACATTCATTGTGTGATTATACACAAATTTTCTTCATTCTGTTATTGATACACATTTAGGCTATTTTCAGTTCTTGGCATTCAGGAGTAATGCTGCTACAATCATTCTTGAGAAATGTGCCTTAATGCACATACATGCTCAAGGTTCTCCTAGAGGTGGAATTGCTGGGCCATGGGTATAGACATCTTTATCCTTACTAAGTCAGGCCAAATTGTTTTGCAAAGTAATTTATACCATCTTAATTCCTGCTAGCAGCATGACCAGTATTGGTAAGACTTTAGTTTGAATTTTAAAAGGCAGCAGCAGTGCTTGTAACTACTGTGCCAAGCCCAGTCTTAGTGAGCAGCAGGGCCCTGTAACACTTACCTCTAAGATTACTCAGTCCTTACTGGAAAAACACACTCTTCTTTCTCTCCCCCTTAACTCCTCTGCACCCTGCTTCTCTAACTCCCCCCTCCCTCAGAGGCTTCCTGTCCTGATCCTCCTCCTTCTCATCCCTCCTTTTCTTAACTCTTTTCCCCCAAACTACTATTTCTAGAACCTTCTCTTCGTTGAACCTTCTTTTTCAGTTGATTTCTTTGCCTGAACCCATCTCTTTTCAGTAGCTACTATTTATTATACTAATTATAGCCTTTGTTCTCTTCTTAATTTCAAGAGACAGATAAGTAGAGCCCATTTCATGTCCCCAAAATGTCTCTGTATAAAACATACCAATAGTGATGGTATTGATCATGTTCACTATCTTTCTGAGGAGAATAGCCTCTGCCCACAGCCCCTTATGCTACTGCAATTTTAGAATTGTGTGACTTATATGATCCTTCCTCTTCCAGTTGAATCAAGTATGGTAATTGGCCCAAGGTCAGTCAATCCATAAATGAGCCAGTAACCCAGGATATGGCTCCGTAAGAGCAGATGAACCAGTCAAAAATACAAAAATCAACTCAAAATGAATTAAAGACTTAAACATAACACTTGAAACTGTAAAACTACTAGAAGAAAACATAAGGTCAAAGTTCCAAGAATTGGTCTGGGCAATGATATTTTTAGATATGACCTCAAAAGCAAAAACAGACAAATGGAATTACATCAAACTAAAAAACTTCTGCACAGCAAAGGAAACAATCAACAGAGTGAAGAAACAACTCACAGAATGGGAGAAAACATTTGCAAACCATACATCTGTAAGTGGTTATATCTAAAATGTAACAAGGAACTTAGCTCAATAGCAAGAAAACAAATGACCTGGCTGAAAAATGGGCAAAGGATCTGAATAGCTATTTCTCAAAAGAAGACATACACATGGCCAACAGATACATGAAAAAAACTCAACATCATTAATCATCAGAGAAATGAAAATCAAAACCACAATGAGATATCGCCTCACACCTGTTAGAATGGCAATATCAGAAAGACGACAGATAACAAGTGTTGGTGAAGATATAAAGAAAAAGGAACAGTTTACACCATTGGTGGGAACATAAATTAGTATGGTCATTACAGAAAACAGTATGGAAGTTCTCTCCAAAATTAAAAATAGAAGTACCATATGTCTCAGTAATCCTACTACTGAGTATATATCCAAAGAAAATGACATCATCATGTTAAAGAAACATCTGCAGTGCTAGTCATAATGGCCAAGATAAGGAATCAACCTAACTGTCCATCAACAAATAAATGGATAGAGAAAATGTGGTATATACACACAAAATGGAATACTATTTAGACTTTAAAAAGAAGGAGATTTTGTTATTTTTGACAACATAGATGAACTTGGAGGACATTATGTTAAGTGAAATAAGCCAGGCATAGAAAGACAAATACTGTATGATCCTACTTATATGTGACTCTAAAAAAGTTAAACTCACAGAAGCAGAGAGAAAAGTGGTGGTTACCAGGGTATGGGAGTACAAAGGGTTGGGGAGATGTTGGTCAAAGGATACAGAATTTCATTTAGATAGGAGGAGTAAGTTCAATAGAGTTATTGTATAGCATGGTGACTATAGTTAATAACAATGTATTGTATTCTTGAAAATTGCTAAGGATTTTGGGTTCACACTATAAAAAATGATAAGTATTAATATGTGAGATAATGCATATGTTAATTAGTTTTATTTAGTCATTCCACAATGTGTACATATTTCAAAATATGTTGTATATGGTAAATATATATAACTTTTATTTGTCAATTAAACATTAATTAATTAATTTTTAAAAAAGATGAACCAGGCCATGCCTCTGATTATGTTCCTGGATGCCTATGAGTAATCTCTCTTGATTTCTGCCCTGTCTACAGCCTTCTGTTAAACCTTCTTGTTACTTAAGGTAAGTTGAGAAAATTTCCTCTCTATTTTTGCAAGCAAAGAACTGATCTAGAAAAACTCTAAATTAAAATTAAGTATACTTCTTCTCATGTGAAACTTTTAATCAATATTTCCCTTCCAAAGGCCTTTGGCTTTCAATGGAGGCTGACCTTCAAATAGAACTACACACAGCTCCTCCAGCTCTGATAATTTACATTTGTCTTTCATCACAGAAAGGTTGCTATGTTCAGTTTGTTAAAGTGCCACCGGCTGTTAGGTTTTTACATTTTTATCCATAATGTTTATCAAGAGAAACTATTTTTACAGAAAACACTACCAAGGAGGATGTAGCACTGCATGTTCCCAACTGGGAGTATTTGTGTCTTCACACATCCTGGTGAAGGGCATCACTGAAGCCAAAGGATAAAAATACAATAGCAAAGATAAGACATGGTAAAAATGAAAACTTACAATATGTGATCCCAGGGGGATAACAAGGAAGGTTTATTTTAAACTAACATAAACCAGACACTGAGTAATGGTTTTAAATGTAAAACTCCATCCTTTCCCTGGTTTTAATGCAAAATAGGTGTTCTCTAGGTTGCTTACTAGGACCTTTCCAAATGTCTTCATTTCAACTCTGTGTTCTCACTAGTAACCCAGATGTTACTGATTTATTATCCATTTAATTTAAGTAATTCTTATGGGTGAAAGCTCTTCAGGAGGAGATCAGATTAGCCAACAAAACAACGTTATAGAAACAGAAGTTACAAATGAGAAAAGACCAAGAGTTCAGCAAATGAGGAGACAGGGTCAGAAAGCCGAAGTGACTTACTTGGGATCACAGTCACATAGCTTCAGAGGAGCCAGGACCCAAACTCAGATATTGTTTCCCCTTTCTCCAGGGCCTTGTCATTTATTCAAAATTTTTTTGAAAACATAAATCAGCCTCTGTCAAATCTTTTTCCTCTCAGTTTGAAGTCCACAATACATAGTCTTTATGGTGTGTTATCCCGACATCTGTGTCCCCTAGTGATTGAGGGGCAAATATGACTTTGTGTCTTATGGGGGGGCACACGAGCTGGTGAGAGAACAGGGCAGGCTCAAATCTAGGGTGGCATTCAGATCAGGAGTGCGAGGGGCAGAGAAGCATGAACGGGAGGGAAATTGGCCTACTTACTAATTTTTCTTAGGCCTTCTATTAGCTAAAATGAAGTCAGTCTGATTTTCACTATATGCTGATAGAAAAATAAATAAAAAATAAATGATGCTATTATGGAGCCACACAAATTTTGTAAGATGTAGATGGCGAAATTAGAAGAGGCAAAATAAGATCTAAGTTTTATATTGCAGAAGATAAAAAAAAGAAATGGGAAAACACTCTTAATATAGAAGACAAAAAAGAGGATAAAGGAAAACAGTTTACATTCATTGGAAGGAGTAGAGTTTTTCACAAGGTTTTTTAAAAAATATTTATCCTATATAAAAATAACAGGAATTGTGGCAACTTGGGAAGATGGACAGGAAGCTTACCTTGAGTAAGAAAGGAAAACTTCAATTCTCGTATGGCTACACAAAGGAATCTTTTGAAAATGCAAATCTGACCATGTCTCTGCTGTCCTCATTGTTGTTAAAAGAACGAAATCCTTAACACATATACAGGGTTTTGCCTCATATGGTCCCTATGTACATCTCCACCCTCCTATTCATATTCCATCAATTTTCTTCCTCCACCAAAGTTTGTCCCCAAGCCATGTTAGCCATCTTTCAATCTGCCCATCACCATATTCTTTCCTGCCCCAGGGCCTTTGTAGATGCTCCTTACTCTGCCTTAATACTCCTCCTCCCACGTGAACTACCATCTGCACCAAGTCAGCTCTTACTTATCCTTCATATTTCAGCTAGAATGTCAACTTCTCAGGAAAGACTTCTCTGGTCCCCAATTTAAATCTAGTCACATTCTTAAGCCCAATGTATATTTATTTTATGCCAATTATTTGTGTTTCTTTTATATCACTAATTGTATGGTCACATGTAGTATGTGATCATTTAAAGAGGTCTATTTCCCCCACCAAGCTATAAGTTCTGTGGGTAAGTCCTCCTTTTTCTTTCTTTTCATAATGTTCTCCTAAATAATCATCATAATGCATGCTTATAACTGTCAAGCCAATAAATATTTTATCCTGGAAACATAAATCACCCAAGCTGGAATCAGGAAGAAATAGAAATCCTGACCAGATCAATAATAAGTAGTGAGATTGAGTCAGTAATTAAAAATACCCCCCACCAAAAAGCTGAGAACCATGTAGACTCACACGCAATTCTACAAGACATTCAAAAGAACTGATACCAATCCTACTGAAATGGTTCCAAATGATCAAGAAGGAGGGAATCCTCTTTAACTCATTCTATGAAGCCAGTATTACTATGATACCAAAACCAGAAATGGACACAACAAAAAAGAAAACTATAGAACAATATCCCTGGTGAACATAGATGCAAAAATCCTCAAGAAAATGCTAGCAAACTAAATTAAACAGCATGTCAAAAGGTAATTCATCAGGATCAAATGAGTTTCATCCTAGGGATAAAAGGATGATTCAACATATGCAAGTCAATAAATGTGATTTGCCACATAAACAGATTAAAAACAAAAGTCATATGATTATTTTAATAGATGCATAAAAAGCATCCAACAAAAGCCAGCATTCCTTCACAATAAAAACCCTCAACAAACTAGGAATAGAAGGAACTTATCTCAAATTAGTAAAAGCTCATATATGACAAACCCACAGCCAGCATCATACTGAATGGGGAAAAGTTGAAAGAATTCCTGCTAAGAACTGGAATAAGACAAAGATATGATCTTATACCTAGAAAACCCTAAAGACTCCTCCAACAGACTCCTAGATTTGATAAATGAATTCAGTAAAGTCTCACATTATAAAATCAATGTACACAAATTAGTAACATATCTATACACCAAAAATGACCAAGCTGAGATTCAAATCAAGAACTCAATCCCATTTACAATAACTGCAAAAATATAAAATACCAAGAAAGTGAAATATCTCTATAAAAAGAACTACAAAACACAGATGAAAGAAATTGTAGATGGCACAAACAAATGGAAAGATATCCCATGCCCATAGACTGGAAGAATCAATATTATAAAAATGACCACACTGCCCAAAGCAATCTACAGATTCCATGCAATTCCTATTGTAATACCACCATCATTTTTCAGAGACTTAGAAAAAAACTATCTTAAAATTCATATGGAATCAAAAAAGAGCACAAACATCCAAAGCAACTTGAAGCAGAAAGAACAAATCTGGAGCCATCACATTACCTGACTTCAGATTACATTACAAGGCTATAGTAACTAAAACAGCATGGACTCATGTAAAAGTAGACACAGATAAATGGAAAAGAATAGAAAACTCATAAATAAAGTCAAATACCTACAACCAACAGTTCTTCAACCAAGCAGACAAAAACATACACTGGAGAAAGGATCTCCTATTTAATAAATGGTACTGGAAAAATTGGATAGCCACATAGAGAAGAATAATACTAGATCCCTATCTCTCACCATGTACAAAAATTAACTCAAGATAGATTAAAGACTTAAATGTAAGACCTGAAATCATAAAAATTCTAGAAGAAAACCTAGGAAACTCTTCTGGACATTGGTCTAGACAACGAATTCATGACTAAGACCCCAAAAGCAAATGAAACAACAAAAATAAATGGGACTTAATTAAACTAAAAAGCTTCTGCATAGCAAAAGAAATAATCAACAGAGTAAACAGCCAGCTTACAGAATGGGCTGTAACTATATATCTAACAAAGGACTAATATCTAGAATCTATAAGGAACTCAAACAAATTAACATAACAAAAACAAATAATCCTATTAAAAATTGAGCAAACGACATGAACAGACATTTTTCAAAAGAAGATAGACAAATTGCCAGCCAACATATGAAAAACACTCAATATCACTAATCATCAGGGAAATGCAAATTAAAACCACAATAAGATACCGTCTTACCCCAATCAGAATGGCCATTATTAAAAAGTTCAAAACCAATAGATATTGGTGCAGATGCAGTGAAAAGGGAACACTTACATATTGTTGGTGGGAATGTAAATTAGTACAACCTCTATGGAAAGCAATATGGAGATTCCTCAAAGAACTAAAAGTAGATCTACCATTTGATCCAGCAATCCCACTACTGAGTATCTACACAAAGGAACAGAAGTCATTATATCACAAAGACACCTTCAATCATATGTTTATCACAGAAATTGCAAAGATATAGAATCAACCTAAGTGCCCATCAACTGAGGAGCTTATAAAGGAAATGTATGTACACACCATAGAATACTACTCAGCCATAAAACAGATGACATAATGTCTTTTGCAGCAATTTGGATGGAACTGGAGGCCATTATCCTCAGTCAAGTAACACAGAAATGGAAAACCATACACCAAATGTTCTCACTTCTAAGTGGCAACTAAGCTATGGGAATGCAGGGGCATACAGAGTGGTACAATACACATTGGAGACTTATAAGTGGGGGAGGGGCATAAGGAAAGAAAAACTACCTATCTGGTGCTATGTACACTATTCAGGTGACAAGTACACTATAAACCCAAACATCACCTCTGTACAATTCATCTATGTTACAGAAAACCACTTGTACCCCTAAATTTATCAAAATAAAAAAATAAATAAATTCAAAAACAAACAACAAACAAATAAATATGTTTTCAATTAGTGTTAAGTGTTATAGACCACTTAAAAATAATCTAATAGGCCACAGTCGCTCACACCTGTAATCCTAGCACTCTGGCAGGCCGAGGCAGGAGGATTGCTTGAACTGAGGATTTCGAGACCAGTCCGAGCAAGAGTGAGACCCCAATCTCTACAAAAAAATTTAAAAATTGGCTGGGCATGGTAGTGGCGTGCCTATATTCTCAGCTACTAGGGAAGCTGAGGCAGGAAGATTGCTTGACGCCAAGAGTTTGAGGTTCAGTGAGCTATGATGATGCCACTTCACTGTAGCCTGGGCAACAGAGCAATATCCTGTCTCAAGAAAAACAACAACAATAAAAACACTCTTTTGTAAGGTAATTCAGCTACATTTAATACCATGCAAAGAACTACTTAAAGTCACCCCAAGATCACCAGTAGGACACACCTCACAGTTTGAGAAACATAGATCTAAAAATTGGAGGTCATGGTAAAAACATCCAACCCATGGGTTTTTGAGAATAAAATATGTGATATTTGGAACCACTTCATAAATTTTAAAATTCTATGTCATTGTTACATATAAAAATAAGATAGCATTTATATGTTCATTTTGCTTTTTATCTTGTAAAGGACAGAAATAAACTTGGGAAACCTTAAGAGAGATAAAATTTTATTTTTAAAGGAACAGTAGTTCCATTTTATCTCATTCTGTTCTGACATCTTCCTCTTTCTATGGTGTGTGTGCGGCATGTGTGTGTTTGCAGTTCTATTGCCGTCTTGTTCTCATCTTCAATCTCCTCTAAATAGCAGATTTATTAATAATTAGTGGCACCATCTAATATGGAGTGCCCTTACTGGATGGTTTTGGTTCAGTCCTTGCTGCCTGGGTTATTCTTTTTATTATTTATTTATTTATTTATTTTAATTTCATGGTATTATGAGGGTACAAACATTTGAGTTATTCTAACACAACTAGGGTAGCTGGATTAGTTTTCAGCCAAGGACATGGTTCCTTTTTTTAAAGGGGTATTAAAGAGCAGGGTTACTATCAGATATAGTGAGGCTTTGGGTCCTGCTCAGCACAATAAGCAAAAGAGCTTTGAAAGTTAAAAGCACAATATCTCTATTATGTAAACTGTTAGAAATCTGAGTGCGAAATCATGGTAGGAGGACAAGGGGCCATGACAATACCCATGAGAAAGGGCAAATGAGTTGCTGAGAATCTGCACTTACATCGTACAGGTAGATTATCAGATGGTGTTGCTTCCTCCAACCTTACCGTCCCTCCCTGGAAGTCCATCTCCCACTCCCAAATATCTCTCTCTCTCTCTCTCTCTCTCTCTCTCTCTCACACACACACACACACACACACACACACACCCTTGTAATACTGAAGAGACTACATTTCTATTCCAAAGTAAACTCCAAAGTACTAGTCCCCAAAGACACATTTAAGCAGTTATTCAGTGGTTCATCCCTTACTAAGACTTTCTCTAGTTTCTGACATAGACAGCTGAGATATCTAAAATAGCAGGTGTCCTTATCTGATCTCAGACAAGAGATTGGAGCTAGGCTCACACAAATGGCAAATGTATTCAGCCACATTTGTTCAAGATACTGTGCACCCCGAGGACCTTGCCAGTAATATATTTTTTCTTAATTTACAGCAGAGCATGTAGAGGTGAAGGGGGAAAAAATTCTTTGATGGTAGAAATGTTAAGAAGTCTGATCATAGGGTGAAATGAAATGTCTCTAGAGGTAGGAACAAAAAGAGTACACAAAGCCTACATTCTTTAAAAAAGACAAAGACTGCTGTGAGTCTCCAGAGACAAATGAGAAGTCAAGGGAGACATCCACTCAGGTGAAGTGAGTGAGTCTGCAGAAAGAAAGGGCAAAAAGGCCTCCCCTTCTATTCAGAATGTCTCACCCAGAATCAGGTGAAAAGATTCTTACAGGTGTAGTTCTCAAGCTGGTGTGTACCAGAATCATCTGGAGGGCTTTTAAAAACACTGATTATAAGAAGTTTCTACTTCAGTGAGTCTTGAGTGGGCCACAGAAGTGTGCATTTCTAACAAGTTCCCAGGTGATGCTGGCACTGCAAGTTCAAGAGCCACACTTTGAGAACAATATTGGGAGCCAGACCTTGCACCAGATGCAGGTAATTAAAAAAGAAATGAATGAGCCATGGCTTCAAGAAGTCTGAATGGGTCATCTATGGTGCCCTGTATCAAATATCCCCGTGTTCTGAAGAGGTTCACAGACACTATTTTAGTGTCACTTAATGGCATCTGATAAACCTAGCAAAGAGTTTTTCACATGTATAATCTCATTTGTGCCTCACAATGAGTGAGACAGGCAGACCAAGCATTTTCATGAACACGTTAGAGGTGAATAAACAAGATAAACTAAGGCCCGAGGAGACTAAATGAATAGTCCACAATTATACAGTGAGTAAATGAAAGATCTAGAACCAGATCCTCATTGATTAAAGCCTGTGTTCTTTCCATTAAACTACTTCATTAAGAGAAAGCATAATCAGCCTTAGCTGTAACCAAAAAGGAGCTAGCATATACGTGACTATAATGTGATGTAAACATCTTTGTATTATGTACAGTTATATCCAGCTAATTCCTCCAACCACGTGTATGAATGAAGAGATTAACGAAAGTACAGATGATTTCAATAATACCAAAAAGAAAAGGCAATCACATTGCATCAAACACATGCAAAGACCTTTCATTCACAGTCACACACTTGCATATCATTCTCTTCTCTCTCCCTTCTTTTATTTCCTAACTGGAAAAAATAATTATTTCACAAGAAAGTAACACAACTTGATAACTGTGAATTCTTTGTCAACTGAAGGTCACTTTCTTTTTAGAAAAGAAGTCAGTTACAAATTTGTTTTATAAAGAGCACTGATTCACGACCAATTTTCAGGCTTGGTTGGTTGGTTTGCAGTTCACGGAATGGCGACACAGAGACCATGATTTTAGCTTGGCTCTGCCACAGGCTGAAAGCATCTCTCAGGACCTGCCTCTTATTTTCCTATACTCAAGCCTCTCCTGCTATTATATAGGGTCCAATAAGGTCTTGGAGCAAGAAGGGACCTAGGAGATCAGGAAAATTCAGAATCTCTCAATTTACAGGTGAGAAAACTGAAGCCCAAGATTGTTTAAGAGAGTTGGTCAAAGCTGGTTTTCTAATTAATGGCAGTGCCAGGGCTAGAGCATGCATCTCTTTCTACTTTTTGATGAAGACATTTATTGCTATAAATTTCCCTCTAAGTACTGTTTTTTCTGTATCCCATAGGTTTTGATATGTTGTGTTTCTATTTTCATATGTTTCAAGAATTTTTTTATTTCATTCTTAATTTCTTCATAGACTCCTTGATTGTTCAAGAGCATGTTGTTTAATTTCCAGATATTTGTACAATTTCCAATGTTCCTCTTGTTATTGGTTACTAGTTGTATTCCATTGTGGTCTGAAAAGATAGTTGATATGATTTCAATTATTTTTAAAGTTGAGATTTGTTTTGTGGCCTAACATATGGTCTATGCTGGAGAATGTTCCATGTGCTGAAGAGAATGTGTATTCTGTAGCTGTTAGATGAAATATTCTTTAAATATCTGTTAGGCCCATTTGGTCTACAGTGTAGTTTATATCTGATTTTCATTTTTGTTGTTGTTAATATTCTGTCTACATGATCTGTCCAGTGCTCAAAGTGGGATGTTGAACTCCCCAACTATTATTATATTGTGGTATATCTCTTTAAGTGTAATAATATTTGCTTTATATAAGAGGGTGTTCTGGTGCTGGGTGAGTATAAATTTATAATTGTTATATGCTCTTGTTAAATTGGCCCCTTTGTCATTAATGACTTCTTTGTCTCTTTTTATGTGTTTTGATTTAAAATCTATTTTGCCTGATATAAGTATACCTACCCCTGAATTCTTTTGGTTTCCATTTGCATGCAGTATCTTTTTTTTTCTTGACTTTAAGTCTATGTGTGTCTTTATAGGCCAAGTGAGTTTCTTATAGGCAGAATATAGTTAGGTCTTGTTTTTATTTAATCCATTTATCCAATCTACACCTTTTAATTGGGGAATTTAAACTGTTTACATTCAAGGTTGTTATTGACAGGTGAGGACTTACTATTGTCATTTTAATTGTTTTCTGATTGTTTTGTATGTCCTTTGTTCTTTTCTTCCTCGGTTATTATTTATTTTTGTGCTTTGGTGGTTTTCTGTAGTGATAATGTTTGATTCCTTTATCTTTCTCTTTTGTGTATCTGCTCTACCAGTGAGTCTTATACTTTTGTGTTTTCCCTTTGATGATTATTGTCTTTTTGCTTGCAGATGTAGGATTTTCTTAAATATTTCTTGTAAGGCTGGTCTAGTAGTCATGAATTTTCTTTCTCAGTTTTTGCTTCTCTGGGACTTTATTTCTCCTTCATTTATGATAAACACCTTTGCTGGACACAATATTTTGGGTCAGCTATATTTTTCTTTTAGCACTTTAAATATATCTTCCCATTCTCTCCTGTTCTATAAGCTTTCTGCTGAGAAATCTGCTGTTACTGTAATGGAGGTTCTGTAATATGTGACTTGATGCTTTTTTCTTGCTACTTTTTTAGAATTCTCTCTTTGTCTTTAATTTTGGCAATTTGACTATAATATGGCTCAGGGAGGACCTTTCTGAGTTGAATGTGTTTGGATTTCTTTGAATTTCCTGTATCTGAATGTCTATATCTTTCCCAAGACTTGGAGATTTTTAAGCTATTATTTCATTAAATAGGTTTTTTATGCCTTTCTCTATCTTTATCCTTCTGGAAATCCCAAACTGTGAATATTTGTTAACTTAATGGCATCAGATATGTCACCTAGACTTTCTTCATTTCTTTTCATTTTGTTCTTTTTCTTTTCCTTTCTTTCTTTTTTCTTTTTCTTTTTTGCCAGCCTGGACTGAAGGTTCTAAAAAGTACATGTTTTTTCTCCCTATGTCCAAGGGGCAGCCTGGAGTGTTCCCTGGAGTGTAGGGTGCTGCATGGGCTTGGGTGCCAGGGACATGCTGCACTGCTCGGTCAAGCTGGTTTCACGATTCTGCAGCTCTCTGGGTGGATATGGTGGGATGTTGGCAGGGTCCCAGGGATGTGGACATGTAGGAGCTATTGGGCCCTGGGGCAGAAGGTAGTCTGGTGGTGGCTCTGCTTTCAAATGATGCCATACTGTAGCATCTGGGGTATCAAATGGGAAGAGGGGCAGCATGGAGTTCCCTCTCTGGGACAATGCGGTCACATGAACTCCAGGGAGCTTTCTGTGCTAGGCCCAGGACCTGTGAGGGTTGAGGAGCTCTTCTGTAGCTAAGGTTGAAGGCATCTATGGTGGTAATGTGCATTTCTGGGGATCTCCAGCTCACCTTTTCCCTGCAATAGGGAAGCCCTCTTTGCTCCTAGCCAATCCTATGCTTCATCTTTCTCTGTGTGCTACTATCTCAATTTTCTATTCCTCATGGGATCTTTGTCACCTCCCTGCTGAATTCCATTGTTGACCTTTAGCTATGTGTGGTTATCTATTTGGGTATTGTTGTTGTTATTTGTTTTTTTGTTTTGGTAATTCCTTTCTGGGTGCCTCTAGTCAGCCATCTTGATGACATCTCTGGGTTTTGTTTTTATCTAACATTTACAAATGTAAAGACAATTCTTAGCTCCAGGGCCATACAAAATCAGAACACAGCCTCAAATTGGCTCATGGGTCATAGTTTTACAAACCTCTGGTTTAGCTGATGGTATCTAGTTTTCCTTTGTTTTCTATTGAACTGATTTTTGTTCTTTATTATTTTCTTCTATCTATTTTTTATAACGTCTACTCATTTGTTGATTTTCTTTCTCGTTTTTGTTTGAAATCTGATTTTACCCTCAGTCTTGAATGCTAATTTCACCAAGTAAAGAATTCTATGTTGAAAATTACTTTACCTCAGCACTTTGAAAAGCTTGTTCTATTTTTCCTCTAATCAGTACTGTTCACAGCCTTCTGTTTTTCTGATTATTTCTACTCAGTAAACAATCTGCTTATGCATACAATACTCATACTGGAAGAACACTAACTTCTTACAATTTTTAATCCACATCACATAGATAGTTATGCTCCTTCTCCAATTCTAATACTTATTATTTGTGTTTTACCTGTTGTTTTTTCTTGACTAGGCTTTCCAGAATTTTATTTCTATTGTATTGACATTTTTAAAGAAACAGATTTTGCTTTTGTGAATTGTCTCCCTTTCCATCATTATCTATTTAAGTTTTGCTTTTTGAAATAAATTTGACATTTTTGAAGAGTTTTATAGACTGTCCCTCAGTTGGGATTTGTCTAATTTCTCATAATTTGACTGCAGTTCTGGGTTTTGGGAAAGAGCGCCACACAACCATGAGGACATATCAAATGAACAGAGGTGCCAACTGAAAGAGCTCCCAAGGTTCAAAACTGAAACAATGTCCCGAGGATGTGGAGAGACATGAACACTCTTACACTGCTGGTGGGACTGCAAATTAGTGCAACTTTTATGGAAAAGAATTTGGAGATACCTCAAAGAGCTAAAAATAGAAATACCATTTGATTCAGCAATAGCATTATTAGGCATCTACCTAAAAGAGCATAAGACAGTCTATAATAAAGACATCTGCACCTGAATGTTTATGGCAACACAATTCACTATTTCAAGGACGTGGAAACAACCCAAGTGCCCGTCAATTCACAAGCGGATTATTAAAATTTGGTATATGTTTACAATGGAATATTACTCAATTCTAAGAAACGACAGTGAGCTAGCCCTGCTCATCTTATCCTGGATTGAGTTTAAGCCCTTTATCCAAAGTGAGGTGACACAAGATTGGAAGAATGGGCTCCACATCTACTCGCCATCAAATTGGTACTGACTGATTAACACTATGGTGCTCAAATGGTGGTGATGTTTACCAGGAGTTTGGGGGTTGAGGGGTAGACCCCACAGCTGAGGGAAGTGGTGAGCATTGTGGAGGGGAAGGGCATACCTCTAAGCCTTGCTAGGGAGAGGTAAAGATATAAAATGCAACCAAAATGTTTGTACTCTCATATTTCCTTGAAATAAAAAGAAGAAAGAAATAGAGTAAAAACATTAGGGAATGCTATTATCTTGTCACTTGTAATGATATGTTTACACAGGACCTGTGTTTCTCTATTAATCAAATGTCATTGCATTGATTTCAAAATGAAGGGACCTCCTTTCCTGTCTCTCCTCCTCTACCCCATCTTGGCAGGTCATATTTTCTAACTATTGGACACTGCACTAGTGTCTTTCCCATGAGCTGAAACCTCCTAGAATGTTCATCTCCACTCAGTAAGTTCTCTGCAAAGTGAAAACTCCAGTTTTGGCTGCTTGTTTCAGAAGTCTCCTTCCTGAGTTTATTCTTGTAAACCCATTTGGTCAGGCTGTTAAATCTGATATTAAAACAATGACTTTGTTAGGTAAAAGCTTCCAATAAAAGGACTTGGAATTATATATATATATATATATATATCTAGAACATTGTGAGCAAAAAAATGCACAACATAGTATTAAATAGTAACCCCAAACATAAAATAAATATCCATAAGTCAACACTGAACATTAAAGAAATGATTGCTTGAATTAGTAAATAAATGGGGAGAGTAGAGAATAGACAAATTTTCCATGCAGATAAATTCATATAATTTATGTAGATACTCAACTTTCAAAAAGGTGGAGCATAAGTCCCTACTCCTTAAGTGTGGGCTGCACATAGTACTTCCCTTTAAAGAGTAAAGTATGGAAAGGGAAAATGAAAAGTTAACTGATATACTTGTTGTTACTAGACTTAGTCCTTTTGGGCTGCTAGGAAAAAATTCCTTAGACTGAGTAAATTTATAAACAATAGAAATGTATTGCTTATACATTTCTGGAGGCTGAGAAGTCCAAGATCAAGGTGCGAGCAGATTCAGTGTCTGGTGAGGGCTTGCTGCCTGCTTCAAAGCTGACACCTTCTCCCTATGTTCTTAGCTGGGAAAAGGATGAATGGGCTCCCTCAAACCTCTTTCGTAAGAGCACTAATCCCATTCATGAGGGCTCTACCCACAAATCACTTCCCAAATGCCCCGCCTCTTAATACCATTACCTTGGGAATTAGATTTTAACATGAATTTTGGAGGGACACAAACATTCAGACCATAGCACTGCCTGTTCAGGCTCTGCTAGTCTTAGGTATTTTGGCTCACTCAACCATTTATGTGCAATTTGCAGTTTTTCTGGCCCTTCAATATTTCCTAAATGTATACTTTGTGAATTGTATGTATATATTTTTATTCCTGTTTTTCTATATAGTTTTCTAAAGAAGAAGAGATTTGATTCGCAACTAAGGTGCCACATGATCCTACTGGAAGATGTTCCTGAAAATTATGAGTAAGGTGACAATAGAGCCTTTTAAATCATTTTTCCTTTGGATCAGCTTCTGCTCCTCTGTCAGAAGGAATAGTTAAGACTATTCCTCCTCCCCCATAACTCTGCCCCCTGTTCTATTTTTCTAGACTATTCCAATTATAATTTTTTAAAAAACATTATCCTTTGATAATAAATATAATAGTATAATGAAATAAGTATTACAATTTCACCTTAAAACTTACCATTTTAAGGAAATTTATAATGGCTTAGTTCTGTATGTAAAGAGTTGAAACCACATTTTTGTGAGCTGATTTTAAGGTATATACTCTCATATTAAAAACGAGGTGACCTTTTATTGTATTCATAATGATAGAATCAATTTTCTTGATTTTATTTAGTCAGGGCATAACTATTTTCCTTAACGAGTCTTTGAATAGCAGGAGCTAGTACAAGATTCCGGAATGTATATAGAAGGTGATGCTATATTATTGGTTATGATGAAAATCCAAGTTATATGACCTTAAGGAATACATGAACCACTTTACGACCAATTTCATATTATTGCCACTTCAGCTGTTACATTCTAAGCAGGTACACAAAAGGAAATGACTGAATTGCACAAGGCTGCAAAATGACTTTAGAAGTTAGGTAGACGCTAGTGAAACATACAATTTTAGGGCCCAGGAAAAGAGGAAAGTGTTTTACAATGTTGCAGGCTAGTTGCTTCTTTGTATAATCACTACTAAGGGATTTGCAGGAATATGCTTTCCCTTACACAAAGAAGAAAATTGATCAGAAGATATTTAACCTTAAAGTAGTAAAGAACAATGGTAGTATGTGTCTTTAGTGATGAAAATTGAACTTTCCTCTGTCTAATTTACTCTGATTTAAATTTTCTGAAAGTTTCAAAATAAACCTGGAAAAAAATAAGCCATCACATAGCTTGTGATTGGATTCAATTTTTATCAATAGGTCAGCAGGTGCTTCAAAATAACTATAGTGATATTATAATGACTGACTTCTTCCTATGAGAGAAAACTAATTTATGCTCTACTGAAACCTAGTGTAGTCATGTGGTATGATGTCAGTCCCCTGCCTTCAAGTTTCCTCCTGAGTATGACTTCAATTTTAGATAGATGTTCTTTGATAATGTGCTTTTTATAATGTTCTCTGCTTGGAGACAAGTATAAAATGTGAACAGACTATAAGTGAGCAAAATCATTTATGCAAAGATTCTGCATTGTATTATCTCAAGCATTTACAGGGGCACTGGTTACACTGATGTTTCCCTGCCCTTGGATTGTCACATTTTATATTCACAACTCCCAGTGGATTAGCTGCCCCCTCCACCATCTACTTCTCTCTCCTGAGCTAGTATGACTGCCTTGGATCCTAGGAAGAAACACTTGGATTAATGCCACCTAGATTTTCTCTAAAATGATCCAGGCTCTGCCTTCAGTTGTTTTTATACAAAGATCACTGGCTTGTACATGGAGTTTTGGTTTCTTTATAGGAAGTACAAGAAAAATGATGCATAGAGGAAGAAAGCAGAGGAGGAATATTTTTTATAGCATCCCTTTTTTTCACCAATACAAACAGCAAAGACCTTTAGAAAACTTCAGGACTGGATGCCTATCACAAAACAATGGAAGGAGGGGGAATATTTGAATTTAAAGGTCTGTTTCTCTAATAAATGAAAATACAAAAGAAGAGCAGAGAGTAAGACAACTACTAGAGAATAAAATAGAAACTAACACAGAGAATTTTAGTTTAGAGGCAGCTACACAGGGGACAGAAGACAAAAATAAAAAGGTTGGCCTAGAAGTCAGGGTAGGTCTATATCAAATGTATTTACCAACTTCTCCCTGCTGCCATCTTCTCATATATGAAATTTTTCCTCCTGATCCCTGTCTTCTATGAGAATCATCCTTAAAATCCAGTCAAGAAGGGCCATGTTTTCTGTAATGAAGGAGTGGTTCACATAGTTTAATTAGATCTTTAAGCCCTAAGAATATTCTCCAGAAACAATTAGCCTGCTAGTCTCACCTACCCCTTACATTGATTTGCATCAGTTGCACAATCTGGCTTGTTCTTTGATTCACCTCTTCCTCTTTCATGTTTGGATCAGTTTCCCCTCCTCAAGTAGCTACTCTCCCAGCTATGATTCTGGTTTCTTGGGCACAGAGTCCTGACCAGAGAGCCACCTTCCTTCTTTTTTTTTTTTAAATTTATTCAGGATATTATGGGGGTACAAACATTTTGGTTACATGTAATGCATTTGCCCCACCCAAGCCAGGGCTACAAGCATATCCCACCCCCATACAGTGCGTTCCGCTTCCATTAATTTCAGGACTTTGCTCTCTAAGGACAGCTCCTCTAAAATCCAGCCTGTCTTAACTTGGGCTGTGAATTTTGTCTGGACAACCCTTATCATCAGCCCCTGGTAAAAATCCTCTTGTCAGCTCTTTGTTCAGTTTAGCCATCACTTACCTGCCTGACCAGTCCACACCTCTGGTTAAGCTTTCAGGAATTAAGTTTTGTGGGGTTTGTTGTTGTTGTTGTTGTTGTTTCTTGAATTCCCAAATCCTGCCCTACACCCTCTGCCTTCTATCCCCTGCTCGGGCCTCCTGGCAATGCTTATGTCCTTCATCCTTAATCCCTCCTTGCCTGCCAGCCAATCACAGATGCTGAAGACCTAGAGCTAAGAAAATCTTCACTCTCACATCCAGAGAAGATGGGATAGGAGGGATGAGAAGGAAACTGTGCTGCTAGAATCCCAAATTAGAGGCCTGAACATCTTTTCCCATGGAAACATTATCATCATAGGTGCTTTCATAATATAACAAGTCACATATATTCTGGTAGCTTTTAATGGGCTATTATAGAGCATGGAGCACTCAATCAGCAAGTAAAACATTATTTCTAATAGAAAATATGTTCCATGTTCCCAGAAACTGACTTACAGATAAACATTTGGTGAAGAATTTGAGAACTTCAGCAAATACATGAAAATAGTTTTTCCTAAAATATTAGCTCTTAAATTAATTCACATTTATCATTAAAAATTCAATTAACTTTTGCATTCGAAAAGAAAGATCTAGTTAAGTGTCTGTTTCATGGAAATTAAGAACAGAATTATGTATTCAGTACTTGTTTAATAACATCACTATCATTTACTCATTGCAAATTGCTCAGGTTGTAAGTCATCCTCCACTGAGTTTTCATTGCTTAAGTAGATGCATGTTCCTTATTTCTGGCTAAATTTTTAAGTCTTCTTCATTCTTCTCTGTCCTATACCTAGTTTTCTCAAATCGTCATAAGGATCTACACAAATATTTAAGCTCAGACAGAGGCAAAGTTCTAAACTAGCTATAAACCAGGTTTTTTTCAAAGTTTCTATTTTTTAAAAGGGAATGTCAGACGAGATCGGGCGCATTCAGGCTGGTATGGCCGTGGAAAACAATCTGGAGATACCTCAAGCAGCTAGCAATAGAAATACCATTCGA
>VBSM01000361.1:42368735-42379045 GCA_008086735.1 Cheirogaleus medius
AATATACGTAACCGTAATATTTGTACTCCCATAATATGCTGAAATAAAAAAAAAGATAGTATTTGAAGATATTTCTAAAATTTGAGTTTAAAAATGCAGTCTGTATACAAACTGTGTTAAATATACATCCTGGAGTATCACCAGCCTATAGTTGTTATAATTACAGAGCACAACCTCACAGCTGGTGAGCATTTATTTATGTCAGCTGAAGTGTTTTAGCCCCATTTAATTTCCATCCACTGGAAAAAAAAATGTGTAGCTAAGGGGCTTTAATGATATACCTGGCAATGATAAACATAAAATTTTATTTTCTGTTAAACTAAAAGGGGAGATAGATTTTTAGACCATAATGAGGAGATTTCAACTGGGCTGGGCACCTGCTAAAGCAGAAGAGGGAGATACATGTTTCAATCTGTACCTGAAGTCTCTATCACTTAAACATATTTTTGAGTGAAATAGAAGCATGCTGTGGGAATATAGATGCATTACGAGCTTTGGAGCATTGGTCCTTCATTTAAAAAGTCACATGAGAAGTCTCTTACTTTTGGTTTTTCCTCTGCACCCTAAGCTTCCTACAGTTGAAGTTCTTTCTTTGCACAAAAGAATTTCACATTGCCTCTGTAATTTTGCATGTGTATAAGTTCCTATGTAGGAACACAGTCTGGCCTCAGACTGCTTCCTTCCCACTCTTACCTCATACCCGTGGGTCCCTACAATCCCTCTCATTTCTTGCTGCAGAGAAAGCTAACTGTCCACCAACAATTTGTTTACTGCTTCCACAGTGTAAACTGGCTTCTGAGAAGCGGCTGCCCAACCAAGGATTACATTTTCCAGTTGCCCTTGTTTCTAAATGGGAAACATGACTAGTCCTCACCACTGGAATAGAAGGACAAGTGCTGTGTGTCACTATGCTCAAGGAAGTTAAGTGGGTATAACGGATAAAGAGGTGTGCTTTCTCCATTCTGTTATTTTCATCCATCAGCTGGTTGCAAACCCCTGAGGTCCTTGGTGACAGTACAGCCACAAGATGTGAGGACCCTGGGTCACTAAATTACCATGTGGAAGAAAGCCACCAGCCAACCAGGATGCCCCCATTGGACATTTACATGAATGAAAAAGAAGCTTATATTGTGTTAAATCACTAAATTTTTGGACTTTATTTGTTTTAACAGCTAGCATGACTTTAACTAGCATATGTTATAGTCACTTTCATTTCTCTTGCCTGTTAATGTTTCTTCAGTTTGAAATGTTATTGCCCTTTCCGTATGCACCAGATAATGTTTGGAGAGACAAAGGTGAGCAAAAGAGACATGCAATATGATGGACTACAATTCATCCTTTAAGCTTGATGTTACTTGCCTTTATAATTTTCCCCAATCTATCCCTCTTTCTGTACTCCCGAAACAAAATTAATTGTTACCTTATCTGTGTTCTGATAGAAATCAAGACCAACAATAAGTTGTACAACTCCAAGTGACCGTCCTAACAAAATACCATGGAGAAGAATAATGTAAGTCTAGATATATGGACCTAACATTATTTGCTTATACATTTCTGGGTTGTGGGCTTCTACATGTTGGGGACTTTGTCTTTTTGATCTTTGTAAATGTAGTGCCAGGCATGATAGAGGCTTAGTAAGTGTCCATGCAATTGAACAGACAAACTTTTCATCCACCATTCTTTTTCAAGAGGGTTTTATAAAGTGATATTCATTTCTGTTTACCAGTTTTGAGGTACAAATATTCCTGTTACCAAAAGTAGCACGTAGAAGTTCTTCTAAGTATAGTTCCATTGCTGGAATGCTGCTGAATACACAAACATCCAGCCCTCTTACTTCTCCCAACGCACAATGCCATTTTTCCAAACCGGATATTAGCCAGCAACTCTTTATCAGATCCTACGAAGAGGTAATTTTTCTGCCTTGCAACATTTTTTCTGTTCTCAGCAGATTTGCTCGTGGTTACCATTCACAGACAATCATTTATTAAGTCACCCAAAACAGATCAAATAAAACTGTTGTTCTATAATAGAATTGTGTATTATCTTGTGACAATCTCCTTTCTGCCCTTGGCATTACAGCTTTACTACCACTGTCACTTAATGTGATATTTTTCTTCCCTATCACTATAATCTAGAAGAAAGAAAGAAAGAGAGAAAGAAAGAAAAAAAGATAGATTATCCATTTAGAGCCCTACTTCATTCCTTTTCATAAAGGAAAACACTAATTTTAGAATGTTCTTCTCTTTAATTCAAAAGGTTCTTGTAGAGAAAAGGATGGTTAAAATTTCTAAGAGAACTCAGCAGTATTGAAGGAAAAAGGAGATGAAAAGGGGATCAGTGGGATTTGGGCTCTTTGACTAATCACCAAAAAGAATAAACCCAGGCAGCTTTATTTGCAGAGGAGGGAAATAAAGTCTTAGTTCTCTTTTAAAAAAGGAAAAAAGAAAAGGGGATCAGCAAATATAAAAGTGATAATGAAGCTACCATCTACTGTGTGCATGTGATGTTCGGGACACTTTGCATTGGTACTCTTTCATTCATTTATTCATTCACTCATTCATTTCTTTCACAGACTTTGACTGAGTCCTAAATATGGCACTGTGATCACTCATCCAAATCTGTTCGCTTTTTCTCACAATTCACCCTGACCTTACCCAGGTTAGCAGTTCTACACAATTTTTAGGAAGGTCAAGACCATTTGTTTTAAAAGGAAAAGAGAAAGGAAATCCGATTCTAAATCACCTTCAGAAGTGGACTGTTCCCCCAACTGCCACCCAGGAATGCACACTGTGCACCTCACAGTCTCCAACCTGCTAGAGAAAGGAGAGCGGGGTGCCCACCCTGCTGCCAGAAGGCGGTGCTGCGTGAACACGTCGTGCTACACCGTAGGGTTAGTGAGACAGGGAATGCACTGTTTATAAGTGGGTTTTTAGCACTTCAGTGGCCTCACTACCTCTGTGACAGTTTTAAGGAAAGACAGGCTGAACGTACACAAATTCAGCAAGGTCTCTCCTTGATGGGAGCAGCAGTCAGTGTGGACCAAATGGAGAAGCAATAGAACTTAAGATTTAAAACGCTATCACACTTACCTTTTGTTTACAACTTGGCCTTATAAATGGCACATTTAAAAGAACGCTCCTGCCTCTCTAGTGCTTGCTTCAGCTCCTACTCTCTCACCAGGTCATAGTTTCTGGGAAAGGACCCCCGGCAGAATTTGGGGGTCTTTATTTGAAAAATGTGCTATAAAAATAAATCCTAAGTAGTGTCTCCAATACATTGCCTAACATGTCACCTTGCCTGTGGGTGACTTTTGACCCCTGATCCTGCCCCCGTCTGGTGCCACTGACACTGTGAACCACTTCATCCTTCTGAAATGCTTTCTGGTTGGCCCCTACTACCTCCGCCATGGTTTTTGTCCAGGCTCTTGTGGAGGCTGCTTTTTCTCTGTCCTTTTCCCAAATGTTGCTGCTCTAGATTTCTGTACTTGCCTGTTCCTCACTTCCCTTGGAGGATCTCATTTATTCCCATGGTTTTGGTTTGGCTTTATTCTTTGTGCTGGTGTCAAGAAAGATGTCCTGGAGGAGAACAATGCTGGGGTCTTCAGCATTGTTTGGAGTTAGCCAGGTAGAGTGGGGTGGGGTTGGGCTCCAGGCAATGAGAGCATGTATGCAGTGGTTTGTGCAAAGCCATGGACGTCTGATGTTTTCTCCCAGCCCAAGTAGGAGGAACATGATTTCCTACTCATTTTTTCAGCCATAAAAACAAATAAATAAATAAGCCATATTAGGCTTGATCTCTTTGCTTACCAATTTTTCATGAAGATGAAACTGAGTTAATATTAATATGGAATTCTTATTTGTGCCAGTTATTGAGCCAGATATATGTGTGCGTGTGTGTATGCACCTTTTATTTCATTATCAAAACAAAATTAAGAAAGGCATTATAATATCCATTCTACGGAAGAGCAAACTAAGGTTCAGGGAGGCTAAATGGATTGTCTAAAGTAATACAGCCTGCAATGGACAGCGTGGATTCACTTGAGGTTTAGACCTCAGAATCCAGAGCCCATGTTTGCTTTTCTGCACGGGGCAGCCTGCACATTAACACAGGGCCAGCCGAGGGGAAGCAATAATCTTTCAGGAAGAAGATATCAAAATAAGATTTCCAGGCAATTTGAAGAAGTTAATATTAATATAACCCTATATTACTATTAGGAACTCTCTTCTGGTGCTTTCTCCACTTTACACGATGCTGAAATGTGGCAGGTTTGGCTCCAGAGGGCAGGATTTGGGGTCCTCATCCCCATTTGCTGTGACCTAGGCATGGCTCAGTTCTAACTACTGGACCTCCTATTATATAATAGCTGATATTGGTCTTGAGCTTGCATCTCGTATAATTTTTGAGACTGTGCTCTGAGGTTGACAGAGTGGGTATCAACTTTATTATTATCACCAGTTTACAAAAAGGGAAGCTGGAGCCCAGGGTGACCATGTTCTTTGCTCAAGTCACCCAGTGCACACATGGCAATACCAGGAACAGAACCCAGGTCAACCTCCTCCTGTCATAACACAGGGCCAATTAAAGTCATTACTAAGAAGTCAAAACTTAGGCTTCCAGTGTGCTCACAGGGCGGAGCAATTATTTAAAAAAAAAAAAGGGGGGAAGAAAGCATACCAATTAAGAAAAGAGGAAGAAAGCTGGTAGCTGTTTTTACCTGAACATTCAGGATTGGAAAGAACTTCAGGCCTCATCCATGCAGTCAGCTTCTGTGATAATCAGACAACAGTGGGTGTAGAGGCCAGGTGAGACACACAGCCTGTAATATGTCTGTAGGCATCTGGGAGCCAATAGTCATGTTGGCGACATTGGTCCATCATTGATGGGGATGAGGTTTACAGAGTGTTTGAGAATGTTCCCCTCCCACTGGGCTGGAGAATCTCACATGGATACAAATCAGTGTTTTAAGCTGGATGCTGAGACAGGCTGGCTGAGCAAATAACAGCACAGCTATTACATCCTCTCCCAGAGTGCAAACAGGTCAGATTTGTCTCTAAAAATAAATATTCCTTCTTCCAATTTTCAGGTACCTTTAATCAAGAGATGGCAGGAATTATTACCAAGGAAAGAAGACACTTTGGATATAAGGGCAGGCACCAAATTAGCTTTTATTAATATTTTGTCTATATCCATGGACTTACGAAGTCAAATGGAAGTTTGTCAGAGATGCATAGAAAATCTCAATTAGAAAATAAAAGTCACCCCCAAAAGAACCCAGAATCATATTTATGTGTACGTGTATGCATGTATGAATGTATGAAAAACATAGAGTATCCTGCCAGGCCAGGCGCGGTGGCTCACGCCTGTAATCTTAACACTCTGGGAGTCCGAGGTGGGCGGATCGCTCAAGGTCAGGAGTTTGAAACCAGCCTGAGCAAGAGCGAGACCCCATCTCTCCAAAAATAGAAAGAAATTAATCGGCCAACTAAAAATATATAGAAAAATTTAACCGGGCATGGTGGTGCATGCCTGTAGTCCCAGCTACTCGGGAGGCTGAGGCAGAAGGATCACTCGAGCCCAGGAGTTTGAGGTTGCTGTGAGCTAGGCTGACGCCACGGCACTCTAGCCCAGGGAACAGAGTGAGACTCTGTCTCAAAAAAAAAACACAAAAAGCAAATAGAGTATCCTGCCAGAATATATTTTTAATGTGGATTGTCCATTATTGCTTTTTTGGTCTACTAAAACATCATTTCCTTTTTTAAAATTAAACTGTTTATTTTGACATAATTGTGGACTCTCATGCAGTTATAAGAAATAGTATGGAGAGATCCCAAGTATCCTTTATCCAGTTTCCCCCAGTGGTAGCACCTTGGAAACTATAGTGCCAAACTACAAGCAGGATATTGCCACTGGAACAGTCAAGATACAGAACCTTCCCACCAACATAGTGATCCCTCAGGCTGCCCTTTGCAGCCACAGCCACTTCCTGCCCACCCTCATCCCCTTCTGAACCCTTAGCAACCACTCATCTGGTTTCTATTTCTATAATTTTATCATTTCAAGAATATTATCAAGTGCCCATCAATACATGAGTGGATTAATGAAATGTGATATATGTACACCATGGAGCTCTACTCAGCCACAAAAAACAATGGTGATCTAGCATCTCTTGTATTATCCTGGATAGAACTGGAGCCCATTCTACTAAGTGAAATTTCACGAGAATGGAAAAACAAGCACCGCATGTACTCACCATCAAATTGGTATTAACTGACTTAACTGACCAACACCTATGTGCACATACAGTAGGAACATTCTTCGAGTGTCCGGCAGGTGGGAGCGGGAGGAGGGGATGGGTATATAATCATACGTAATGGGTGCAGTGCACACCATCTGGGGGATGGACACACTTGAAGCTCTGACTCAGGTGGGGAAAAGGCAATATATGTAACCTAAACATTTGTACCCCCATAATATGCTGAAATTTAAAAAAGAATATTATATAAATGGAATTACACTGTAAGTAACCTTTTATAATTGGCTTTTCTCACTAAGCATAATTCTCTGGGATTTGTCCTGGTTGTTGTTGTTGTGTGTATAAACATCGATTGCTGAACAGTGTTCCAAGGGATGGATGTACCAAAATTCATTTAACCATTAACCTATTGAAGGACATCTGGGATGTTTCTAGTCTTTGTCTATTACAAATAAACTTTCATGTACTGGAGGGTGTTCATTTCTCTGGGATAAATGCCCAGGAGGGCAATGGCTGGGCCATATGGTAGCTGCATGATTAGTTTTTTGAGAATATGCTAAACCGTTTTCCAGAGTGGTTGTACCACTTTACATTCCCACCAGCAGTGTATGAGAGATCCAGGTTCTCCACATCGTCATTAACATTTGGGGTTGTCACTATTTTTTATTTTAGCAAATCTGACAGGTGTGCAATAGTATCTCATTGTGGTTTTAATTAGCATTTCCCCAATGGTTATGGCTGTTGAACATCTTTTTATGTGCTTATTTGCCATCTATATATGCTCTTAGGGAAATAGCTCTTCATGATTTTTGCTCATTTTCTTTTTTTTTATTTATTGCACAGTGCCAATTTTATTTTTTTTTAATTTTTTTTATTTCAGCATATTATGGGGGTACAAATATTACAGTTATGTATATTGCCCTTTGCTCATTTTCTAAATGAATTGTTTGCTTTTTTACTGTTTAATTTTGAGAGCTCCTTGTCTAGTCTAGATACTACTTCTTATTCAGATTCATGGTTTGCAAATATTTTCTCCTGCCATATAACATGTCTTTTCATCCTTTTCACAGTCTTTCACAGTACAAAAGTTTTTAATTTTGATGAAGTCCAATTTATCAATTTTGCCTTTTATAAGTCATGTTTTTGGTATCAAGTCTAAGAATTCTTTGGCTAGTTCCAGGTCCTGAAGGTTTTCTCTATATTATTTTACTAAATATTGCATAGTTTTACATTTTATATTTAAGTCCATGATCCATTTTGAGTTACATTTTGTGTATTTTTTTTCCTATTAATGTCCAATTGCTCCAGTAGAATTTATTGAAAAGTCTATCTTTTCTCCATAGAACTGCTTTGGCGTCTTTGTTGGAAATCACTTGAGTGATAATAATAATAGTAAAATATCAGTTGGGCATATTTGTGTGTGTCTATTTCTGGATTTCTTATTCTATTTTGTTAATCTATGTATAGCTATATGAAAAGTTGAAGTCAAGTAGAATGATTCTTCCTACTTTAATCTTATTTTCAAAATTGTTATAAATTATTATACTTCCTTTGCTTTTCAATATAAATTTTATGATAATATTATTAATATTTACAAAAAATTGCTGAGATTCTGGTAGGAATTGCATTAAATATGTGTATAAATTTGGGGAAATTTGACATCTTTACTATTTTGGGTTATCCAATAAATGAAAAGGTACAAATTTCCATTCATTTAAATCTTTTGTTATTTCTTTTATCAGCATTGTGTAGTCTTCAGAATCTGCCACAAATCACAAGATTAAACTGTGTGTAACACGGCCAACCCCTTTCTCCTGCAAAGACATGCCTAACAGGCCTGGCATTCCAACAGCCTAGAGTTCACTTCCCAGTAGCCCAGGGAAAGGCCAGCCCTCTCTTTGATAAGGCAGACACCAAAACTAAGGTGACAGAAATATTAGCATTATCTGAAAAATATTTTAATGTAATTATGATAAAAATACTTAAATGAGCAATTATGGACATATAAAATAAATAAAAAATAGAAAATTTGAGCAAAGAAATAGAAGATATTGGGAAGAATAATATAGAAATTTTAAAACCAAAAATTATAATAGCTGCAATAAAAAGTCAATGCATGAGTTGAACTACAGAATTGAGAGTTCAGAAAAAGAATCCACAAACTGGAAATTAGACTAGAAATTGCCCAGTCTGAATAACACAGAGAAAATAGGCCAAAAAGTAAATGAACAGATATGCAAGGACCTGTGAGGCTGTAACAAAAGATTTAACATTGTGTCATCAAAGTCCTGGAAAGTACAGAGAAAGCAGGCAGGCTGAAAAAGTACTTGGAGAAATAATGACTCTAAGCTGTCAGATTTGGCAGGAGACGTAAATCTATAGATTCAAGAAACTGAGTAAATCCAAACAGGACAGACTCAGAAATCCATGCCAAAACACAGCATATTCAAACTTCTAAAAAGTAAACACACACACAAAAATCTTGGAAGCAGTGAGAGATAAATGACATTGTTCCTATAGTGAAAACACAATTCAAATAGCAGTAGATTTCTTCTCAGAAATCATGAAGAATCAAATGGCACAATATTTTTCACACACTCAAAGAAAAGAATGGACTCTGAATCCTACACCCATGAAAATATCTTTCAGGAATGAAGGGGAAACCAAGATATTCTCAGATGAAGATTTTTATAAGCAGAGCTGCTGAAATAGAATGGCTAAAAGGGAGTTCTGTAAGCAGAAAGAAAACATTAAAAGAAGAAGCCTTGGAACATGAAGACAGGAAAATAAACACAGTAAGTAAAAATAAGGATGAATACAATAAATTTTCCTTCTCTTGAGATTTCTAAATTATGTTTGATGATTCAAACAAAAATTACAATACTGATGTGGTTTTAAATGTATGTAGAAGAAATATTTTAAAAATTATATTGTAAATGGGGGAGGGTAAAGGGTGATAATATTTCTATATTTTATTTTAACTGATTAAAATGATGACACAAGTAAACTCTGATGTTATGTATACATGGTATAATATCTACAGCAACTACTAAAAAATGCTATATAAAAAAGATCCACTCAAAAACACTATAATAGAATCAAAGTGGAATTCTAAAAATCTTCAAGAATCTCAAAGAAGAAAGACAAAAAGAAACTCATGCAACAGAATAGAGAACTCAGAAATAGACTCATATCAATATGCCCAAATGATTTTTGACAAAGACAAAAACAATTCAATGGAGGAAAGATAAGCTTTTTAACAAATGGTTCTGGCAATTAGATATCTATAGGCAGAAATAAAAGAAAAAGGACATACAATTAAATTTCATACTTATATAAAAATTAACCCTAATAGATCACAAAGACTAAAATGTAAACATAAAACCATACAACTTTTAAAGCAGAAGAGAAAATCTTTAAGATCTAGAGCTAGGCAAAAAGTTCTTAAATGCCAAAAACATGATCCACGAAAGGAAAAATGGATAAATTGGGCTTCATCAGCATTCTTTACAGAACTAGAAAAAATAATTCTTCTCTTTGTATGGAACCAAAAAAAACCTCATATAGCCAAAGCAATTTTAAGTAAAAAGAACAAACTGGGAGGTATCAGTCTTCCTGACCTCAAGCTATACTATAAAGCAATAATAGTTAAATCAGCCTTGTACTGGCACAAGAACAGAAGCATCGATATCTGGAACAGGTCTGAGATACCAGAGATGAAACCCTCAGTATACGGTAACCTAATCTTTGATAAACCAGACAAAAATATACAATGGGGAAAAGAATCTCTCTTCAATAAATGGTGCTGGGAAAACTGGTTAGCTACATGCAGAAGATTAAAACAGGATCCCTACCTCTCACCTCTCACAAAAATTCACTCAAGATGGCTAACAGATTTAAACCTAAGGCATGAAACCTTAAGAATCCTAGAAGAAGATGTTGGGAAAACTCTATCAGACATTGGTCTAGGCAAAGAATTTCTGAGGAAGCCCCCCAAGGCAACTGCCACAGCAGCAAAAATAAACAAATGAGATCTCATCAAATTAAAAAGTTTCTG